>JACEFZ010019325.1:250000-850000 GCA_014155875.1 Cepaea nemoralis
CGGTGACATCAAGGATCAAGCTGTGCAAGAGATCAAGTCTGCAGCATTTGGGCTTTATTCAATTCAATTGATGAATCGACTGACGTGTCATCGTGTTCTCAGTTGATAGTTTTTGCAATGTATGTTCACTCAGGATCATTTAAAGAAGAACTGTTTTGTTCTCCTCTTGAAACAACTACCAAGGCCTCAGATATTTTGGAAAAGGTTTAATCTTTCCTTGAATTAGAAAATCTTTTATGGATAATATGTGTGGGTGCTGTACAGATGGAGCACCAGCTATGCTGGGGACCAAATCAGGTTTTCAAGTTAGTGTGAAGAAACGTGCCACAAAAGTGAAAGGCATTCAAGGCATGATCCATCGTCAGGTACTGGCCTCCAAAATACTCCCAGCTCTATTGGGGAAGGTTTTGGATGAATCCGTTCAGATAGTGAATTTTATCAAAGGAGGAGCTCTCAACTGACGGTTTTTTAAGTAGGTATGCGTTGACATTTATGCAGGCCCCCATTTGCTTCTTTTCCACACACATGTTCAATGGCTGTCAAGAGGAAATGTAACTGCGCTAGTATATGAGCTGAGAGACGAGCTCAAATTATTTTTTTAAAGTTCAGGGGAGATTGCTTTTTCGCCTGGCTGGATAAAGAGGAATGGATCATGCCCTTGTCTTTTATTTATAATTTTGAGGTTGAATAAACCCCAAATTTTAGAGCAAGGAAGGAAAACAAATATCATACACTTTGTGGTGCTTGAGGGCTGTTATGAGCAAGCTAGAAAAATGGAAAAAAAAGGTCAATATGACAAATGTTCATTTTTGAGAAGTTTCATCCGTTCTCGCTGTTGATGGTAAAGAACAAGAACTTCCACAATGTGCAAAAGAAATGAAATCACGCAGCATTTGACAGCGCTAGAAAATGAATTTGTGCGATATTTTCATGAACTTAAGTAATGATGAGCTGGATTTGGTGAGAAACCCATTCAAATTATCAGTTGAACAAGTTTCTGATGATTGTCAAGATGAATTTCTGGAGCTGAAAAATGATTCGGAGGCAAGTGATGTGTTCGATGAGAAACCAATCACTGAATTTTGGCCTTTGGTGTGCGATTCCTACTCAAAAGTGGCAGAAAAAGCAATCCGTGCATTGCTTCCATTTGCGTCATCTTATCTTTGTGAGCCAGGCTTTTCAGCTCTGTTGGAAATTAAAACGACACGACGTAATAGATTAGATGTTGCAAATGATCTCCGCTGTGCTCTTTCAAGCCCTCCTCTGCGTATTTCAGAATTGCTGCGGGAAAAATAAATAATTATAGTGCTCTCATTGATTACAATCTTCACTTAAATGAAGTTAATTACGAATCTACAATATCCTGGTTTTGTAATGAGCGATTTGTTTAATGAAGCACACTTTTCTGGCTTTCTGATGTCGTATATTAAGCTACAATTCTTTGATGTTGTAACTGTTTGTTTATTGTAGTATGATTAATGTGGCGTTTTAATAAAATATTGTGAATATAAACATGCTTTTATGTAAGTGTTAATATCCACCTGCATATTCATTTGCCGTTAACTGTTTAAAACTACACTATAACATTTATCTTTGCATGTAAAGGATATGTACAACTATGGAAGAAAATACGGATTTTCAGTATTATAGGCATGTTTATTTTCAATGCACCTTTTGAGGCTGACAATTTTGGGAAGATGGAGGGGGTGGGGGAATGAGTCTGAACATATGGTGAAAGGGGGCACGGGCCAAAAAAAGGTTGAGAACCACTATTCTAGCATAAGTATGATCAGGTAAACTGAATCTAAATTGACTGTCTTTGCGGATACCATCATCTTTATCACCATATTCTTCTATGCTGACCTTTGATGTTTTTCTTTTTCCTCTTCTTGTTTGTGTTTGTTCTGGGTGCCAACATATGAATTCTGTTTTAGTAAAATATTTTCCTCTCTACAACTCGGTGGCAAAAGAGTTACAGACGCAGATCGTAACCCTCGCATACCGCGTTCGAAGAACAGCTGTGGGCGATTTGGCAGCAGACCGCCTTGCGTTGGTTTTTTATGAAAATGGTTTGAGTGCCGGTCGTTCAGAAAGCAATGGCAAACTACTGAACGTAAACTTACCAAGAAATCACGAACAGCCAAAAAATGCGGGGATTGACTGCGACGTCCAGTAAAGGATATGCAACTAACTCTTCAACTGAGAGCTCACCGCCTGCCATGCCATGGTGCTCTATTAAATAAACTCCACTGTTTGAGATAGGTACTTAGCTGTATGCGTGGATGCTTGTCTCTCTGAGTTCATGTTCAGGCCGCAGTTGACACAGCACATGGTTGCCTTGAAGAATATGTTCAGCTGTTTGTTCTGTCTGTCCGCATGTGCACGGGGGTGGCATAATCAATGTCTTTCTGCAGTAGTAACTGTTCAGTGTGTTATCTTCTGGTCTAATACGAAACAAGATGGCCTGTTTTATTCCATCGTGATAGGTGTCCGGTAGTTTTTTGGGTTCTTGTGCTTAGAGTGCTGGGTTGGATTCTTGTACTAAGAGTGCTGGGGTGGGTTCTTGTGGTTAGATTGCTGGGTTGGGTTCTTGTGGTTAGAGTGCTGGGTTGGGTTCTTGTGGTTAGAGTGCAGGGTTGGATTCTTGTACTTAGAGTGCTGAGTTGGATCCTTGTGGTTAGATTGCTGGGTTGGGTTCTTGTGGTTAGAGTGCTGGGTTGGATTCTTGTACTTAGAGTGCTGGGTTGGGTTCTTGTGGTTAAAGTGCTGGGTTGGATTCTTGTACTTAGAGTGCTGGGTTGGGTTCTTGTGGTTAGATTGCTGGGTTGGGTTCTTGTGGTTAGAGTGCTGGGTTGGATTCTTGTACTTAGAGTGCTGGGTTGGATTCTTGTACTTAGATTGCTGGGTTGGGTTCTTGTGATTAGAGTGCTGGGTTGGATTCTTGTACTTAGAGTCCTGGGTTGGGTTCTTGTGGTTAGAGTACTGGGTTGGATTCTTGTACTTAGAGTGTTGGGTTGGGTTCTTGTGGTTAGAGTGCTGGGTTGGGTTCTTGTGGTTAGAGAGCTGGGTTGGGTTCTTGTGGTTAGATTGCTGGGTTGGGTTCTTGTACTTAGAGTGCTGGGTTGGGTTCTTGTGGTTAGATTGCTGGGTTGGGTTCTTGTACTTAGAGTGCTGGGTTAGATTCTTGTACTTAGAGTGCTGCGTTGGGTTCTTGTAGTTAGAGTGCTGGGTTAGAATCTTGTGGTTAGAGTGCTGGGTTGGATTCTTGTACTTAGAGTGCTGGGTTCGGTTTTTGTGGTTAGAGTGCTGGGTTGGATTCCTGTATTAGATTGCTGGGTTGGATTCCTGTATTAGATTGCTGGGTTGGGTTCTTGTGGTTAGAGTGCTGGGTTGAGTTCTTGTAATTTATATGCTGGGTTGGGTTCTTGTGGTTAGAGTGCTTGGTTGGATTCTTGTACTTAGAGTGCTGGGGTGGGTTCTTGTGGTTAGAGTGCTGGGTTGGATTCTTGTGGTTAGATTGCTGGGTGGGGTTCTTGTGGTTAGAGTGCTGGGTTGGATTTTTGTACTTAGAGTGCTGAGTTGGGTTCTTGTGGTTAGAGTGCTGGATTGGATTCTTGTACTTAGAGTGCTGGGTTGGGTTCTTATGGTTAGATTGCTGGGTTGGGTTCTTGTGGTTAGAGTGCTGGGTTAGATTCTTGTGGTTAGAGTGCTGGGTTGGGTTCTTGTACTTAGAGTGCTGGGTTGGGTTCTTGTGGTTAGAGTGCTGGGTTGGATTCTTGTGGTTAGATTGCTGGGTTGGGTTCTTGTACTTCGAGTGCTGGGTTGGGTTCTTGTGGTTAGAGTGCAGGGTTAGGTTCTTGTTGTTAGAGTGCTGGGTTGGGTTCTTGTGGTTAGAGTGCTAGGTTGGGTTCTTGTGGTTAGAGTGCTGGGTTGGGTTCTTGTGGTTAGATTGCTGTTTTGGGTTCTTGTGGGTAGATTGCTGGGTTGTATTCTTGTGGTTAGAGTGCTGGGTTGGGATCTTGTGGTTAGAGTGCTGGGTTGGGTTCTTTTGGTTAGAGTGCTGGGTTGGATTCTTGTACTTAGAGTGCTGGGTTGGGTTCTTGTGGTTAGAGTGCTTTGTTGGATTCTTGTGGTTAGATTGCTGGGTTGGGTTTTTGTACTTTGAGTGCTGGGTTTGGTTCTTGTGGTTAGATTGGTGGGTTTGGTTTTTGTGGTTAGAGTGCTGGATTGGGTTCTCGTGGTTAGAGTGCTGTGATGGATTCTTGTGTTTAGAGTTCTGGGTTGGATTCTTGTGATTAGATTGCTGGGTTGGGTTCTTGTGGTTAGAGTGCTGGGTTGAATTCTTGTACTTGGAGTGCTGGGTTTGGTTCTTGTGGTTAGATTGGTGGGTTGGGTTTTTGTGGTTAGAGTGCTGGGTTAGATTCTTGTGTTTAGATTGCTGGGTTGGATTCTTGTACTTAGAGTGCTGGGTTGGGTTCTTGTGGTTAGAGTGCTGGGTTGGATTCTTGTGGTTAGATTGCTGTGTTGGGTTCTTGTACTTTGAATGCTGTGATGGGTTCTTGTGGTTTGAGTGCTGGGTTGGGTTCTTGTTGTTAGAGTGCAGGGTTGGGATCTTGTGGTTAGAGTGCTGGGTTTGGTTCTTGTTGTTAAAGTGATGGGTTGGATTCTTGTGGTTAGAGTATTGGGGTGGGTTCTTGTACTTTGAGTGCTGGTTTGGTTTCTTGTGGTTAGAGTGCTGGGTTGAGTTTTTGTGGGTAGAGTGCTGGGTTAGATTCTTGTGGTTAGAGTGCTGGGTTGGATTCTTGTACTTAGAGTGCTGGGTTGGGTTCTTGTGGTTAGAGTACTGGGTTGGATTCTTGTACTTCGAGTGCTGGGTTGGTTCCTTGTGGTTAGAGTGCAGGGTTAGGTTCTTGTTGTTAGAGTGCTGGGTTGGATTCTTGTACTTAGAGTGCTGGGTTGGGTTCTTGTGGTTAGAGTGCTGGGTTGAATTCTTGTGGTTAGATTACTGGGTTGGATTCTTGTACTTAGAGTGCTGGGTTGGGTTCTTGTGGTTAGATTGCTGGGTTGGGTTCTTGTGGTTAGAGTGCTGGATTAGATTATTGTACTTAGGGTGCTGGGTTGGGTTCTTGTGGTTAGAGTGTTGGGTTGGATTCTTGTGGTTAGAGTGCTGGGTTGGATTCTTGTACTTCGAGTGCTGGGTTGGTTCCTTGTGGTTAGAGTGCAGGGTTAGGTTCTTTTTGTTAGAGTGCTGGGTTGGATTCTTGTACTTAGAGTGCTGGGTTGGGTTCTTGTGGTTAGAGTGCTGGGTTGGATTCTTGTGGTTAGATTACTGGGTTGGATTCTTGTACTTAGAGTGCTGGGTTGGGTTCTTGTGGTTAGATAGCTGGGTTGGGTTCTTGTGGTTAGAGTGCTGGGTTAGATTATTGTGGTTAGAGTGCTAGGTTGTGTTCTTGTGGTTAGAGTGCTGGGTTGGATTCTTGTGGTTAGATTGCTGGGTTGGATTCTTTTACTTCGAGTGCTGGGTTGGGTCCTTGTGGTTAGATTGCAGTTTTAGGTTCTTGTTATTTGAGTGCTGGGTTGGGTTCTTGTGGTTAGAGTGCTGCATTGAGTTCTTGTGGTTAGAGTGCTGGGTTGGGTTCTTGTGGTTAGAGTGCTGTATTGGATTCTTATACTTATAGTGCTGAGTTGGGTTCTTGTAGTTAGTGTGCTATGTTGGGTTCTTGTGGTTAGAGTGCTGGATTGGGTTCTTGTGGTTAGAGTGCTGGGTTTGGTCCTTGTGGTTAGATTGCTGGGTTGGGGTATTGTACTTAGAGTGCTGAGTTGGGTTCTTGTGGTTAGAGTGCTAGGTTGGGTTCTTGTGGTTAGATTGCTGTTTTGGGTTCTTGTACTTAGAGTGCTAGGTTGTATTCTTGTAGTTAGAGTGCTGGGCTGGGATCTTGTGGTTAGAGTGCTGGGTTGGGTTTTTGTGGTTAGATTGCTGTATTGGGTTCTTGTACTTAGACTGCTAGGTTGAGTTCTTGTGGTTAGAGTGCAGGGTTGGGTTCTTGTGGTTAGAGTGCTGGGTTGGATTCTTGTACTTAGAGTGCTGGGTTGGGTTCTTGTGGTTAGAGTGCTGGGTTGGATTCTTGTGGTTAGATTGCTGGGTTGGGTTTTTGTACTTTGAGTGCTGGGTTGGGTTCTTGTGGTTAGAGTGCTGGGTTGGGTTCTTGTTGTTAGAGTACTGGGTTGGGTTCTTGTGGTTAGAGTGCTGGGATTGGTTCTTGTAATTTGAGTGCTGGATTGGGTTCTTGGGGTTAGAGTGCTGGGTTGGGTTCTTGTGGTTAGAGTGCAGGTTTAGATTCTTGTGGTTAGAGTGCTGAGTTGGATTCTTGTACTTAGAGTGCTGGGTTGGGTTCTTGTGGTTAGAGTGCTGGGTTGGATTCTTGTGGTTAGATTGCTGCGTTGGCGTCTTGTGGTTTGAGTGCTGGGTTGGATTCTTGTACTTAGAGTGCTGGGTTGGGTTCTTGTGGTTAGAGTGCTGGGTGGATTCTTGTACTTAGAGTGCTGGGTTGGGTTCTTGTGGTTAGAGTGCTGGGTTGGATTATTGTGGTTAGAGTGCTGGTTTGGATTCTTGTACTTAGAGTGCTGGGTTGGGTTCTTGTTATTAGATTGCTGGGTTGGGTTCTTGTGGTTAGAGTGCTGGGTTAGATTCTTGTGGTTAGAGTGCTCGGTTGGGTTCTTGTACTTAGAGTGCTGGGTTGGGTTCTTGTGGTTAGAGTGCTGGGTTGGATTCTTGTGGGTAGATTGCTGGGTTGGGTTCTTGTGGTTAGAATGCAGTAGTAGGTTCTTGTTGTTAGAGTGCTGGGTTGGGGTCTTGTGGTTAGAGTGTTTGGTTGGGTTCTTGTGGTTAGAGTGCTGGGTTGGATTCTTGTACTTAGAGTGCTGGGTTGGTTTCTTGTGGTTAGAGTGCTGGATTGGGTTCTCGTGGTTAGAATGCTGGGTTGGATTCTTGTACTTAGAGTGCTGGGTTGGGGTCTTGTGGTTAGAGTTCTGGATTTGATTCTTGTACTTATTGTGCTGGATTGGGTTTGTGTGGTTAGAGTGCTGGGTTGGATTCTTGTATTTAGAGTGCTGGGTTGGATTCTTGTGGTTAGATTGCTGGGTTGGGTTCTTGTGGTTAGAGTGCTGGGTTGGATTCTTGTACTTGGAGTGCTGGGTTGGGTTCTTGTGGTTGGATTGCTGGGTTGGGTTTTTGTGGTTAGAGTGCTGGGTTAGATTCTTGTGTTTAGATTGCTGGGTTGGATTCTTGTACTAAGAGTGCTGGGTTGGTTTCTTGTGGTTAGAGTGCTGGGTTGGATTCTTGTGGTTAGATTACTGTGTTGGGGTCTTGTACTTTGAATGCTGTGTTGAGTTCTTGTGGTTAGAGTGCTGGCTTGGGTTCTTGTTGTTAGAGCGCTGGGTTGGGTTCTTGTGGTTAGAGTGCTGGGTTGGGTTCTTGTGGTTAGAGTGCTGGGTTGAATTCTTGTGGTTAGTGTGCTGGGTTGGGTTCTTGTACTTTGAGTGCTAGTTTGGTTTCTTGTGGTTAGAGTGCTGGGTTGGGTATTTGTGGTTTGAGTGCTGGGTTAGATGTTTGTGGTTAGAGTGCTATGTTGGATTCTTGTACTTAGAGTGCTGGTTTGGGTTATTGTGGTTAGAGTGCTGGGTTGGATTCTTGTGGTTAGATTGCTGGATTGGGTTCTTTTGGTTAGAGTGCTGTGTTGGATTCTTGTACTTAGAGTGCTGGGTTGGGTTCTTGTGGTTAGAGTGCTGGGTTGGATTCTTGTACTTAGAGTGCTGGGTTGGGTTCTTGTGGTTAGAGTGCTGGGTTGGATTCTTGTGGTTAGAGTGCTGGGTTGGATTCTTGTACTTAGAGTGCTGGGTTGGTTTCTTGTGGTTATATTGCTGGGTTGGGTTCTTGTGGTTAGATTGCTGGGTTAGATTCTTGTGGTTAGAGTGCTGGGTTGGGTTCTTGTAGTTAGAGTTCTGAGTTGGGTTCTTGTGGTTAGAGTGCTAGGTTGGATTCTTGTGGTTAGATTGCTGGGTTGGATTCTTGTACTTCGAGTGCTGGGTTGGGTCCTTGTGGTTAGAGTGCAGGGTTAGGTTCTTGTTGTTAGAGTGCTGGGTTGGGTTCTTGTGGTTAGAGTGCTGGGTTGGCTTCTTGTGGTTAGAGTGCTGGGTTGGATTCTTGTACTTAGAGTGCTGGGTTGGGTTCTTGTGGTTAGAGTTCTGGATTGGGTTCTTGTGGTTAGAGTGCTGGGTTGGATTCTTGTATTTAGAGTACTAGGTTGGGGTCTTGTGATTAGATTGCTGGGTTGAGTTTTTTTGGTTAGAGTGCTGGGTTGGATTCTTGTACTTGGAGTGCTGGGTTGGGTTCTTGTGGTTAGATTGCTGGGTTGGGTTCTTGTGGTTAGAGTGCTGGGTTAGATTCTTGTGGTTAGAGTTCTGGGTTGGATCCTTGTACTTAGAGTGATGGGTTGCGTTCTTTTGGTTAGAGTGCTGGGTTGGATTCTTGTGGTTAGATTGATGGGTTGGGTTCTTGTACTTTGAATGCTGTGTTGGGTTCTTGTGGTTAGAGTGCTGGGTTGGATTCTTGTGGTTAGATTGCTGGGTTGGGTTCTTGTGGTTAGAGTGCTGGGTTCGATTCTTGTACTTAGAGTGCTGGGTTGGGGTCTTGTGGTTAGAGTGCTGGGTTGGATTCTTGTACTTAGAATGCTGGTTTGGATTCTTGTGGTTAGACTGCTGGGTTGGGTTCTTGTGGTTAGATTGCTGGTTTGGATTCTTGAATTTAGAGGGCTGGGTTGGGTTCTTGTGGTTAGATTACTGTGTTGGGTTCTTGTGGTTAGAGTGCTGGGTTGGATTCTTGTACTTAGAGTGCTGGGATAGTTTCTTGTGGTTAGAGTGCTGGGTTGGATTTTTGTGATTAGATTGCTGGGTTGGTTTTTTGTACTTTGAGTGCAGGTTTGCGTTCTTGTGGTTAGAGTGCTGGGTTGGGATCTTGTGGTTAGAGTGCTGGGTTGGGTTCTTGTGGTTAGAGTGCTGGGTTGAATTCTTGTGGTTAGAGTGCTGGGTTGGGTTCTTGTAATTTGAGTTGGGGTGGGTTCTTGTGGTTAGAGTGCTCGGTTGGGTTCTTGTGGTTAGAGTGCTGGGTTAGATTCTTGTGGTTAGAGTGCTGGGTTGGATTCTTGTACTTAGAGTGTTGGGTTGGGTTCTTGTGGTTAAAGTGCTGGGTTGGATTCTTGTGGTTAGATTGCTGGGTTGGGTTCTTGTGGTTAGAGTGCTGGGTTGGATTCTTGTACTTAGAGTGCTGGGTTGGGTTCTTGTGGTTAGAGTGCTGGGTTGGATTCTTGTACTTAGAGTGCTGGGTTAGGTTCTTGTTGTTAGAGTGCTGCGTTGGTTTCTTGTGGTTAGAGTACTGGGTTGGGTTCTTGTGGTTAGAGTGCTGTATTGGATTCTTATACTTAGAGTGCTGAGTTGGGTTCTTGTGTTTAGTGTGCTATGTTGGGTTCTTGTGGTTAGAGTGCTGGATTGGGTTCTTGTGGTTAGATTGCTGGGTTGGGTCCATGTGGTTAGATTGCTGGGTTGGGTTCTTGTACTTAGAGTGCTGAGTTGGGTTCTTGTGGTTAGAGTGCTGGGTTGGGTTCTTGTGGTTAGAGTGCTGGGTTGGGTTCTTGTACTTAGAGTGCTAGGTTGTGTTCTTGTGGTTAGAGTGCTGGGTTGGGTTCTTGTGGTTAGAGTGCTGGGTTGGGCTCTTGTGGTTAGAGTGCTGGGTTGGGTTCTTGTGGTTAGATTGCTGTTTTGGGTTCTTGTACTTAGACTGCTAGGTTGGGCTCTTGTGGTTAGAGTGCTGGGTTGGGTTGTTGTGGTTAGAGTGCTGGGTTGGGTTCTTGTGGTTAGCGTGCTGGGTTGGGTTCTTGTGGTTAGAGTGCGGGAATTCTCATAATTTATTTAGAGGAAATGCGGCGATGGAGAAAACCGATTATTCCCACCTCATTACGCAGTGAGCTGTTTGATTGATTGATTAAATAAAAATCGACATCACAGCATTCCGGGAAAACCTATGGGCGCTCACTATCCACCACCAGGTGTAGACGCTACGTTTCACTGTCACATGTAGGTTCACTGTCTTCGTCACTTCTCCCGGACCCAACTTCTAGTTCGTGTATCCTTCAGTATGCTGTTTTATCCGTTATTGTCTTTTAACTTGTAATCGATCGTAGACAGTCCTCAGTATGTCTGCTTTGTCCATGATAAGTGCTCTAGCCGCTGATAATTTTGAAGCCAATCAATTCGCTCGCTGGTCACCTCTTTCTCCAGCATAACCCTTGGGCTAGTATATGCAAACACCTAGCAGTTTATGCTATAGTATTGCCTGTTCCCTGCATTGGTTAAAGCCACACATCTAGTCAAATACAATTTGACACACGCCATCTTATGTGGCATGTGGTAATACAAGAGTAAATGATTTCCCGCTCATTCTCACCAACCATCGTGGGTTTTCAGGCGTCTATAATAATTTGTAGTAATCACACAAAGTGCTAAAGTAGCTGTAATTTCTATTTAATTAATTCCGATTGGACAGGAGCAGTAATTCATATGCAAATTGGGATTTTGTGCGCCAGAAATAAGACACGTTAATGATCTTAAATTAGTTAATATGCTGAGTTCAACAGTTTAATTTGATTGGACGGTTTAAGAATAATGGATGTGGTGCATTGGCATTTGTTATAATTAATTCTAGGACGCTTTTCATATTTATTTTATTTTACCGCTTATTTCATTTGCGTAAAATGTTTCTGTTTGTCTACCCATACATCAGTGCATGATGTCTGTCTGTCTGTCCGTCCGTCCGTCCGTCTGTCCGTCTGTCTGTCTGTCTGTCTGTCTGTCTGTCTGTCTGTCTGTCTGTCTGTCTGTCTGTCTGTCTGTCTGTCTGTCTGTCTGTCTGTCTGTCTGTCTGTCCGTCGTCTGTCTGTCGTCGTCTGTCTGTCTGTCTGTCTGTCTGTCTGTCTGTCTGTCTGTCTGTCTGTCTGTCTGTCTGTCTGTCTGTCGTCGTCCTGTCTGTCTGTCCGTCGTCGTCGTCTGTCTGTCTGTCTGTCTGTCTGTCTGTCTGTCTGTCTGTCTGTCTGTCTGTCTGTCGTCGTCTGTCTGTCTGTCTGTCTGTCTGTCTGTCTGTCGTCCGTCTGTCTGTCTGTCTGTCTGTCTGTCTGTCTGTCTGTCTGTCTGTCTGTCTGTCTGTCTGTCTGTCTGTCTGTCTGTCTGTCTGTCTGTCTGTCCGTCGTCGTCTGTCTGTCCTGTCTGTCTGTCTGTCTGTCTGTCTGTCTGTCTGTCTGTCTGTCTGTCTGTCTGTCTGTCTGTCTGTCTGTCTGTCTGTCTGTCTGTCTGTCTGTCTGTCTGTCTGTCTGTCTGTCTGTCTGTCTGTCTGTCTGTCTGTCTGTCTGTCTGTCTGTCTGTCCTGTCTGTCTGTCTGTCTGTCTGTCTGTCTGTCTGTCTGTCTGTCTGTCTGTCTGTCTGTCTGTCTGTCTGTCTGTCATTTTTAATTTTTTTTTTCAAAAGGCATAATAACCAGAACTCTACAATCCATATCTATAGCGAATATGACTGATCAGACCAATTCGAGCGGTAAAAGCTCCTCCACAGTGAGCTGTTCTTGTTACTGGACCCCCTTTATTAGTGAAGACTGAAGAGAAGCTTTAAAACCTCCAATCAGCCAATGGCCCAGACTGAGCTATCCATGCCATTCACACCGAAGAGGCATTAAGCGGAGAGCCCGAGTCCAGGCCATGGAAGAAGTCAGAGAGTCAGACCAGAGACGAGGTCCAGTGCACCAGTTAACGTGTCCAGTGGGAGGCTCACAAGGTATCAGGTGACCTCCTGTCTCACACCCTGCAGCTGTACATATCGCAGACCATCCAATACTACCTCTCGCGCGGTTGGATGATGACTCAGCCCGAGGGAATAGTCTCATTCTGACAGTTTTGTGTTCTGTTTCCTTTCTGTATGTGGCAACGGCCGAGACTGAGTCTGCATTAAAGATTCTTTCTCATGCCCTCAAATTGTGTTGTCTTAGTGGTTACTTAGATGTCTTTTCATAAATCATCATAAGAAGGGAATACTGTCGTTCGGGAACCAGAACAAGGACAATTCTTCGAGGGGAGGCAGAGGATACAACTATAACTTGTTATAACATAGCAACAACCTCTGGAGATTCGGGCCAGATTTGTTACAGATGTACACTTACTCCACATGGTTTAAGGATTTCAAACAGCTTATTTCTATCTATTCTATTAAATGCCCTCTCTTGGTCGACAAAGGCTAGTAGAGTATTTCATTGCATTGGATTGATTTTTCTATTCGTTGTCCAAGAGCAAAGATGGCGTTCTTTGTTTTTCCTAACTATTGAGACACCAAGTGTGGGTAGAATCTTGACATTTGCAGATGATGTGCTGGCGTACAGACAGGACAGAGATAGGGCCAGTTTGGCGAAAGCCTTACAGGTGGCAGTAAACAGGGTGGCGGAGTGGTGCAGGGACCCTTATAAATCCAGACAAGGTATCGGTTGTGTGGTACTCCCTGGATAACCGGATCGTCAAGGCAGATGTCCCAGGTATTATATTGAATGGATGTCCTCTTAGGCGAGAGAATAAATTGAAGTACTTGGGGATCACCTTTGACAGCTGTGTGTCTTTTAAAGATAATGTGGAGGCTTTGGTGGTGAAGGCTGGTAGGGGGACTTAATTTATTGAGGGCTATGGCAGCAACCGGGGTAGATCAGAGGATGCTGTACAGGCTCTTTCAACAGTTAATAATTTCAGTCATTGGGTATGGTTTTGAGGCTGTTGGCAGTATCAAGGAGCCAGCTTGAAAGGTTGGAGCGCATACAGAATGCTGCCATGCGGTTAATCCTGGGGTGCACAAAGGACACACCAATTTTATGCATGAGGCATATCCTGGCGCTACCAACAATGACGGATAGGCATAGGGCCCTTCAGACCAAATGGTACATGAGAGTTGCCGCAGACAAAAATCAACCGCTGCATGCAGCAATGGATATGGTCAAGGGTCATAGACTAAGACGAGGCAGGTCCTGAATGGCACAGGCAGAACTTTCTATAAGTCAGGTGTGTGATCTAGAGACCATCAATCGTGAAAGAGAGAGGGTTGAAGTTCCGGAAGATATGACGGACTGGCACAATGTAATAATAACACTGGGTCGTGAGTGCAGAGAATGGGCGCACTGAGTTTGAAGTGCAACAGCTGATCCAGAGCAACACACATCAATGTGACATAATCATCTACACCGATGGGTCAGTGGCGAGAAACAGACGTAGTGGCTGGGGCTTTATTGCAAAGGCTAATGGACTTCTTCTTCTTCGTCTTCGTCTTCTTCTTCTTCTTCTTCTTCTTCTTCTACTTCTTCTTCTTCTTCTTCTTCTTCTTCTTCTTCTTCTTCTTCTTCTTCTTCTTCTTCTTCTTCTTTTTCTTCTTCTTCTTCTTCTTCTTCTTCTTCTTCTTCTTCTTCTTCTTCTTCTTCTTCTTCTTCTTCTTCTTCTTCTTCTTCTTCTTCTTCTTCTTCTTCTTCTTCTTCTTCTTCTTCTTCTTCTTCCTCTTCCTCTTCTTCTTCTTCTTCTTCTTCTTCTTCTTCTTCTTCTTCTTCTTCTTCTTCTTCTTCTTCTTCTTCTTCTTCTTCTTCTTCTTCTTCTTCTTCTTCTTCTTCTTCTTCTCCTTCTCCTCCTCCTCCCCCCCTCCTCCTCCTCCTCCCCCTCCTCCTCCTCCTCCCCCTCCTCCTCCCCCACCTCCTCCCCTCCTTCTTCTTCTTCTTCTTCTTCTTCTTCTTCTTCTTCTTCAGCATTCCGAGCCATTGAGGTTCTTTGCTGCAGATAAACATGAAAAAGGAGAGTCTGACAAATTAGACTACGACCTCCAGCATGAGAATGGAGGTAGAGGCAGTAACAGCGGCATTCCAGTGGCTAGAGGAGAATACTGCAACACACGTTGTATTCATTACGGATTCAAGGAGTATGATTAGTAATGTGGAGAAAGGAATGTTTCGTGTGGAATGGCTCTCTTTGCTTCAGAGGTCACAGATTGTGAGAATTGTATGGATAGTTTGCCCTGGCCATGCGGGTGTACGGGGGAATGAACAGGCTGATAGGCTAGCAGGGAATGTACCTCTTGGTGGTAGTTTGCCTATGGACAAGGGGGAGGTGGTCGTGCGCTTGTGGGACCAGGTGGAGAAAGCGGAGGAACAGATTGATAACCCATATGTGGAAAGAATGAGATTGCGGGGGATTGGCAGGTTGAATTTGTTTTGTATTTCCTTGTCATTACTCAATGTAAAAACACATATCATTTCACGTTGTTCTATTCCGCAGTAAACAAACGTATAACTGTCGTGGATTCTTGCAACAACCCCCCCCCCCCCTCTCCCACCCCCCCCCCCCCCCCCACTTACATTTTTTTTACTTTGGTGACAATTTAAATCAGTGCAATTTTCTTCTTTTCAAATGTTCCTGCGAGTTCTTCTTCTTCATTGTTATGTTAAAACCGCAGATGTTCAGTGTGCCTATTTTTCGTTTAATCGCTGATCTGTTTCGTTTTCCTTCAACATTCATGTGTCCGTTACCATTTGGGTCAGTCCGAATATGCTTCTTATTATTTCTTCGAGCAGGAAACAATTTAATGCCAGCTTGCTAGGCCATTCGCAGGTTTAGGACGAACAAATCTGACCAATGGGCATCCTCCTCCCTACACCTCCCCCCCCCCCCCCCCCCACTAGCCTCGCGGTCACAGTTTTCCGGTCTACACCACGGAGAGGTGAAGTTGATTTGTGTAGTCTGCGGGTCGTCGGCAGGCTACGTACTAACTTTCACTTTTCACCCCTCCTGAGAAAAGCTAGCCAATCCAAACCCTACTGGCTGCAGGGCCGGCACAGTCCACACCTTGTAGACCCATGTGTAATTCACAAAAAACAAAAAGATGTTCTTTGATATTCTACCGTTGTCAATCATCCTAATGTGTCCTATCCATCTAAGTCTACGAATACTGAGCATGGAACAAACCGTCACACTACCCTATCTTACCAATATTTCAATATTTGTGATTTTGTTTTGCTACTTAATGCCAAGTATTCTTCGCAGACACCGCATATTCAATATATTCTAGGTCATGACATAGGGGATGGTATGGCCATCTCCCTTCCTCGTAGCTTTTCCTTCCAAGACTCGTTTTAGACTAATTCTGAACATTGTCTGGGCCCCATGTTTATGAGGCTGGTTAAACCACACAGCTGTAAAGTTAAACCACACAACTGTAAGGTTCTACCACACAGCTGTAAGGTTCAATCACACAGCTGTAAGGTTCAATCACACAGCTGTAAGGTTCAATCACACAGCTGTAAGGTCCAACCACACAGATGTAAGATTCAACCACAAAGCTGTAATGGTTGGAAGAAATAAATCCCCCTCTGGGGATTGAATTCAAACTACACGCGCACCAACTACGGTGCACCTGAGCTTTTTTTTTTTTGCATATCCCTTACATGACGTAAGATTTCCGGTAAAATGGCGGCAAGATGAAGCGTCACTTTTCGGAGGGACGCTATTTTGTGTTTTTTCATTGGATTTCGTGTGATTTCCTTTGGATTCCCCGTGAATAGTGTTTCCTTTGGATTATGTGATGTTATATTGAGTTCCTTTTATTGGAAGTTTTCAAAAGAAGCCACGGAAGGCAGGTGGTGGATGTAATTTTGAGAGCAGCCGACAGATATTGTGGGTCATGGTCTCGAATTATACGACGGCAGGCAGAAGAGCTCTACTTGAGCCAATGGCTGCGGTCACCGATCAGTAAGATCACTGCCATAGAGGAAAGCAACGGCAAACTACCTCTTTAAAAGTGCCTAGTATATCATGATTCGCTTAAAGACCGATCATCGCAAGACAAGGACAGAGACGTTAAAACTAGCAACTTGGAACGTTAGGACGTTAGACAACGACGGAACATTAGAGAACATAAAACAAGAAATTGAAAGGGAAAAAATTAATATTTTAGGTATGTGCGAAACAAGATGGACAGGAGCAGGCATCAAGATAGAGGAAGATTTCAAGATTATTTATTCTGGAGGTGAAGATCGTCATAGGGGAGTGGCAATTATTCTGGATCGGAAAACATCAAAATCTATTCAAGGATATTGGGCCGTGTCGGACAGAGTTCTACTAGTTAAGTTAAGTGGCAGACCTTTTAGCATAAATATTATTCAAGTATATGCCCCAACAGGAGAATCCAGTGAAGATAGTGTAGAAGAATTTTATAACGACATTGAGTCTGCCTTAAAGAAATGTAAAAAGTCAGAAATAAACATCATAAAAGGGGACTTCAATGCAAAAGTAGGAAATCAAGGAGATAGCTAAACAGTAGGAAACTATGGTTTAGGAGAGAGAAATGAAAGAGGATACAGACTCGTAGAGTGGGCAAAAGAACAGGAAATGATTGTAGGAAACACCTGGTTCAAACAACACCCTAGAAGATTATGGACATGGAGGAGTCCAGATAGCAGGATTAGAAACCAGATTGACTACATTCTGATTAGCAGAAGATTTAGAAACGCATTAACAATAGCAAAAACAGTTCCCAGTGCTGATTGTTATAGTGACCACAGATTACTCACAGGAACATTGAGGATAAAGTTGAAGAAAGTCAAGTATATAACAGGAAACACTAAATATGATTTGTGTACATTGAGTAATGACAAGGAAATACAAAACAAATTCAACATAGAAGTACAGAACAGATTTGAAATTTTGTCCGATCTAGAGATCCTATTCCAGGATGTGGATGATCAATGGGAAACGTTGAAGAATTCAATCAATGTGGCTGCAGAAACAACTATTCCAAAATTAAAGAAGGTGGGTCGTAAGAAATGGATGACTGCAGAAATTTTACACCTCATGGAAACAAGAAGACTCAACAAAAATAATTCTGTCAAATATGAAGAAATTCACAGACAAGTCAGAAAATTATGTAAGGAGGCAAAAGAAAAATGGCTTGAGGAAAAGTGCTCAGAAATTGAAAGCCAACACAACAGTCAAAACACCAAATTAGTGAACAAACGAATTCAGGAACTTACTAATAAAAGAACAAGTACATCAACAGGGTGTCTAAAAACTGAAGATGGCAAAATCATAATAGAAAAAGACCAGATTCTACAGGTATGGACAGATTATGTGAAACAACTTTATGATGATAACAGAGACGAACAGTATGATATTAGATTTAATAATGAAGGACCGCCAATTTTGGAGATGGAGGTTCGAAATGTTCTTAAGCATATGAAAGCTGGCAAGGCCCCCGGTGCAGATAACATCACAACAGAAATGATTAAAGCTTTAGAAGAATTTGGACTAGAGCAAGTCACCAGACTGCTGAACACATTATATGATACTGGAGATATACCTCCTGATTTATGTAACTCTATATTTATTGCAATCCCAAAGAAATCAGGAACCTTGGAATGTGATCAACACAGAACAATTAGTATAATGAGTCACATCACAAAGATTTTGCTAAGAATTATCATGCAAAGAATGAGGAAGAAGATACAACCTGAAATAGGGGAAGAACAATGCGGGTTTGTAGAAGGAAAGGGAACAGTAAATGCTGTGTATATGCTGCGAACAGTTATTGAACGTGCTATAGAAGTAAACAAGGATATACATCTTTGCTTTATCGACTATACAAAGGCTTTTGATAGCGTTAGACATGTCAGCATGGTGGATATGCTAGCAGATCTACAAATTGATGGGAAAGACATTAGACTTATAAAAACCATATATTGGAAACAACAAGCTGCAATAAGGATTGATAATGAAGTGGGACAGTATCAGCCAATTAAGAGAGGTGTTAGGCAGGGATGTGTAATGTCTCCAGATCTTTTTTCCCTGTACAGTGAAAATATTTTCAGAAATGTAGAGGATATAAATGGAATCAGCATTGGAGGACGAAACATCAATAACATTAGATATGCAGATGATACAGTATTAATTGCAGACAATCCGCAGGACCTGCAACAATTAGTAGATGCGGTTGTTGTACACAGTGAGCAGCTGGGATTAGAATTAAATTCTAAAAAGACTCAGGTTATGGTCGTCAGTAGGAAGGAAGAAGTGCCTCAAAGTAATATACAAGTAAATGGAAATATTCTTCAACAAGTGAATCGGTACAATTATCTTGGAACAGTTATAACATCTTATGGGAGATGCCTTGAAGAGATTAGAACAAGAATCGCCATGGCGAAAGTAGCCTTTAGCAAGATGAAAAACATTCTGACCAATAAAAAGATGTCAATTGAAACGAGAAAAAGAGTGTTGAGGGGATACATAGAGCCTGTTCTTTTGTGAAACTTGGACAATGAACAGTCAAGCTGAAAAGCATCTGATGGCTGCAGAAATGTGGTTTCTGAGGAAAATGCAAAGAATACCATGGACAGACAGAAAAACCAGTGACCAAGTACTACAGGAGACAAATGAACAACGTAAACTGATTAGAGAAATTAGACGCAGACAGTCAAAAGTTTTTGGACATGTTATGAGAAGAAATGGATTGGAGAACTTAGTGACAACTGGCAAGATCGAAGGGAACAGACCAAGAGGAAGACCGAGAGGAAAATACCTGGATGGCTTGGCCACATGGCATGGACTAGACAGGAACACTGAGATGATCCACGACACTGGTGATCGAGTGAAATGGCGAGTCATGACCGCCCACGCTTTCCGGCATGGCACATGATTGATTGATTGATACATGACGTTGCAGTCAATATCAGTATTTTTCAGCTGCTGTTGATGTACTAGGCAAGATTACGCTCGGTAGTTTACCATTGCTGTCTGAGCGACCGGCTCACATACCGCTACCAATTCTCGCGCAACGTCACGTTACTTACTAGATGATACGAGATTACGGAGAAAGTCGTGCACCTGAGCTACATGCATGTATTTGTATGTATACAGTCGTATTATGCAATCATTGATTGCTGGCAAGAGTGGCCTTCTGCAAAATGGAAAACATTCTTACCAACAAAAAGTTGTCAATTGCAGTGAGAAAAAGAGTGCTGATCTCCTATATAGAACCCATATTGTTTTATGCGTGTGGAGAATGGACAATTAACAGACACGCTGAGAAACATTCAATGGTGGTGGAATTGTGATATTCGAGAAAATTGTAAATAATGCCATGGACGAACAGAAAGTCAAACAAGACAGTCCTTTAAGAGACAACTGAAAAACGGAGATTGATTGGAGAAATTAGACGTGGACAGTCAAGATGTTTTGGACATGTTATGAGGAGAAATTGACTTATTTAGTAACCAATGGCAAGCTTGATGGGAATAGAACAAGTGAAAGACAACGGTATACATACCTTGATGGTTTGGCAGAATGGCATGGCATGGTCGGGACAAGAACAAAGACCTGATTCGAGATTCCAGTGACCGTCTGAGATGGTGAACCATGACCGTCCACGCCTTTCGGTAATTCACTTGACGATGATTAGGATGATCGTGCTTCTCTGTGCAAATATGTCAGCAGGTAATATATACTGAGAGCCATTGTAGCGTAATGGCTAGTAGGCTCGCCTGCCGGACCGGTGATTGTGGATTCAAATAATCTCCAAGCGGAGATTGTTTACATTGGTCTGGGCTCTTAGATCGATCCAGCCTAGGATTGGTACCAGGAGATTTCCTAGGAAGTTAAGGCATGCGAATAATATTGACATCACCAGCTGAGTCCCGATCGGTCTAAAAATATACCAAATACCCTTCACTAACTTTAAAAATAAAGAATAGTCAGAATTACAGTGTTCTGTTGCTAACATTGTGACGAATTCGTCCTTACCGCGGTGTACTCCAGTCTTGTCTTGCCTTCAGCAGGTTTTACTGTTTAATTCTAAGTTTTTATGTGACAGTATTTTTTTTAAAAATTAGACATTTGAGATTTCATGTGACTATCTTCATTTTAGCAGGTTTGAACGACCGTATTACTGACTCTTTGGCTATCTGGCTCGTGGTGGAGAGACTAAACAAATCCCAGGGAAACAAGAGATGAGGAAAACAACTCTGGTGCTGGATAGGCCACACAGCGAGACAATCTGTGGACAATATAACTAGACACTCTCTTGTCTGGAACTCACAAGATAGGCCACACAGCGAGACAATCTGTGGACAATATAACTAGACACTCTCTTGTCTGGAACTCACAAGATAGGCCACGCACCGAGACAATCTGTGGACAATATAACTAGACACTCTCTTGTCTGGAACTCACAAGATAGGCCACACAGCGAGACAATCTGTGGACAATATAACTAGACACTCTCTTGTCTGGAACTCACAAGATAGGCCACACAGCGAGACAATCTGTGGACAATATAACTAGACACTCTCTTGTCTGGAACTCACAAGATAGGCCACACAGCGAGACAATCTGTGGACAATATAACTAGACACTCTCTTGACTGGAACTCACAAGATAGGCCACGCACCGAGACAATCTGTGGACAGTATAACTAGACACCCTCTTGTCTGGAACACACAAGATAGGCCACGCACCGAGACAATCTGTGGACAATATAACTAGACATTCCATTGTCTGGAACTCACAAGATAGGCCACGCACCGAGACAATCTGTGGACAATATAACTAGACATTCTATTGTCTGGAACTCACAAGATAGGCCACGCACCGAGACAATCTGTGGACAATATAACTAGACACTCTCTTGTCTGGAACTTACAAGATAGGCCACGCACCGAGACAATCTGTGGACAATATAAATAGACACCCTCTTGTCTGGAACTCACAAGATAGGCCACGCACCGAGACAATCTGTGGACAATATAACTAGACACCCTCTTGTCTGGAACTCATAAGATAGGCCACGCACCGAGACAATCTGTGGACAATATAACTAGACACCCTCTTGTCTGGAACTCACAAGATAGGCCACGCACCGAGACAATCTGTGGACAATATAACTAGACACCCTCTTGTCTGGAACTCACAAGATAGGCCACGCACCGAGACAATCTGTGGACAATATAACTAGACACCCTCTTGTCTGGAACTCATAAGATAGGCCACGCACCGAGACAATCTGTGGACAATATAACTAGACACCCTCTTGTCTGGAACTCACAAGATAGGCCACGCACCGAGACAATCTGTGGACAATATAACTAGACACCCTCTTGTCTGGAACTCACAAGATAGGCCACGCACCGAGACAATCTGTGGACAATATAACTAGACACTCTCTTGTCTGGAACTTACAAGATAGGCCACGCACCGAGACAATCTGTGGACAATATAAATAGACACCCTCTTGTCTGGAACTCACAAGATAGGCCACGCACCGAGACAATCTGTGGACAATATAACTAGACACCCTCTTGTCTGGAACTCACAAGATAGGCCACGCACCGAGACAATCTGTGGACAATATAACTAGACACCCTCTTGTCTGGAACTCACAAGATAGGCCACGCACCGAGACAATCTGTGGACAATATAACTAGACACCCTCTTGTCTGGAACTCACAAGATAGGCCACGCACCGAGACAATCTGTGGACAATATAACTAGACACTCTCTTGTCTGGAACTCACAAGGCAAACTAATTAGCGGAAGAGGTAAAGACACAGGGAGAAGAGAATTACAGAGATGAATAATACTGGGAGGTCATGGGAGAAGCTGCAGGAGATAGAAACGCTTGGCCTGGTTTGGTTGAGAGCCGATGTCCTAATGGGAGATAAAGAACAGAAGAAGAATGTGACTCTTGAGAAGATTTGAATAAACATATTACTCAAGGTCACAGGTGCATCATGTCAGCTGTCTTGAGTGGCGTTGTTACTGGAACACATTTAATAATACATTCGGGGTTCACTGTAGCACAGGTGCATCATGTCAGCTGTCTTGAGTGGCGTTGTTACTGGAACACATTTAATAATACATTCGGGGTTCACTGTAGCACAGGTGCATCATGTCAGCTGTCTTGAGTGGCGTTGTTACTGGAACACATTTAATAATACATTCGGGGTTCACTGTAGCACAGGTGCATCATGTCAGCTGTCTTGAGTGGCGTTGTTACTGGAACACATTTAATAATACATTCGGGGTTCACTGTAGCACAGGTGCATCATGTCAGCTGTCTTGAGTGGCGTTGTTACTGAAACACATTTAATAATACATTCGGGGTTCACTGTAGCACAGGTGCATCATGTCAGCTGTCTTGAGTGGCGTTGTTACTGAAACACATTTAATAATACATTCGGGGTTCACTGTAGCACAGGTGCATCATGTCAGCTGTCTTGAGTGGCGTTGTTACTGAAACACATTTAATAATACATTCGGGGTTCACTGTAGCACAGGTGCATCATGTCAGCTGTCTTGAGTGGCGTTGTTACTGAAACACATTTAATAATACATTCGGGGTTCACTGTAGCACAGGTGCATCATGTCAGCTGTCTTGAGTGGCGTTGTTACTGAAACACATTTAATAATACATTCGGGGTTCACTGTAGCACAGGTGCATCATGTCAGCTGTCTTGAGTGCGTTGTTACTGAAACACATTTAATAATACATTCGGGGTTCACTGTAGCACAGGTGCATCATGTCAGCTGTCTTGAGTGGCGTTGTTACTGGAACACATTTAATAATACATTCGGGGTTCACTGTAGCACAGGTGCATCATGTCAGCTGTCTTGAGTGGCGTTGTTACTGAAACACATTTAATAATACATTCGGGGTTCACTGTAGCACAGGTGCATCATGTCAGCTGTCTTGAGTGGCGTTGTTACTGGAACACATTTAATAATACATTCGGGGTTCACTGTAGCACAGGTGCATCATGTCAGCTGTCTTGAGTGGCGTTGTTACTGAAACACATTTAATAATACATTCGGGGTTCACTGTAGCACAGGTGCATCATGTCAGCTGTCTTGAGTGGCGTTGTTACTGGAACACATTTAATAATACATTCGGGGTTCACTGTAGCACAGGTGCATCATGTCAGCTGTCTTGAGTGGCGTTGTTACTGGAACACATTTAATAATACATTCGGGGTTCACTGTAGCACAGGTGCATCATGTCAGCTGTCTTGATTGGCGTTGTTACTGAAACACATTTAATAATACATTCGGGGTTCACTGTAGCACAGGTGCATCATGTCAGCTGTCTTGAGTGGCGTTGTTACTGAAACACATTTAATAATACATTCGGGGTTCACTGTAGCACAGGTGCATCATGTCAGCTGTCTTGAGTGGCGTTGTTACTGGAACACATTTAATAATACATTCGGGGTTCACTGTAGCACAGGTGCATCATGTCAGCTGTCTTGAGTGGCGTTGTTACTGGAACACATTTAATAATACATTCGGGGTTCACTGTAGCACAGGTGCATCATGTCAGCTGTCTTGAGTGGCGTTGTTACTGAAACACATTTAATAATACATTCGGGGTTCACTGTAGCACAGGTGCATCATGTCAGCTGTCTTGAGTGGCGTTGTTACTGGAACACATTTAATAATACATTCGGGGTTCACTGTAGCATTATTAAGAATATTGATCTGATACATAAAAGTTTCTGAACAATCTGGTTCATTACTTCGCTGACACAGATTACATTTTTTCCGCTATGGCCATTGGGCTATTTCCAGGGGTTGTAAGAAAATTGCCATTAAGGTCTCAAAGAATAGCTTTAAACAAGAAAGATTATAGATTTCACAGAATAAGGATTGACAAAAGAACACACAAGAAATGGAATCAGGAGAAAGACTATCTGAAAATAATTGCAGCGCTAAAAATTGGCGGATGTGTTTTAAAATTGCGGAAATGTTTAAATGTGAATCGTGGCTGGCGGCTGGACCAATCCAGAACATTCAGTAGATAGTCAAAAGTAGATACTACTAAATCAAAGATTCCAAATTTATATCCGCGGGTCCTTAGGTCCAACGACACCGTCACCCGAGCCCGCTACCGGCCTGATCAAGTCTAATAATGTGTAATGAAAGTATTAATACAATTATGTATTAGTTGTGATTAATTTAATTGTGAAGCGAATGTTTCAGTCTCCGAAGAAAAACAACAAAAAACATCAAACAATAGGCCTACCGTCGGTGAAATGTCTGATCGCTGGCTATCTTGTGAGTAATGCACGGCAGATTACACAGGTGCTCACTGCCGTCTGTAGTTTCTTTCTTCTGTGCACTATCTGCTTTCTTAGGTAAATACAGTATACATGTAGTTTGTAACATATATTACTGATGGAGTGTGACATGTTCAACTTTCACTTATTAAGCAGAGTTGCTATTGGCTTCTTCGCTATATTTTTATCCCCGACATTTCACAGAACGTCCTGAAAAATATCGGGTGTCCGCCAGGCTGGGTCGATATCAGAGCCATACTATTGGATAAAAGACTCCAGCCACTGATGATGATTAAGTTTGGACCACTAACTTGAGAGGCAAGGTTTTCCTACACTACATGCAAATATGAAGAATGGCTCTGTGCTTAAACTTGCTTCACTATTATCTATTACGAGGGGGCTGAAAGATGAAAGCTTAAAATGTGTGTGTGAGTATATTTTGGAAAATATATCATTTTTTATGTTGTCACGACTGCATTTAATGCAAGTCTATTGCGTGCCTGATCCGGTCGTAAACAGTCTGTCACAGAAGTCACGCTGTTTTGAAACTTCCTACTCCTTATAAACTTTCTGGACTGACAGGCATGCATCATCATACTGGATCTTGATTAGCCGATTAATTTCCACAGGTTTCACTCCTTCACTGATCAAAAACGGATAATAGAACGCTGCCCTTCTTTGGTGCATGTCAAAAAGTGGGGTGGCCATCTTTAGACTGTCCTTATGACGTCATAGTGTTCGTCTGATTTGTTAACATCCTTAACAACAATATGTACAAATCACAAGTCAATGGCATGGTTATTGTAATTTCATTTGGAACCCCCTCGTATTAAGATGAAATGTCATCACCATGGCATAGTGTGTGCAAAATCCTGGTTATGTCAATTCCCTGTATGTGTATCCTGTCCGGGAATACTTTTGCGATCTAAATTGTTACAATAAAAGTAGAACATTATGTACAAGTATAAGAAAGAAACAAACAGCGCTTGGTGGTCATGTAATAAGAAGAGAGGCTTAGGAAATTATCGTGATGACAGGTACGATCAGTGGGAGAAGAGACAGTTCGAGATAAATGCAATGAGAACCAGAGGAGAACCCTTGACCCAACTGAAATAATTAACAGCGAATATGAAGAACTAATAAATAATGATATAATCTTTAAGGCATTTTCAAAGTTTTCATTAAAATAATGCATCTATTTAAATAGTGAAAATTTTCTAACTCATCTTTTTATTTTTCTTCAACAGCACATAAATTTTTTTTAACATTCTCATATGTATGGCGCGTTACACCCACGTTAAACATTTCCTCAAAGAGTCCCCTCCAGTAGTGCGCTTGGTCTGGTCGGGGGCCGGGATGGTCGTTCTCAGTCCTTTGGCTAGGATCAGACGCATTTGCTGCATCCCCCACAGTAGTGCGCCTGGTCTGGTCGGGGGCCGGGGTGATCAAAACCTCCTCACATAGCATCACTTTAAATGTGGGCCCAGTGGACCACTGTGGGCAATAGCTCACAGTGGGACTAAGGGTCCACGCCAACAACAGGGGGAGGCGGGGTTACCAGCTAGTCTGGGGTGACCCCCCCCCCCCCCCCAAAAAAAAAAAAGTTACCTCGGCCTTTTGGCTAAGAGATCGCGTCCCGGCTTTGGCTAAGATCGAGCGTATTTGCTGCCCCCCCCCCCCCCCCCTCCAGTAGTGCGCTTGGTCTGGTTGGAGGCCGGGATGGTCGTTCTCGGTCCTTTGGCTAGGATCAGACGCATTTGCTGCATCCCCCACAGTAGTGCGCCTGGTCTGGTCGAGGGCCGTGGTGATCAAAACCACCTCACATAGCATCACTTTAAATGTGGGCCCAGTGGACCACTGTGAGCTATTGTGTAAGGGTCCACGCCAAAAAAAATAAAGGGGGGAGGCGGGGTTACCAGCTATTCTGGGGTGACCGCCCCCCTCCCCCCCAAAAAAAGAGTTACTTTTCATGCATTATAATGCTTATTGTTCTTTTGTTGTCAAAGAATTGCTTCATAAGAGATGTTGAATAAAAGAATGTATGAGAGGAAATAGAGAAGAAAGGCAGAACGTAGGACGGGCCTGCGAAAGATTTTCGTTTGTTAAAAAAAAAGTAATTTTTTGTGAGAGAAAGTTAGTTGCATATCGTTTGCAGTACTCTGCAGTCAACCCACCGCCCACCATTTATTGGCTGTTCGTGATATCCTGGTAAGTTTACTTTAGATAGATCTCTTCCAATCATATTTTCTACTATCAATCTATCTATTCTTCTATTATATCTATATTTTTAACGGGAACGGGCCGAACATAGACAGACAGACAGACAGACAGACAGACAGACACACAGACAGACAGACACACAGACAGACATACAGACAGATAGATAGATAGACAGACAGACAGACAGACAAACAGACGGACGGACGGACGGACGGACAAACAGACAGACAGACAGACAGACAGACAGACAGACAGACAGACAGTCGGGAACGGGAACGGGAGCTTACATGACTACTTATATGAATTAAATGAGATGCTCCCCACCAGGGCCTGGGCGAAGTCGGTCCGGGTCGGACAGACAGATAGACAGACAGACAGATATTCAGACAGACAGACAGACAGACAAGCAGACAGACAGACAGATAGATAGATAGATAGATAGATAGATAGATAGATAGATAGATAGATAGATAGATAGATAGATAGATAGATAGATAGATAGATAGATAGATAGATAGATAGATAGATAGATCACCGCTAGAGCCTTTGCGAAGCCGGGCCGGGTCAGCTAGTTCTATATATATTGCAATCCCGAAGAAATCAGCAGCCTTGGAATGTGATCAATATTGAACAATTAGTATAATGAGCCACATCACAAAAATTTTGCTAAGAATTATCATGCAAAGAGTTAGGAAGAAAATACAACCCGAAATAGGAGAAGAACAATGTGGGTTTTTACAGTAAATGCTGTGTATATGTTGAGAACATTAATTGAATGTTCTATAGAAGTAAACAGATACTTACATCTTTGCTTTATTGACTCTACAAAGGCTGCTTTATTGACTCGACAAAGGCTTTCGATAAAGTAAGACATGTCAACATGATGGAGATACTTGCAGATCTTCAAATTGATGGGAAAGACATTAGACTCATAAAAAAATGTATTGAAAACAACAAGCTGCCATAAAGATTGATAATGAAGTAGGTCAATATCAGCTATTAAGAGAGGTGCGAGACAGGGATGTCTCCAGATCTTTGTTCCCTGTACAGTAAAAGTATTGTCAGAAATGTTGACGATATGAATGGAATCATAACTGGGGGACATAACATCAATAACACTAGATATTCGGATGATACAGTATTGATTGCAGACTTGCCTCGGGGTAACGTCTTTCTCCGTAATCCCGTACATTCTCGTGAGTAACATAACCTGCGCGAGAATCGGTAGCGGTTCTCGCAGCGTTGGTAACTTAGGGGTATGTGAGCCGGTCGCTCAGAACGCAATGGCAAACTACTGAGCGTAATCTTGCCTAGTACATCAACAGCAGCTGAACAATGCTGATGTTGACTGCAAAGTTTTGTAAGGGATATGAAAAAAAAAAAAAAAAATAAAATTAGCAAAATCTGCAACGTTTAGTAAATGCGATTGCTGCTCACAGTGAACAAATAGGGTTAGAATTAAATTGTAAGAAGACACAGATTATGGTCGTCACTAAGAAGAAAGAAATACCACAATGTAATATACAAGTAAATGGGCATATCCTTAAACAAGTGAACCGGTACAATTATCTCGGAACGGTCATAACATCTGATTGGAGATGCCTGGAAGAGATTAGAACAAGAATCCCCATGGCGAAGGCAACCTGTTGCAAGATGGAAAACATACTGACCACTAAAAAGAAGTCATTTGCAACGAGAAAAAAGAGTGTTGAGGTGCTACATAAAACCTGTAATTTTATATGGATGTGACGCGTGGACAATGAGCAGACAAACTGAGAAATATGCAAAGTGGTTTCTGAGGAATATGCAAAGAATACCATGAACGACAGAAAAACCAATGACCAAGTCTTACAAGAAGCATATGAAAACCGTAAACTGATTAGAGCAATTAGACGTAGACAGTCACAATTATTTGGTCACGTTATGGGAAGAAATACATTGGAGACCTTGGTGACAACTGGCAAGATCGAGGGGAAGAGAACAAGGGGAGGGTAGAGAAGTAAATACCTGGATGGCTTGACCACGTTGTATGGTTGAGACAAGAACACTGAGCTGATCCACGACTCTGGTGATCGAGTGAGATGGGCAAACATGACCGCCCACGCTTATCGGCATGGCACATGATGATGATGATGATGCGTAATATGACATGACGGCATGGACACGTCGTTCTTGACCGTGTTTGCAACCAGCTAGGGTGGATGTGATGTCTTTCTTGCACTCTTGAAGCACAAATGTGAGGAAGACACTTGGTCAATGCCGGTGTGTGCTCCTCAAAAGCCAGAAAATGTGATGTTATGCAACAAGTAATAATATGTATAATCTTCTATAATGTTCATTTAAATGGTAAAATATCAGGAAGGAAGTTGTAAGTACAGCACCACAACTAATAAGAAATTCGTTAATATCTGTTTTCGTTATTTAGTTGCATATCCATTACAGAAAGTCGCATCAACCCCATAATATTTTGAGTGTTTGTGATATCTTGGCAAGTTTACGTTCAGTAATTTGCTATTGCTTTCTGAACGACCTCAGTTCTGGAGGAGAAAGTTCAGTGGATGGAGCCAAGAGGAAGATATTCAGTAAATGGAGTCAAGAGGAAGATATCAGTGAATGGAGTCAAGAGGAAGACATACAAGTAATTTGCTTGTTTGTCTGCTTGACTGCCTGTCTGTCTGTCTATTAAAACATATATCTATATATACATAGTAATGGCCACGAGACAACGACTTCCACTCTAAATTCACAGGGAACACTTCAGTCAACTTTGATAACATGCCAGTAGAAAGTGTAACTGAGGATACAGAATTGGGTTTAATCACTAACTGAAATATAATCTTCACAAGTTGAAGCGTTTGTTAAACAACTATCACTCCGCAAATGTTTACATTTCAATAAAGTCAAACTAATTCATAGAATACTATATCAAAATGTTCCGATTTAACTATGGCCATTGTTTAAATATAAAGCAAGATATGTCCAACGACAAAAGATATTATATATTCCAACTCTATTATAGGCAATCTATTTGAACACTATCTCAGTACAGGAGAAAATAAGTAACAGAAAAGAACAGAAATTCTAGAATACTAAGCATTCCCCTAACTGGGGTATGATGTATCTCCCTTAGCTAATTACAATTGCGACGTCAATAATTAGTATTATTAGTATTAACGAGTCACGTAGTAATGATTTTTACAAATTTTCCTTGCTTTTGTAATGCCTATACGGTTATTGGTGTCGTTGTTCTAGATTAGCTTCATAAGTAATATATGAATGAAATAATGCAGGAAAGGAGAGAGATAAGAGGGGTAGAGTGTTAAATGGGTCTACATTGCCCATTTGGGGAAATATGGTTTGTCCGTTCAAACTGTCTGTTTGTTTGTCTGTCGGTAGGTCGATCTATCTGTCCAGCAAACAAGATTTCTAGCTAGCTAGCTGCCTACCTATTTACATGCATAACATCTTACCTATCTACCTGTCTGTTTGGCTGCCTGCTAACTTGTCTACTAGTCTGTCTACTGCATCCATATCCACCTGTCTCCATGTATGCTCGTCTGTACAGATATTATTTGTGAAGGAAGCAAACGAAAGTATCGGATCTCTTGTCACGCTTCGAGGAATATCTGGTACATAGTGCCAGCTCCATATTGTTAGACAAAGGGGCATTCGACTGGCCATGTTGTCAGCAGCACGTCCGCCGCGTTTACTTCCCAGGAAATAAGATAAGCTTCGTCGAGCCAGCATTCCGGGTCAGTGAAACAAAGACCTCACTGGAAGGGACTCAAGCATCTACCCAGGCTTCCCGGTTGTGGAGCACAAGTAATATAAACCCAGGCTTCCCGGTTGTGGAGCACAAGTAATATAAACCCAGGCTTCCCGGTTGTGGAGCACAAGTAATATAAACCAGGCTTCCCGGTTGTGGAGCACAAGTAATATAAACCCAGGCTTCCCGGCTGTGGAGCACAAGTAATATAACCCAGGCTTCCCGGGTTGTGGAGCACAAGTAATATAAACCCAGGCTTCCCGGTGTGGAGCACAAGTAATGTAAACCCAGGCTTCCCGGTTGTGGAGCACAAGTAATATAAACCCAGGCTTCCCGGTTGTGGAGCACAAGTAATATAAACCCAGGCTTCCCGGTTGTGGAGCACAAGTAATGTAAACCCAGGCTTCCCGGTTGTGGAGCACAAGTAATGTAAACCCAGGCTTCCCGGTTGTGGATCACAAGTAATGTAAACCCAGGCTTCCCGGTTGTGGATCACAAGTAATGTAAACCCATCTTCAGGATAATATCACTTCTGTGGCGAAGGGGTTACGCAATTCGTAATCCCGCATACCAGTTTCGAAACACAGCTTCAGGCGATTTGGCAGCACATCGCCTTGCGTTGATTTCCAAACAAGGATATGCGTGGCCGTCGTTCAGAAAGCATTGGCAAACTACTAAACGTAAACTTGCCAAGAAATCACACACAGCTCCAACAAAAATCTGGGGTTGACTGCGACGTCCTGTACACGGATATGCAACGGGTATGTCCCGATGAAGTTTTCTGTTACGGGTATGTGGTGAGAAAGCGCCATCTCATTTTGTAGGTCTGAGAGCACGGAGAAATAGGTGGCCAATTGTCCCCTCTCCTTTTTAAAAAGTCGCTTAAAAGTCGAAGGGTCGACTTCACGGGTTTTCCCATATGGCTCGGTCTTTTCGCAGTACGGAAAGCGTCGCACAAAGCACGAACTCCGTAGCTTTTAGCGACGACCCATGGGAGTTCCGAAACATTTAACTCGTAAACTAGGACGCGGCCGGAATCGAACCCAAACCCTTGGCTCACGAGTCAAACGTCAAACGGCTTGACCACTTCGCCACAGAGACTCTCCTTTTTAGCAAGCGAAGAGCTTTGGTGTCAAACCTCTCCCAACCTTGCACATGACACCAGCTATAAGCCTGGCTAGCACGCACGACAGTTAATAAAGAAACAGCTAAAATGTTCGCGCATCTGTACTTTTGGTTTGAAATGCATGCCCATTTAAATGGCATGTGATATATGAAATATTCAGACAACGATTCATGTGGCACGGGACAAGGACGCGGGAAGGTAAAGTGTTGTTCCATTGTGTGGAACTGTAAATTATGCTTGTCGATGAGCCAACACGGCAAGAAAGTTCAGATAAGACGGTTATCTTCGCACTCTAGACTCCCTTGAGATGCCAGACAAATAAAAGTGAATGTTGATCGCTTTAACCATCAAACTGCCGATTATAATTCGATTTTCTCCTCTGCTTAACACCACTTGTAGGTCCCACAACCAGGTCAGCAAGATTCTGTTTGTCCGTCTTGTTATGCTTTGGTTATCAGTAAATTCACCCTTAAAGCACATCACCGTTTAATTATGTTTTGTGCTGAATTTCTCTCTTCTTTTGTGTGTTCCCTATACTGTTGAATCGGTCGTGGCTCGCTCTCAAAAGCCGCTCTTGATAGAACAATAGGACATGAAAAATAAATTCACGGGCACTGATTTGCACTCATAGAAGTAGAGGAAAGAAGCAGAAATTAGAGGATATAACAAGTGAAAGCTATAGTCGCTACAGTGATCCATTACCTACGCATGTGTTTCCCAGTCTAATTTTACATCCTAAAGAGTTTCTCAATAACTGATATTTATATGTATGACTTCACAAGATGGGTGAAGGAAGACGGTGAGGAAGAAAGGAAAGTAAATTGTGGACTGAGAGCACTAAATACTTGGCGGGTTAGGGCGTTGCTGCTCCTATACATAGTACAGATAGAACATTAGCACATCCTTTGGCCCATTCGAGATATCAGGGTGTTGATGCTGCAATCACGACATTCCTGCCAGCCACAGCCTGGCGTTTCGTTGATTACAGCTTGGGATTTGCACTGATTATGGGTTGGGGGTATGGATTGGTTATGGAATGGGGTACGGGTTAAATGCCGCTTGAGGCATGGGTTACTACGTCTTGGGACATGGGTTGACTTATATGGGTTGAATAGTTGGATTGTCACGAGTAAATTTTTGTTTTTCTCCGAATAAAAAATCTGCTATGAGCCTGTCATATGCTAGGACCATCATATTTTATAGGCCTGAGTGCAAGGAGTAAAAGATGGTCAGACTCTCCCTCATTTTAGCGGACGACGAACGCAGGCGTTGAACCAGATATTACCGCTCTCTTGACATTATCAGCGTAGCTCCCTAACGACAACACTAACGCAAATTGTTTGGCAAACTCCAATGATGTCAAAGGTAATCTTCTGGCAGATGCAGACTTCAGAGGCGCGAAATTGTAGATCCTCACATTTTCTAGCACACACCATAATAAATCCAAGTGCTCAGTTCCAGTTCAGCTTCCGGATTTCGTCATTTGATACAAGAGTGCACTTTTCTCGGAGACTCCTAGAGGTCGTCGCTGGAGTTACTGAGTTCGTGCTGCGATTCTTTAGGCAGACCACTCTGCGGAAGAGAGACATAGCCATTTGAATTAAATTCTGGCGCAATGAAGTCGATCTGCTGCCCTTAAGCCAGCAAAGCAGACACTAGTGTTAAACTTGGCTACTAAAAGGATTATTTTCCTTAAAAGAAACAATATGGAAAAAAACAGAGTTATGTCAAAGTTAGGAACTGTTGGAAATTCTGGGCAACAAATAGCAGACCTCGATATTACACACGATATCATTTTATACATGTGGCCTTCCGGTGCGGTCCTTTCAAGCAAAAATGCTGTTGCACAACGTATATATTATATTGCTTCTCAAGACGTGGTCCGCAGACTCTCTATGTCTGTAAGGTCCGTAACCAAGTGTTACCATGCTACAAATAAAATAACATTGTGTGTCTTGCTCTAAAGTACTGACATTGCGTGTCTTACTCTAAAGTACTGACATTGCGTGTCATACTCTAAAATACTGACATTGCGTGTCTTACTCTAAAGTACTGCAGACAAGTAGACATGCTACCGTGGATGACAGCAACGCACAAGCGTGTGAAAACGCTGTTCGGGGATCCAACTTATCATGGCAAGTGTAAATAGCTACCAGAGTCTACTTCCTCAAACTATATACGGGAAATGATTATGCAGGTCCGCAGCCTACGTTTTCCAAAGGCCTACAAGTGATAAATGTGAACAGAAAACCTTCTGTCCCCCCCCCCCCCCTCATCTTGTTCGAGGAGGCAAGAGTCATATATAATACATACACATGAGGGTGGGGGGGGGGGGGGAGGTAGTAAGCAAGCAAAGGTGAAGAATTCCTGGTCAAACCATGGGGCGTATATAACAGGTATATAGTTCAGTCAAGTAACGGGCTCTTGTACACTCATTAAGACACATCGGGCACATTGCACCAGACGAGTATAATTGTACAGACCAATCGGTACTTGCCTTGTGATGTGATCAGTATCACGCCGGCCGCCTTTACTTCCCAAGGCGTGATTGGTACCCATGTTAGGCTGGGTCCTCCCGGCAGTCCAGATCAATTTTAAAACTCGGGATCTGCTCGACTCGGCACCATCGGGTCGGCAGGCGAGTGTCTAACACAATGCTACCGTGGCTCCCTTACATATACAGTTCACGTTCCATGTTTGTAGATCACTCAGCACTCCAAAGGTTCTGTGGTCAGTATCATATCTGCTGCCTTCACTACTTGTATGGTGCTTATCCCATTCTGTATAGTCCAACCTCAATGGTGAGGTGGTCAACATCTCACCAGTCGCAGTTATCTCACTGACAAATCCCTGATGCCCATGTTAATCTTGGTCAACCTGGGATCCTGCTTTACATTTTCAAAAAAAAAAAATACTAACCAAGGAAGACAGGCAATGTCAGTACTTCGACCCGGCCTAGAAATTTTCCAGGTATCTTTTATAAACCTGGTCAAAGTACTGACATTGCGTGTCTTACTTGGTTAATAAAACAAGAAAATCCTGTTTGGAAAGGAGTTCGAACTCATAACCATTAGGCCGGCAGACAAGCCTAGGATGGGTGTGAAGCGAGTTTTAACATTATAGGATGCCTGAGAAAGAGAATAACCTCAAATGGATTTATAATACGGAAGGGGAAATAAAAGAAATAACAAACTCATGGAATTTAAATGCAGAATCAACATCTTCACTATCATCATCCTTCAACACTGGACTTATTTTTAATATGCACTAGGTAATTTAATTATCTTGGAGCTCCGGTGGCGCAGGTGTCTACCATGCTTGCCTGCCAGCCCGACTGTCATGTGTTGATATCCTCATCGGGCCGCATTAAAAGAATAATTGTAAACGTGGTCTCATTTCCACCGAGACTAAAATGGCACCAGGAATTTGTCTGTGAGAAAAAGGCGACTGTCGTGATGCTGACAACGTCAAACATTCAGTTTGAACTATCAAGTCTGGGATGAGCACCATATACACAACACACATCCAGGCGTGGAAGTGACCTTACATTTTTGTTACTTTAATTATGTCACCCCAATCTTCATCACTGATGATTTCCTCATTGCCATTTCTTTTTTAAAGATAACTGTGTGATTATGTGTTTATCCTGTGACAAGATTCTTCGTTTTAATGAAATATATCCGCGATTGAAAGATGCATATGAAGATTCACAGACAGATAGACACACGTATAGAGATACACAGGACAGACAGACAGACAGACAGACAGACAGACAGACAGACAGAACGAACGGACTTTATTTTTAAAGGGTAACAAATTGGGCACGCAGGCCCATCTTACATTCGGCCCTTCGAATCACTCATCTTTCGTTCATCAATAATGCATAATATATTCACATAAGAAAAAAAAACATTGCCAAATAAATGTTGTAAACATAAACAATGCATATTACCATATTATGAGACACATACCCCAACCACCCACCCATCCCCCATTCACCCACACATCCCCCACCCAACCACACACCTCCCAGGCACACATACATGCCCCACCCACCCCCCATCCACACATCATACAGCCACACACACACCCACCTACAGACATCTCCCCAAACACACAAACACATATCCTACCCAACAAACATCCCCCAGACACATCCTCCACCCCCCCCCCCCCCACACACACACACAGAGGCACACATACATGCACCCACCCACCCATCACCCACCCACACATCTCCCCACCTACACAATCTCCCCACCCACACTGCCATGGGTCGACTCTGGAATTCCCAATCCACCATGGCAATATATATTTACATATATTAAATCCACATTCTCTGGCATGTCAATATAGTCTTATTCACATACTCTGCTACAGATCGCTATGGGTCCACCACAGCTCGTTACTTCTTGCTCTCTTTAACAGACATATACATGACAGTTGGTTGACAATGAGCGGTGATCAATGACAGGACTCGTGTCCGTCCCAACTCAGGCTAAGTTTATTTAGGGATAGCATCACAACGTATCATCACACCAATGCCGGTCTTCGACCGTAAACGCACTCACCTTCTAACCCTTGTATTCCTTAGTCGCTCATGTCGTTATCGTCATGCACGATACCGCATTGCTTCATATTCATTTACAGTCAACAGTCATACATTGCATATATTTTACTCACGCTACAGATGGTTGCCGAATCTCTATTAGTCTAGGGTAACGCCACAACGGTCTGCTGGCCATGGTAACGGCTGGGTGGAACCGCTTGAACTTCTAATTATAATTGTTTCATAGAATAAACTGGGTATCGATCTCTACATCATTCCATGTTATCCTTCGTAGTTAGTTGGTGTGTTTACTCATGTTATAACTGAACTGGATCTTCCCTGATGTCAGATTTCTATTAATTAACTTCTCCAAACTCCATTTCGATGTTCCTCCTTCAGCCGTTCTCTACCCGACTCTCTAGTTACCGTTTCTACGTTACGTTCAATAAGTGTGCACCGCGTTTGTTTTATGCGTGCGTCATTGTTTTCTCGTCTTTTTCCCGTATTTCATAACTACTGGTGTTTTTGCTAGATTATACATGCTTGAGGTTCATGGCACACTCACACATCCTCAACCCATCGCGTAATCCATCAACACTCACCCACCCACATATCCTCCACCACTCACGCACAGACCCCCAACCACCCAGTCAAACACATCCCCCAACCACACATCCCCCACCCACACACACACACATATCCTCACCAACCCACACATCACGCACCTACCCATATACAAAACTAGCGCCCACCCCCCTCCCCCACTTTCACACATCCTCCACCCACACAATCTCCCCCATCCACCCAAACATCCCGCGCCATACACACAAACACACCCCCATCTTCCAACCTACACACACTCACCCACCCGCACATCCTCCAGCTACCCACCCCCAATAACCCATCTCCCAATCACACATTGATCAGACAGAACGAACGAACGAACGAACGACCGAACGAACGAACGAACAAACTTTATTTTAAAAGGGTAACAAATTGGGCACGCAGGCCCGTCTTACATTCGGCCCTTTCAATCACTCATCTTTCATTCATCAAATGTGCATGTTACATTAACGTAGGGGAAAAAAACATTGTCAAATGGATTTTGTAAGCATAAACAATGCATAATACGCCTGATACATTCACATGAGAAAAAAAAAAAAACATTATCAAATTAAAGTTGTAAACATAAACAGTGCAAAATGCAATGTTGTGAGACACATCCCCCATCCACCCTCATATCCCGCAGCCACCAAGACATCTCCCACCCACCAAACCTCCCCCACCCCCACACATACCTCCACGCACTCACACAGAACCAGGCAAAAATACATGCCGCCACCCACCCACTGATCCCCCACCCACACACATTTCCCCACCCACACACACATTCTCACACACCAAGAAGAAGAAGAAGAAGGAGGAGGAGGAGGAAGAAGAAGAAGAAGAAGAAGAAGAAGAAGAAGAAGAAGAAGAAGAAGAAGAAGAAGAAGAAGAAGAAGAAGAAGAAGAAGAAGAAGAAGAAGAAGAAGAAGAAACCACACACACATACCCCCGCCAACCCACACATCCCGCACCTATCCACACACATATCCCGCACTCTCACAATTTTCCCCACCCACCCATACACACATCAGCCAACCTACACCCACTCACCCACCCAATATTCGCCACCTCTCAACTACACATCCCCACCTATACACACATCCCCACCCATAAACACATCTCCCCACCTGCCCACACATATCCCCACCGATAACCCAAAAACTTACACCTCCCACCCACACACACCCCGCCACCCACACACATCCGCCGCTCACACACATCTTCTCACAACTACACACCTCCCCCACCCATACACTCATATCTCACACACATCCACCAACTCACGTACTCATCCATACACCCACACATCACCCACGTGCCCATCAACACAGGCATCTCTCATCTACCCTCCCACCCACACACACCCCAACCACCCACTCAAACTCACATCCCCCATCCTCGCATACATCCTTCAATCACCTGCACATCCCACACCTCCCCCACCTCTCACACATCTTCCCTCCCACACAAAACCCCACCCATAAACACATTCCCCCTCACACATCCCCCACATACATTTCCCATACACATCCCCGCCCACACATCTCCCCATCCACTCACACATCCTCCACCTACAAACATCCTCACCACCCACACATACATCCTCCACCCACTCACATTTATCCCATCCACACTCACACACTCCCACCCACACAGACATATCCCATTCACAGACACCCCCACACTCGTCCCCCACACCCATTACACACCCATCCTCCAACCCACACAATCTTCTACACACCCATTCACCCACCCAAACAGACACTCCCTACCCACACCCCTTCCCAACCCACCAACACCCACGTACTTCCAACTATCCTCTCAAATATCCCCCCCTCCCACACACACATATCCCTCACACACACATACATCCACCACCGACTACACATCCCTTCATACATCCACACATCACCCATTAACCCATACACATCCCCCACACACAACCCCCCCCCCCCCCACACACACACACATACATTCCCCACACCCACACACATATCCTTCACATACACAGCCATACATACACACATCCTCACATCTAGACACATACATGATGCCTCACATGATCACTGAAACTAATAAGAACAAACTCCCACACTTTACACGCAATTGAGACACTGACGATTGTCGTGAGAATTCTCGCAATTGCAAGAAGTGGAGAAAAAATTGTACATACACATTATGTAGCGTAAAAATTAGTGATGCAATTCAACTCTCTCTTTTTTCTCTCTCTCCCTCTCTCTTGCTCTCTCTCTCTCTCTCTCTCTCTCTCTCTCTCTCTCTCTCTCTCTCATGCGTGTTTGGCTAGGTGGTTGTGGGTGAGTGGGTGGAAGAGGATATGTTGATGGATGATTGATAGTGGGTTATGGGATGGGTGGGGGATATATGTGGGTGTGGGGATATGTGGTGGGTGGGAGATGTGTGCAGGTGGGGTGGTTGTGGGTTTCGGGATGTGTGTGTGGGTGAGGGATGTGTATGGGTGTGGGATGTTTGGGTATGTGTGGGGGATGTATGTGGGTCGGGGGAGGGGTGCGTGATGGGTGTGGGTGATGGATTTGGGGATGTGTGTGTGGGTAGGTGATATGTCTGGCTGGGTGGGGGTGTGTGTGGCTGGATGGAGGATGTATGTGTGGGTAGTGAGGGTGACTGTAGTTGGGGGATGCGTGGATGGGTAGGAGATGTGTGGGGAGATGTGTGTGTGGGTGAGGGATGTGTCTTTTGGATGTGTGTGGGTGTAGTGTTGCGTGGTAGGGGAGCTGGGTGTGGATAAAGGATGTATGTGTGGGTCGGTCGGGTGTGATTGGGTGTGCGGGTGGGTGAAGGATGTGTGTGAGGGTGGGGGATGTGTGTTTTGATGAGTGAGTGAGGGATGTGTGGGTGGGTAGATAGGAGATGTATGTTTTGATGAGTGAGTGAGGGATGTGTGGGTGTTAGTGGTTGAGGGATAAGTACGTGTGTCTAGGGATGTGTGAGGGGATGAGTTTATGGGTTGGGGATGTGTGTGTGGGTTGTGTGTGCGTGGATGGGAGGTGTGTGTTTGAGAATGGGGGATGTGTTGGTGGGTGGGGATGTGTGTGAGGGATGTGTGTATGGGCGGGGAGATTGTGCGTGGGTTGGGATGTTTGTGTATATGGGTAGGGGTGTGTGGTTAAGGAACGTGTGGCTGGGGGATGGGTGGTTGGGTAGAGGATGTGGGTGGGTGATTGTATATGAGTAAGGGTGTGTGGTTAAAAGATGATTGGTTGGGAAATGGGGGGGGGGGGTTGTAGGGGTGGGCTCGGGATCTGTGAGTGGGCTGGGGGAGATGGGAGATTATGTGGCTGGGTGCGGAATTTGTGTGTGGGTAGGTGCGCAATATGTGAGTTGACGGGGAAATGTGTGTGTGTGTGTGTGTGTGGGGGAATGTGGGACTGAGGAATGTGTGTTTGGCTGGGTGATTGGGGGTGTGTGGGTGGAGGAGGATATGTGGGTGAGTGATTGTTGGTGGGTAACGGGACGGGTAGAGGATGTGTTTAGGGGTGGATGTGTGTGGGTGGGGGATGTGTGGGTTGGGAATGTATGTGTGCTTGGGGTGTGTGTGGATGGGGTGTGTGGTGGGTGAGAGGTGTATGTGGGTGGGGAGATGTGTAGGTGTAGGGATGTGGTGGATGGGTAGGGGCATGTATGTGTGTGTGGGTTATGTGTCTGGTTGGGTGGTGGAGTTGTAGTGAATGGGAGATGTGTGGGTGGGTGGTTGATGTGTCTCATAACATAGTAATATGCATTGTTTATGTTTACAAAATTCATGTGACAATGTTTTTTTTCATATGCACTGTTGATGAAAGAAAGATGAGTGATTGGAAGGGCCGAATGTAAGACGGGCCTGCGTGCCCAATTTGTTACCCTTTGAAAATAAAGTCTGTTCGTTCGTTCGTTCGTTCGTTCGTTCGTTCGTCTCTCTCTCTCTCTCTCTCTCTCTCTCCTCTCTCACACACATGTACATACACACACCCACACACAACATACACACGCAAATACACACATAAACCCACGCACATACACACACGTACACTCATCCATATACTTACGCACACGTACTCACATAACACCCGAATATACACTTCGTCGCATACACTGCATGCATGCACACTTACACACACAAAGGTGTACAATACATGCACGAGCACCACACACACACACTCATCCATACACACATATACACACGCACATGCATATAAACGCATATAAACACATGAACGCACACCTTAACACACGTACAGACATACACACAGAGGCACACACAGATACACACATGTACACACACATATACACCCATACACACATCCAGACATGCACACACATACATCCACACTTTCTCACGCACTCTCTCATTCACCCACGCTCTCTCTTTTACACACTCACTCGCTCTCACACTCACTCATTCGCTCACATACACGCATACCCACAAATTCTCTCTCACTCACTCACGCTCCCTTACTCACTCGCTGACTCTCTAATTCACATTCACTCTCTAACTCACACTCACTCTCTAACTTTCACACTATCACACAGACAGGCAGACACACAACACATCCACTCTCTCAGATTCACTCATTCTCTAACTAAATCTCTCACACATATGTCCACACACACTCACTTCCACACTCACTCAGGCACACGCGCATGTATACTCTCTCACTCTCACTCATACTAATTCTTCCACTTCACACTCTTTCTCACTCAATCTCTCACCCACTGTCTCGCCCACACACATACAGTGAAGAATGATAAGTGGAAAAATGATACCAGTAGGTGACTTATGGAGGCATATAGTCGGCATGAAGTAAGTATTCAAAGAGTTTTCGGTTGAATGTGTAGGGACTCATTGATCTTTTCAGTTCTGGTGGAAGGCTATTCCACAAGTGAGCACCAGAATATGCGAAACAAGTTTTGTTTAAGTCCAATCTAGGCTGAGGAAGCTGTAATAAATTTAAGCGCTTACTGTTCATTGCATTAGATTGAATTAACGGTAGAAGATACTCTGGGGTATTTTCAGATATAATTTTATTCACTAATTTGGCTTTGTTAAAAAGGAAGCGCTTTCGAAGTGATAGAAGTCTTAGATGGCTGTATAATTTATTACTTTCAACATGCTTTATGCTAGAAACTAGATGTATAGCGCGGTTTTGAAGCGAACACAATCGTTTCATATTAGATTTAGGGCAACCATCCCAGACTGCGGAACAATAATCGAGAGGTGATTGGATATAGGACGCATAGAATATTTTTCGTGTTCTTTCATCCAAAAAGTGCTGAATTTTAGCAAGTTGGTAAACCTTTTGTGCTATTCTCTTGGTAAGGACGTGAACATGAGAGCTCCAGTTTAAATGTCTGTCAATTAAAAGACCTAATGTTTTGTGTTCATTTACATTAATTATAGGTAACGTATCCACATGGAGCTCGAGCGGTGTCCCAGTTATGGCTAGGGTCTGTAGTTTTTGTCTGGTCGTCATTAGCATGGATTTGGTTTTGTCGATGTTAATTAACATGCGATTTTCATTGCTCCATCTACTAAGGTTGTCAAGTTCGTTTTGTAAAGAGCGCTCTAAGTCACAAAGGCTCTCTTGACTAGTGTAAATAGTGTAGTCGTCCGCAAATAGGTCACACGAAGTATTGAGGTATAAAGGAAGATCGTTAATATACACTGCAAAAAGCAGCGGACCTAGTATTGAGCCCTGAGGCACACCAAAATTAAGTTGTGTGGGTCTTGATAGACAGTTATTGAAGGACACTACTTGTTGTCTGTCAGATAAAAATGACGTAATTAGGTTCACCGTATTGGTGCTAGTCTTCATGTGTTTTAATTTATCTAATTAAAATATCATGATCTACCATATCAAAGGCTTTTTTAAAGTCTACAAATACTGCTCCACAAATGTTGCCATTGTTGATACAACGATGCCAGTTATCGGTCATTTATGTAAGGGCACTATGGCAAGAATATTTAGGTCGAAAACAGATTGACTGTCAATTATTAGATCGTTGTTAATTAAATGATGTAGTGTTATTTTATGCATGTGTTTTTCTAATGGCTTTGATAACGACGATAGTAAGGAAATAGGTCTATAATTACCCAAGACACTAATATCAGTTGAGCCATTATTAAGTAGAGGATACACTTTAGCAACTTTAAAGGCAGATGGAAAGTAGTTTTTGGACAGGCACTGGTTATATATGAACGTTAAGGACTCACTAACAATTGGTGCAGCACACCGAAGAATTCCATTACTGATACCATCTAGGCCTTCTGAATTTGTTGCTTTGAGATTCGAGAGATATTTATATACTTCTGCAACAGACATCAAGGGAATCTCAGGGGGAATATTTCTAGAGCACTTCCCTTCACAGAATGATGACAGTGAACTTAAATTACATACTGAGTCTGGTATTGAGGACTTTAGATTATCTATTTCTGATTGAAAGAAGTAACTGAAATCCTCGCATGTTATAGAGTTTGGTATTGCTGACTCTGAAGCGTGTTTCTTGTTGGTTAGCAAGTTAATAGCCTTCCATATATTTGTGTTATTTGATTTATCTACAATCAAATTTTTGAAATGATCTTTCTTTATCCTACGAATTTCATATTTAACTTTATTTCTTAGTCTGCGGTAATTGATAAAATCTTTATTTTTGTGTGCTGTATCTCGTTCTCTCATGATTTTGAGAACTTCGCTAATGACCCACGGGGACTTATGTTGATTCTTGACTCGAACGTCTTTGACTGGCACATGTTTATCAAATACATTGTAGACTGTCTTTGTCCAGTAAGCTAGTGCATCATCCGGATCAGGAAGTTCTTAAACATGTTCAAGGGCTGCATTTTTTAAGTCGTCTAAAAATAAATTTTAGTTGAGAGCTTTAAATTTACTAAATTTGATGCTTAAATGTTTATTTTTAGGAGTTTTGAACCCAATTTTCGACCATGTACAACATATTGGGTAATGGTCACTAACTGCACTAACAGGAACAGAACATTCGGTAATATTAACTGGACAAGTAACATATATATGATCAATTATAGTTGAGGAGGTGTCTGTAACTCTTGTGGGACGATTTATTAGTTGTTTGAAATTGTAAGATAGAATGATATCTTCCCATGTCTGGTTGGATTTAGTAATATCTATGTTAAAGTCACCTAGTATCATGACTTCTCTACCTGCTGTAACCACCCTATCCATCATTGTAGTGAAACAGTCATACCAACTATACCCAGCACAAGGATTCCGATATAGGTATCCAATGAGAAACGGTTGCTGGCTGACTGACTTCACCTCTAACCAAACACATTCTATCTCTTCTATCTCGAGATCACTTCTACGGGAACAGTTGAGAGAATTGGAAATGTATACAGCAATACCTGTCTCTAATGTTTGATTTGCGTCTCTTCGAATTACTTTAAACCCCTTAAGAGAGATTCAGAGTCGGTTATTTTGTCGTTGAGACGGCTTTCTGTGATTCTAAACACATGGAACTGTTTGCTCAGTATTACTGAAAGCTCAGGTAATTTATTGAGCAAATGATAGATGTTGAGATGGCCTATATGTAGACCATCTTTGTTGAGCCACTGATCATGATTGGCGAACATTACACAATGAAATATGATGTCGCTTGTGGTAGAAATATTTCGGAGGTTTTGAAACTTTATTTAGTGGAAGTTAAGACTATTAGATGGGGTAGGAAAATAGATAGATAGATAGATAGATAGATAGATAGATAGATAGATAGATAGATAGATAGATAGATAGATAGATAGATAGATAAATAGATAGATAGATAGATAGATACGAGGGGATGTTAATAAGTAAGTCACAAATGGCTGTAGAAAAATAACTAAATATGATAACTTGAAACCATCCATCCATCATGTGCCATGCCGGAAAGCGTGGGCGGTCATGACTTGCCATTTCACTTGATCACCAGAGTCGTGGATCAGCTCAGTGTTCCTGTCTCGACCATGCCATATGGCCAAGCCATCCAGGTATTTACTTCTCGGTCTTCCCCTTTGTCTGTTCCCTTCGACCTTGCGAGTTGTCACCAAGTTCTCCAATTAATTTCTTCTCATAACATGTCCAAAAAAATGTGACTGTCTACGTCTAATTTCTCTAATCAATTTACGCTTTTCATTTGTTTCTTGTAGTACTTGGTCATTTGTTTTTCTGTCTGTACATGGAATTGTTTGCGCTCTCCTCAGAAAGCACATTTCTACAGCCATTAGATGTTTCTTGAGCTTGACTGCTCATTGTCCAAGTTTCACATCCATACAAAAGTACAGGCTCAAAGTAGCACCTCAACACTCTTTTTCTCGTTTCAATTGACATCTTTTTATTGGTCAGTACGCTTTGCATCCTCTAAAGGCTACATTCGCCATGGCGATTCTTGTTCTAATCTCTTCAAGGCATCTCCCATTAGACTGTTCTAACAGTCTAACATGACTGCATGACCTTGCATCAAGGTGGGTTTTTAGTGGACCAAAAAGGTGGAAATCGCTAGGTGCTAAGTCGGGGCTGTAAGGTGGATGTTCTAGAACTTCCCACCTTAGTTGGTTAATTTTTTTCTGAGTTAATCGAGCCGTATGTGGTCTGGCATTGTCATGAAGAAGCAACACTCCTCTAGTCAGCAATCCTGGACGTTTTCTTCGAATAGCATCATGAAGCATCTATAGAACTTCACAGTACGATTCAGAATTCACATTGTCACCTTTATTCTTGAAATTGGTTAAAAGCACTCCATGACAATCCCAGAACACTGTCAACATAGCCTTCCCTGCTGATGGCGTAACCTTGAATTTTTGGACACAAGGCGAAGAAGGATGTTTCCATTGCATTTAAGCACGCTTTGATTCAGGCTGGTAGTGATGCACTCATGATTCGTCCCCAGTAACAATCCTGTTCAGCATGTGTTCTCCTTCATCTTCGTATCGACACAGATGATGCCAGGACAGACCAAATCGATTCATTTTGTGTTCCTCCTTCACTTGAAGGAACCTTCAACCACCTTGAGCACACTTTCTTAAATTTCAATCGATCATGCATTATGTTGTATGCTGAACTATGTGAGCACCCTATTGCAGATACTACAGAGTCCACCGTTACTCGCCTGTTACCTCTAATCATCTCCTCCTCCCTTTGCACGGATGCTTCTGTTGCATTCTCAACAGGACGACTAGATCGCATTTCATCAACAATTTTAGATCGACCTTGGGAAAGGTTTTCTGCCCAGCTATGCACCACTTTACGGGACAAACATTATCAGCATAAACAGGAAGCATTTACTTATGAATGTCCTTTGCAGGCAGTCCTTTTGCCCACTCATACACACACAAAAAAGCACAACAACTATAAAGTTCGATGATTATGTCACCTAACGACACCTGTAGAAAACACCAGCTACATTTCCCTGCCATCCCACAGAACAGTGTGACTTACTTATTGACTCGCCCTCGTCAATCGGCAAATTCCAATAGGTACCTAGGTAGGTAGATAGACTGATTGCGAGAGTGAAATATATATATATATATATAGATATATATATATATATAGAGAGAGAGAGAGAGAGAGAGACATCGGAACTATAAAAGCGCTCTACATTATTTTAAAATGCATACATACATTCACACACACACACACACACACACACACACACACACACACACACATACACACACACACAGATAGACATGGATGGATGGATGGGTGGATCGATGGATCGATAGATGGCTGGATGGATCGATGGATAGATATGTACTTAAGTAGGTAGGTAGATAGACTGATTGCGAGAGAGAGAGAGAGAGAGAGAGAGAGAGAGAGAGAGAGAGAGAGAGAGAGAGAGAGAGAGAGAGAGAGAGAGAGAGAGAAAGAGAGAGAGAAAGATCGGAACTAAAAAAGCTCTACATTATTTTTAAAAAGTATATTAAAACAAGGAATCATGTTGGCAATGATGCTGATAATTCATGAAAGATCTAGACGTAATCAAAGCTATACATGCAAAATATAATAATTGCCATCAACACAGAAGCGATATCATCTCCACACAGTTTGTTGATTTATGACCTTGTCCAGCATAAAGATGACGGCTGATATAAAGCGGCCGTATAATAAACATGTCTGACTGGATCAAACACACGGCAGGATTAACGATACGACAATTTATAAATATCAACCCATTAGCAGTTGCCTAAACGTGATGATATTTACTGATAGAACGTCAACCGGGATTATAAAAATATTGATGTGTTGTGCCAAGCAGGCGGGAAGACATGCTATCGTCATGCATCATAAGGTTTGGCAGTATTCCTTCTTCGTACAGTCCATCTAGGGTAGCATTGGCGATCATGTCTGTCCACCGCCATAGGTCTCGTGTGCTACCAATCATTTCTGACACTGGTGTTCCGCTATGCCATGATGTCTAACTGTCTCTCGTCTTCTATTTTAATGTCTCCCTGCCTATCCTTCCTCCCAACATTCCCGTTGTGATGACATACTGCAGCTTGTCCCTTCTCATGGTATGCTCATAGAATGTAGACTGCATATTCTGATAGGAGTTAACGTCTGTCAAGATATCGCCATTGCTCTGTCTTTTCTCCCATGGTGTTCTAATTATTGTTCCATTAAACATATCCTGGCAGCTTCCATATCATTATCCTTGATATCCGCCCATGGTGTTCTAATTATTCTTCTATCAAAGCATATCCTGCCACCTTCCATATCATTCTTCAATTCTCTGCTAATTATTCACTATTCGCAGACGTACACCGGGACTTGTTCAGTATAGTTATTGAGAACTCTTTCAATCACCTGGAGGTGTTCCGTCAAGTATCACTTTCATTCCACATGTCAATAATCACTTTAATTCCACACGCCAAGGATCACTTCCATTCCACACATTAAGGATCACTTTCATTCCACACGTCAATGATCACTTTCATTCCACACGTTAACGATCACTTTCATTCCACACGTTAACGATCACTTTCATTCCACACGTCAATGATCACTTTCATTCCCCACGTTAAGGATCACTTTCACTCCACAAGTCAAGGATCACTTTCATTCCACACGGTAAGGATCACGTTCTTTCCACATGTCAATAATCACTTTAATTCCACACGTCAAGGATCACTTTCATTCCACACGTTTATGATCACTTTCATTCCACACGTCAATGATCACTTTCATTCCACATGTTTAGGACCACTTTCATTCCACACGTCAAGGATCACTTTCATTCCACACGGATATTTCCTAAAGTGCTTCGGTATTCTCACATAGATCACACACAGAGAATCCCCCTACATAGATCACACACCGAGAATCTCCCAACATAATTCACAAACAGAGAATTTTCTCACATAGATCACACACAGAGAATCTCCTCACATAGATCACATACAGAGAATGTCCTCACATAGATCACACACAGAGAATCTCTTCACATAGATCACACTGAGAGAATCTTCTTTCATATATCACACATAGAGAATATCCTCACATTGATCACATACACATAATCCCTCACATAGATCACACAAACAGAGAATTTCCTCACATAGATCACACACAGATAATCCCCTCACATATACCACACACAGAGAATCTCCTCACATAGATCACACACTGAGAATCTCCTCACATAGATTCCATAGAGAATCTACTCACACAGATCACACAGAGAGAATCTCGCCACATAATTCACAAACAAAGAATCTACTCACATAGAACACACACGGAGAGAATCTTCTTAATAGATCATACAGAGAGAATCTCCTCACATAGATCACACACACAGAGAATCTTCTTAATTGATCGCACACAGAGAATCTTCTTACATAGATCACACAGAGAGAATATCCTCACATAGATCACAAACAGAGAATCTCCTCACATAGATCACATACAGTAAATCTCCTCACATAGATCACAAACACAGAATCTTCTTACATAGATCACATACAGTAAATCTCCTCACATAGATCACAAACACAGAATCTTCTTACATAGATAACACACAGAGAATATCCCCACAAAGATAACACACAGAAAGTCTCCTCACATAGATCACACATACAGAGAATCTTCTTACTAGATCACACACAGAGAATCTCCTCACATAGATTACACACATAAAATCTTCTTACATAGATCATACAGATCGAATATCCTCACCTAGATCATACACAGTGAATCTCCTCATATAGATCACATACAGAGAATCACATCACATAGATCACACAGAGCGAATCCCCTCACATAGATCCCACACAGAGACCCTCCTCACATAGATCCCACACAGAGACCCTCCTCACATAGATCACACACAGAGACTCTCCCCACATAGATCACACACACAAAAAAACCTCCTTACATAGATCACACAGAGAGAATATCCTCACATAGATTACACACAGAGAACATTCTTACGTAGATCACACATAGAGAATCTCCTCACATAGATCACACACAGAAAATCCCCTCACATAGATCACACACAGATCATCCCCTCACATAGATCACACACAGAGAATCTCCTCACATAGATCACACACAGATCATCCCCTCACATAGATCACACACAGATCATCCCCTCACATAGATCACACACAGAGAATCTCCTCACATAGATCACATACAGTAAATCTCCTCACATAGATCACAAACATAGAGTCTCCTCACATAGATCACACACGGATCATCCCCTCACACAGATCACACACAGATAATCCCCTCACATAGATCACACACAGATAATCCCCTCACATAGATCACACACAGATAATCCCCTCACATAGATCACACACAGATAATCCCCTCACATAGATCACACACAGATAATCCCCTCACATAGATCACACACAGATAATCCCCTCACATAGATCACACACAGATAATCCCCTCACATAGATCACACACAGATAATCCCCTCACATAGATCACACACAGATCATCCCCTCACATAGATCACACACAGATATCCCCTCACATAGATCACACACAGATCATCCCCTCACATAGATCACACACAGATCATCCCCTCACATAGATCACACACAGATAATCCCCTCACATAGATCACATACAAAAAGTCTCACATACATCACACAGAGAGAATCTCCTTAAACTACACGAACTCCACAGCACCGGCGAGAGTCAACTTTTTCTATTCTATAACAATGAATAAAGTGCCGTCTCTACAATGAAGGTTGGCTCCAATGGATCTCTAACAATCTTTCCAACATAGATGTTTGTACACTAGTTTAATACTCTGCTATTATAGGATGCTGTTTGTCCATCTCCTGATGGTATCTTCCCACTTGTATCGCTGACTACCTCTTGCTCGCCTGCCTTCATCTATTTCCCCTAGTATAGTCTTCCCAATTGTGCTGTCTTGTAATATGGCCATAATATTTCACTTGTCTCGTTTTTATTTCTTTCACACATTTTCTCTTCATGCCCAGCCTTTCTAGAATCTCTGTATGTGATTAATTTTGTGTCCAAGAATTACGATATAATCTTCGGTATATGCACATTTCCTTGGCTTCAGTTCAGCTTATCAATTGCCGGCTCACTGTCCAGGATCCCGCGCCCATAGTAGTGTGTGTGTGTGTGTGTGTGTGTGTGTGTCCCTCCCTCCACCTCTCTCTCTCTCTCTCTCTCTCTCTCTCTCTCTCTCTCTCTCTCTCTCTCTCTCTCTCTCTCATAATGGGTGTCTTGAATGCCAAAGTTGGAAATTAACAGGACGGATGCATAGTAGGCAAGTATGGACTAGGAGAACAGAATGAAAGAGGTAGCAGACATGAACATTGGGCAAAAGAGCATGATTTAATTATTGGAAACGCCTGGTATCAACAGCACCCAAAGAGATTATGGAACGAACTTATGAGAAACGTGTTGCTTGCTCTAATTTCTTTGCTTTCACTGTGATAGAACAAAGTCTTAAGACGCATCTTTGGGGCCATTAGGGATACACAAAGTGGAGAGTGGAAAAGAAGAAGCAACAATGGCTGGGGCATATAGAAAGAATGGAAGATAATAGGGAAATAAAACTCACTTACACTCGGGACATAAATGACCGTAGACTCCGAGGTAGACCAACAAGACGGCGGAGAGATAATATGCATACAGACCTACAAGCACTTGGAATCAGCGACTGGCAGGAGAAGATCAACCAAAGAGACGAATGGAGACGGCTTGTATCTGCAGCAAAGAACCTCAATGGCTCAGAATTCTGAAGAAGAAGAAGAAGAAGAAGAAGAAGAAGAAGAAGAAGAAGAAGAAGAAGAAGAAGAAGAAGAAGAAGAAGAAGAAGAAGAAGAAGAAGAAGAGCTCATGTTTAATATTATTGATCATTACCATAGTTTTCATTGTTGGAAATCAATATATATTCCACGATTTGTATTGCGCCTATTCTCCCGCTCCTTGTCTTGTCATTCCACTTCCCCAGAATCACACATGCTGTAACAAACTGTTTGTGTGTAGGATGTTTACTTTTTCAATTAAGCCTGGATAACAGTGATTTTCAACAGATGAGGGATTTTAACTTGCGTAGGTCTTCTAGTCTCCGCCAGTCTCCCTGGCGTATGAATTAACGACTTTCTCCGTAATCCCGTATATCCACGTGAGGAACACAGCTGCTCGAGATTCGGCAGCGGATCGCGTCGCGTAGGTTACCTACGGGGTATGTGAGCCGGTCGCTCAGGAAGCAATGGCAAACTACTGAGCGTAATCTTGCCAATAACGTCAACAGCAGCTGAAAAAATGCTGGTGTTGACTGCAGCGTCCTGTAAGGGATATGCAACTTAAAAAAAGGTACGCTGGACACTGCTCTATCGCGGCTTCTAGAAAAACAAAGGCGGGGGGGGGGGGGGGGGGGGAAATAAACTTCATCCAAGACTGGTGATGGTGGGAGATGGCGAACCATGGCCACTAGAGCTTAGCGACAGGGCACCTGATGATGATGATCATGTTAAAGAGTTAAACAAGCAAGCCAGGTACATTTTCAATCTCTCACTACTGACATGCGTGGTGATTGATTGCCCGCACAACTATTTATTTCTGATTTAACTCTTTCAGTCCTGGAAGGTCTCACTACTGACATGCGTGGTGATTGATTGCCTGCACAACTATTTATTTCTGATTTAACTCTTTCAGTGCTGGAAGGTCTCACTACTGACATGCGTGGTGATTGATTGCCTGCACAACTATTTATTTCTGATGTAACTCTTTCAGTCCTGGAAGGCCTCATTACTGACATGCGTGGTGATTGATTGCCCGCACAACTGTTTATTTCTGATTTAACTCTTTCAGTGCTGGAAGGTCTCACTACTGACATGCGTGGTGATTGATTGCCTGCACAACTATTTATTTCTGATTTAACTCTTTCAGTCCTGGAAGGTCTCACTACTGACATGCGTGGTGATTGATTGCCTGCACAACTATTTATTTCTGATTTAACTCTTTCAGTCCTGGAAGGTCTCACTACTGACATGCGTGGTGATTGATTGCCTGCACAACTATTTATTTCTGATTTAACTCTTTCAGTGCTGGAAGGCCTAACTACTGGATGACACGCAACGAACAAGCGTGTGGAAACGCTGGTCGAGGATCCAGCTTATCAAGACAAGTGTAAATAGCTACCAGAGTCTACTTCCTCAAACTATATGTGGGAAATGATTATGCAGGTCCGCAGCCTACGTTTTTCAGAAGCCTTTTGTTTTTTTAATTCGCATATCCTTTACAGGACATCGCTGTCAACAGCAGCATCTTTCAGCTGTCTGTTGATCTCTTTGGCAAGATTACGCTCAGTAGTTTGCCATTGCATTCTGAGCGGCCGGCTCAGTTATCCCGCAAGTCGAACCGCTGCCAGCTCTCGCCCGCTACGAGACTCTTCGTGATAAACGGGATTACGGAGAAAGTGTTGTAACCCCTCGGCCAGAGAGACCGGCTTCCAAAAGCCTACAAGTGATAAATGTGAACAGTGCTGGAAGGTCTCACTACTGACATGCGTGGTGATTGATTGCCTGCACAACTATTTATTTCTGATTTAACTCTTTCAGTCCTGGAAGGTCTCACTACTGACATGCGTGGTGATTGATTGCCCGCACAACTATTTATTTCTGATTTAACTCTTTCAGTCCTGGAAGGTCTCACTACTGACATGCGTGGTGATTGATTGCCTGCACAACTAATTATTTCTGATTTAACTCTTTCAGTCCTGGAAGGCCTCCCTACTGACATGCGTGGTGATTGATTGCCTGCACAACTATTTATTTCTGATTTAACTCTTTCAGTCCTGGAAGGTCTCACTACTGACATGCGTGGTGATTGATTGCCTGCACAACTATTTATTTCTAATGTAACTCTTTCAGTGCTGGAAGGCCTCACTACTGACATGCGTGGTGATTGATTGCCTGCACAACTATTTATTTCTGATTTAACTCTTTCAGTCCTGGAAGGTCTCACTACTGACATGCGTGGTGATTGATTGCCTGCACAGCTATTTATTTCTGATTTAACTCTTTCAGTCCTGGAAGGTCTCACTACTGACATGCGTGGTGATTGATTGCCTGCACAACTATTTATTTCTGATTTAACTCTTTCAGTCCTGGAAGGTCTCACTACTGACATGCGTGGTGATTGATTGCCTGCAAAGCTATTTATTTCTGATGTAACTCTTTCAGTGCTGGAAGGTCTCACTACTGACATGCGTGGTGATTGATTGCCTGCACAACTATTTATTTCTGATTTAACTCTTTCAGTCCTGGAAGGCCTCACTACTGACATGCGTGGTGATTGATTGCCCGCACAACTATTTATTTCTGATTTAACTCTTTCAGTCCTGGAAGGCCTCACTACTGACATGCGTGGTGATTGATTGCCCGCACAACTATTTATTTCTGATTTAACTCTTTCAGTCCTGGAAGGTCTCACTACTGACATGCGTGGTGATTGATTGCCTGCACAGCTATTTATTTCTGATTTAACTCTTTCAGTCCTGGAAGGTCTCACTACTGACATGCGTGGTGATTGATTGCCCGCACAGCTATTTATTTCTGATTTAACTCTTTCAGTCCTGGAAGGCCTCACTACTGACATGCGTGGTGATTGATTGCCTGCACAACTATTTATTTCTGATTTAACTCTTTCAGTCCTGGAAGGTCTCACTACTGACATGCGTGGTGATTGATTGCCTGCACAACTATTTATTTCTGATTTAACTCTTTCAGTCCTGGAAGGCCTCACTACTGACATGCGTGGTGATTGATTGCCCGCACAACTATTTATTTCTGATTTAACTCTTTCAGTCCTGGAAGGTCTCACTACTGACATGCGTGGTGATTGATTGCCTGCACAACTATTTATTTCTGATTTAACTCTTTCAGTCCTGGAAGGTCTCACTACTGACATGCGTGGTGATTGATTGCCTGCACAGCTATTTATTTCTGATTTAACTCTTTCAGTCCTGGAAGGCTTACCTCACAGATCTGTAAATGATTCACTCAAAAATGCCGCTAGAATAAACTACTGCATGCCTGGCGTCTTGTGGGAATATTCAGAAACCGAAGGTTGCCACTAGGCTAGCCAGATTTATCTAGCATGCTCTAGCAAAAACTTAAACAGTAAGAAGACACAGGAATCGATGTTTGAGACACAGCTAAGAGTCAATTACACATCGCGAGTTGCTTGGGACTGAAAGAACATCATCTATTAAGAGGTTCAAAGTTTGGAGAATACCAACAATAATCAGAAAAACAAGACGGAGGATACAACTGGAAATCCATACGAAACATGTTTCGAAGCAAGGACCTCTATGGGTCTGTGATGTGATAAGACCATCACAACAGATAATAAAATCCGCAACACATTATTTAATAAACCAGGTGAAACAAGAGTTTGAATGGTTAATTATCTGCTATGTTTGCACCAGATGAAGCACATGAGACAGAAGAAGAATGCCACTCCCAGCGACCTGGCTAATCTCTCTAATCTTGTAGTGAGTTTTTGGAGTTCTATATAGGAGCCTGCTGTAATATTGATATCGACACATGCTGCTGTAATATTGATATCGACACAGGCTAGGTTTTACAATGAACCCTCTGCAGTCTACTTATATGTTTTATATCCGGAGATTTAAGGATGGAATCAATTTTGCAATGATCCCTCTGCTTTCGACATAGATGTTTTATATCCGGGGATGTCAAACTGGAATTAATTTACCTCAGATTGAGTTGAATAAACAAGAAAGTCGCACAAGCCTGTTTGAAAGTTTTTTTAATTCCCGACTTGAACAAGAAACTGAACAAATTACGACATCATCAAAATTAATCTAATACAAAACAAATTAATAATTACAGCACTGATATAAATAATTCGGTGCTTTACTGTATTAATGTCCATACAGTCATTGCGTAATTTTCAATTTTCAATTAAATTATATTTATGAATATTACAATTTACAACACACATTCTTTGGAAGTTGAATTATTCAGTTTGAAAATATGTTAACAACTTTTATGAATGTTGATCTGGTATGTAGAACACAAAACCACTGCTGCGGTCATAGATAAAAACCACATACACAGGTCAATGTAAACTATTCCTATCAATGAGTGAGGTGCAGTAAACTTGCAGGGTTTAGACACGTCCCTTGTTATGAATCCTTTTCAAAATTCCTTCAGAAAATAATTACGGGAAAACGGAGAAGAGGGTGGCGAAGAAAGTTCTGGAGTGAAAATATCAAAGAATTGACTGGTCGCAATACTCATTCCACTGAGAACCAGACGTAGTAAAACACAAATCTGCTTCCTTGCAGATATACTGGGGATAGTGATACATAGGAAGACAAACCAAAAAGAAATGGCTGTCGAAATGGGACGCTCAGGATCATATGTTTGAGGAAACAATACAACTCGTAAATGTCTTATGATACTAACTGTGTGATAATAATATTACCAGTTATTCACCGTTCGCATTTCTTAGTAGGTCAATGCTGAAGTTCTTGCTTTGGAGGTGAGATATGTTCCATATTACTATTTCAATACTGACTGGATTTACTTATTGGTTACATAATATTTATTAACATCTGCTAGTTTATATTTTGAAATAAAATTATGCAAAAAGACTTAGTATATCTGTATGTATAAAAAGCAATTAAGAAGACGCATAGTCCATCTTTATGGACAAATAATAATTACATATACTTATCTCGTCTATCTAGCCATGAAGAAGGTTACAAATACATAAGTCACCTATCCAGATGCTTTATAAATACTGCAGCATGATGAAAAGATGAATATCATGGGAGAATATTAAAACTGATAGGGAAAAACAGATTGATTGATTGATTGATTGATTTAGGAATCTACATCACAGCATTCGGGGCATTCCCATAAGTGCTCCGTCCCCATCCTCAGCAGCCAGCGAAGAGTTCCAACACTAATAGTACCAGTAGCAATCTGATTATATGTCCGTCTCGCCTTTCCTCTTAGCGTTGAGCGTCGTCAGATCCCCTCGTCATCCACGCTGCCTCATTCTTGCCAGACCATGGTAATCCATTTGCTCCTTCGAGGTGTACACGTGCTCCCACAAGGCCGCAAACACGTCTGCCTTGTCATGTATCAATACTGCACCAAGTTCTGCAAAGCCAGCCAATCTGTCCGCCTGTTCATTTCCCAGCACACTGGCATGCCCCGGAAAAAAGATCCAGGCGAAGGAAAAGAAAGGGAAAAACAGAATAATCATCCACATTTTCTTGAAATAAGTAGCAAATAAAAAAACAAACAAACATGTGTACCACCTATTTCGAAAAAGTATATTGTAGCATGATTACTCCCTTTATCTGGATATAAATAAAAACACTACCTACATACATATATTCTTTGTATATGTATAAAATACATGTGTTATTAATACATCTTTTAAAAAAGTTGACATGCCACAAACAAAGCTGATCATTAATATTTAACAGTCAACAGAAACTAAAATATGCGACACATAATGTTCTAGGCATGGACAAAACGTTTATATGAAAACTCATTTCATAATTTATATATTTCAAATGATTCAAATTAACAACAGCAAACATTTATATTGATCACCTTGTGGAAACAGTATTTTGTTTTCAAGCAAGATGTCAATATTTAATACAAATAATAAAAAAAAAATATATCATCATGACGATTTTTACAATTATTGTAGGAAATCTGATTATATCCATCATCATCATAATCGTCATCATCATAATAATCTCTTCATTTTCCTTCGTTACTCCTTTTTCTTCTTCTCTGTATCCATTATCAGAGTCCCCAACCAACCCACACGACACGGTCATTATCTGTTGCTGTAGCTTCTCCATGTCGTCCCTACACTATATATCTCCAATGTCCTCTCCGGTATGGCTATATCGTCATTCTATTCATATTGAACTGATTTTATTATAGGATCTCCACATCTTCTGCAATACACGATGGCAGTTTCCGGTTTTGGGCTACATACATTAGTTGGCGTTAACCGGGATCATCTAGGGTACTGAGAAACAAATACATTATTCTTGCCTTAGCCACTGGGTAGTCTAGACTGTTGTGGTTTATGCCACGCCAGGTAGACCATGTGTACGCAATTCAATCTATACCTCCATATTTGAAAAGTCAGCAGTCTAATCGCTATGCTCCCCCCCCCCCCCCCAGTACTCAAAATTTCCAGCATAAAGATGTTATTATGACACATAAAACAGAGTGTAATACATGGTGTCTGGAAACTAATGATTATATATGCATGCAACAGGGGTTATTGAACGCTGTAAAGTATACAACAGACGTACAATAAAGAGTAAAACTGCCCAGCCGTCTTACATTACACTCACTGAATGTGTACCCTTCTTGAGATAAGGCACAAATCTCAAGGATAGAACAATCCTTACTACACTTAATTTAATTGATCTCATGTTATTCTCACATACTCATAGCAAATCTGAGGTGATTTGAGCATCAAAGTAAATTTTCCACACTCAGTTCAGCTGATGTGTCCATGTTCATTCAGTTTTAGTACTCACATATCCGTCGACACTCTGTGCAGTTTGGAGCACATGGACATCTGGATACATATCCGGTGCGCAGTGGTGATAGTCTCTCTTTTAAAACGTGATATCCATCCTCATTTCCTGTGCAGTATAGCGGCTAAAACGAAGGGCATTATGAAATCTGGAAAGTGCTCAACTAAAAAATTTTAACGATCACTTAGTGTAATACAAACAAAACGCATTCCAGTCATTATCAGTATACACCTTCAAAATACTAATATTCCTTGTAAGCCATCTTAAGTTCCGTTTTATTCTACACTCTACGGTCTAATCATCTAGGATTGTAAACATATTCAAGCTAAGAAAAACAAAACACCCTACGGTTACACACATAATACCGAATTAGAATAAAAACGTCTAAAATTATGAAAAATGACAATAGATTCTAAAAAGTATAAGCAAACAACATGTTATTTTACGTAATGAGCAGAATACATATGTACCTTACTTGGCATTTATCAAAAGCAACGACGTGTGTATTAACACAAACAAATGAGAATACGCAACGTCTTCGTAAAGCTTGATGAAAGAAAGAAATAAATGTCGACTCGACACTTGCCCTCTAGTACACCTCATACAGACAGCTATTTCACGCAAGGTAGATTGTGATGTACATTAGATCATGGCGGTACACTGGTGACTAGCATTTACACGTCGTTGTTGTTTGGTAGTTACACGATGACTTTCCACGCCAGATCCTTACAGTTAGTGCAACCTCTACAATGTCAGTTGGAATAAAATGTTGACTCCCCGTCCTTGACTTGTGGACGTAAATTACAAGTGCCTCAGAAGTCGGAGTGGGTTCGCCTGATGGCGAAGAGACACTTGTAAGTTGTTGTAGGGAAAGATAATCCACACGCAAAAACAAGAAGTAGTAGCACGTGTATGGACTCCGCTTGGGTTCAAAGCCAGCGAATAAATAACATTAAAAAAACAAACTAAAGCAGAGAATATAACAAACACGGCGCACACATTGACCTAAAGCAGAGAATATAACAAACACGGCGCACACATTGATCTAAAGCAGAGAATATAACAAACACGGCGCACACATTGATCTAAAGCAGAGAATATAACAAACACGGCGCACACATTGATCTAAAGCAGACTAATATAACAAATCACGGCGCACACATTGACCTAAAGCAGAGAATATAACAAACACGGCGCACACATTGATCTAAAGCAGAGAATATAACAAACACGGCGCACACATTGATCTAAAGCAGAGAATATAACAAACACGGCGCACACATCGATCTAAAGCAGAGAATATAACAAACACGGCGCACACATTGATCTAAAGCAGATAATATAACAAACACGGCGCACACATTGACCTAAAGCAGAGAATATAACAAACACGGCGCACACATTGATCTAAAGCAGAGAATATAACAAACACGGCGCACACATTGATCTAAAGCAGAGAATATAACAAACACGGCGCACACATTGATCTAAAGCAGAGAATATAACAAACACGGCGCACACATTGATCTAAAGCAGATAATATAACAAACACGGCGCACACATTGACCTAAAGCAGAGAATATAACAAACACGGCGCACACATTGACCTAAAGCAGAGAATATAACAAACACGGCGCACACATTGATCTAAAGCAGAGAATATAACAATCACGGCGCACACATTGATCTAAAGCAGAGAATATAACAAACACGGCGCACACATTGATCTAAAGCAGAGAATATAACAAACACGGCGCACACATTGATCTAAAGCAGAGAATATAACAAACACGGCGCACACATTGATCTAAAGCAGAGAATATAACAAACACGGCGCACACATTGATCTAAAGCAGAGAATATAACAAACACGGCGCACACATTGATCTAAAGCAGAGAATATAACAAACACGGCGCACACATTGATCTAAAGCAGAGAATATAACAAACACGGCGCACACATTGATCTAAAGCAGAGAATATAACAAACACGGCGCACACATTGATCTGAAAGCAGAGAATATAACAAACACGGCGCACACATTGATCTAAAGCAGAGAATATAACAAACACGGCGCACACATTGATCTAAAGCAGAGAATATAACAAACACGGCGCACACATTGATCTAAAGCAGAGAATATAACAAACACGGCGCACACATTGATCTAAAGCAGAGAATATAACAAACACGGCGCACACATTGATCTAAAGCAGAGAATATAACAAACACGGCGCACACATTGATCTAAAGCAGAGAATATAACAAACACGGCGCACACATTGATCTAAAGCAGATAATATAACAAACACGGCGCACACATTGATCTAAAGCAGAGAATATAACAAACACGGCGCACACATTGACCTAAAGCAGATAATATAACAAACACGGCGCACACATTGATCTAAAGCAGAGAATATAACAAACACGGCGCACACATTGATCTAAAGCAGAGAATATAACAAACACGGCGCACACATTGATCTAAAGCAGAGAATATAACAAACACGGCGCACACATTGATCTAAAGCAGAGAATATAACAAACACGGCGCACACATTGATCTAAAGCAGAGAATATAACAAACACGGCGCACACATTGATCTAAAGCAGAGAATATAACAAACACGGCGCACACATTGATCTAAAGCAGAGAATATAACAAACACGGCGCACACATTGATCTAAAGCAGATAATATAACAAACACGGCGCACACATTGACCTAAAGACAAGACAGAGAATTGTCAGAAGATACCACCCGCAGATTGCGGCTTATCGAGATGGTTACGAAGGATCTAAAACCACAACCCCCCCCCCCCCCCTCTCTCTCTCTCTTTCCCCAGCTCCTCAACAACCCCATCCCCTTTCTAGTCAAGAAACGTAGACTGCACATAGAGATGTCAGCGGCAAACTTAGGCCACCGCAATGTATCCAGGAAGCAAATACACAGAGGATCATCAACTGTCGGAGAACCCTTGAGACTACTGAAATAGCATGAGACATTGATGCTAGAAGTAGAAATTAGAGGGCACACAAGACAATACACACTATGGAAGACATTGTGAATACAGTGGGATTGTGAGCCTGCTATACATCCACGGAAGAATGTGTCATCTCTAGCCAGGTCTATCATCCACCTGAACGATTATTCCTATTTAGCCATTGAAGTAGCCGCATAGGTTTAATTTGCATTAACAACCAGGTATTGGTCAAATAACAACCACACACACAATGCGGACCGACATTCTTGGTCTGGTATATTACCACACCAAAAATTTTTTTTTGCGTATCCCTTACGAGACGTTGCAGTCAACACCAGCATTTTCATCTGCTGTTGATGTACTAGGCAAGTGTTACGTTCAGTAGTTTGACATTGCTTTCTGAACGACCGGCCCCTATACCTTTTTCGAAAACACCAGCACCGCTGTGTTTCGAACCCGGGTATACGGGTTCACAAACCGCGTTCGCAAGTCCTTAGCCACAGAGACCGGCATCTGGAATATTACGAACCTTTAAAAGTGGGACACGACTGTGTGGTTTCTTTATGATATATGTAATAAAAATAAACGTATCATTAAAAAAAAAAAAAAAAAAAGCACCTGATGAAACAGAGGGATGATTGGTTTCTAAGTTGAAAACTAAAATTCCCATGAACGAATATAAAGATTATTTTGTTTTTATCGCTCGCTCCCTTTGAATCCAAGCGTAATCCGACATCAGAGGTATTTGTAATTTGCGTTTCTAAGTCAAGGACGAGAGATTAACATGTTAGCCCAACTGACCGCTGTAGGGGTTGAAACTACTACTTCAGTATCAGCACAGCGGAAGTTTAAGAGAATCATTTGGTATGTACATAATTGCCATTTAACCTGCTGTTTTCTGATAACATCGAGCGCTGCTATAACCCTAACTTTAGTCCTGATATCTTAATTCATGATCTTATCTCTTCTTGTTACATTGAGTATTCTTCTCATGAATCTCATTTCTGTTGTTGTAATAGTTCGTTTTGCTTTATTTCTGAGTGTCCACTTTTGGCTTTTGTAGTATAGAGTTGGCAGGAAGATTGTGTTTTAGAGTGCTTTCTTAGTTTGATATGTGTTAGTATCGATGATTGTGACGAAATAGGCCACTCTCAGATCTGCTGGATTGTTTCATGTCATTCTCCCGAGTCCGACTATCACAATTATACCCAAAATCATATTTTGTGTGTATTTTACCCTGGTATACTTCGTATATATCATACCATAGTCATACAATATCTATCAAATAGTACATAAATTGTATGTCACTGCTTTGTTTGGTACTCAACTATCTACCTGCGAGAGTTATGTTTCCGTTGTGTAGTGACTTTAACTATGTATTATTTACTATTTGATATATATTGTATGACATTGGTTTTGTTCCCCGTATACATGTATCTACTATGTTCGCCAGGAATGAGGCGCTAGAACCTCTTGCCCCCGAGAAGATTGGGCCCGTTAGCTATTATAGCGGCCAATCTAGGAGATGGAAAACTCCGATTATAAACCCCCAAGTGGACCGACGTGCCAAGGACTGAATGACCACGGATGAGCTGGTCGTGAACGTGGAATGTCTGGTGTGCGGGCGGGGCGGAGCCAGGCGTATGGACTCCTGAGGGACATCCCATACCCCTTCCCGAGCAGGCAGGCTCTACTAGGGTGACCGATTATATCCTGCCTTCATATCAAACCAACTATGGAAAATGCAAAGAATTATCGCTGAAGCAACGAAGTACGTGCTTTGTGCTCGATACCTTTGACAACAGCCAGCGGGGAGAGAATGCAGTGGAGGAGAAGAGGTAGGGGAGAGGGGAGAAGAAAAAGGAAGAAGAGGGCTGGAGCCAGAAGGGTTAGAAGTAAAACGGATCGTTTGGGACTCAAAAATGTATGGGTTGGGTATTGGAATTGCCGTAGTGCAAAGCAACGAGGACCAATACTTGAGTAACTGGTCTACGATTTTAATGTCCTGATGTTACAAGAACTGAATACAAACTCTTTTAAGTGCCCTGGCTATACATGTTACATTAACCCAACCGGACAGGGAAGGCATGGGCAGGCTCTGGTGGTCAAGGACGGTTTAAAGCATTCGATACTGGATATGATTGGGTAGGGTCAGGAGGGTAAAGAGGTGCAGGGAATGCGGATACAAATCGGCGGATACAGCTGGAACCTTATATATATATATATATATATATATATATATATATATATATATATATATATATATATATATATATATATATGTGTGTGTGTGTGTGTGTGTGTATGTGTGTGTAAGTGGGGAATCTTTCATAAGCAGAGAGAGTTGGGACTTGTTGAAAGGTTCAGTTGACATTCCTGGTACCAGGTATCTGATATGTGGTGACTTCAATGCTCGCGCCAAGGAATGGGACAGGTCGGGAGAGAACAGACAGGGTACTGCTCTTTCTGAGGCCCTGCTTGAGACGGATATTGCTTGTCTAAATGACGGGGCATCCACTAGGCTAGCAATGAAAACGGGGGACCCTGATACGACCATCGACCTGGCACTTGTATCCCAAGAGGCGGCATCAGAAATAATATGGAGGGTCCTTGGGGACCATGGAGGTGACCATCTCCCCTGTTTTGTGCTGATACCTAAGCTCAGCACAGTTACTTCTATAAGAGCTCGCAGGGCATTCAGTTATGTTTGCGACCACTCTTCGCTCTTGGGGCGTCTTAGATCACAGGGAAGATCTAAACCAACAAGAAGAATTTTCACCCAGCCACCATGGTGGACACCAGAGGTGGAGAATTCATCGAGGAAAAAGAGGGCGGCCAAAAGGATTTGGCGGAGGGTGGGGAGAACAACTAATTCAGTTGACACAGAATTGGAGGAGGCTGAAACATATAAAAAAGTAAAGGTGCAGGATTTTAAACTCCAGGCAGCTGAGGCAAACAGGATTAAGTGGGAACATTGTATCAATGAATTCGGTGGGGATGTGACATTGGGAAAATTCTGGAGGCTGCACCGGCAGATGAAGAGACAGGCGATGCCTGGTACACATGGTACCGTTTATGATGATAACAATCGACCTATGACAACTGACAAGGACAAAGAGGAGGCTTCTCTTACGCGATTTTTAAAACAGACGGATCAGCAAGATAGGGCTATTTGAGATAACGTCAGAGAAGCCTTGTCACGGGTCACTAGGAAGGAGGACTGTGAGATTAAAGTGGAGGATGTTAGACGGGTACTGAAGCGTGCTAAAGACACAGCGCCAGGTCCGGATGGGGTGAGGTACTCCCATATGAGTAACATAAATGATGGGGACTTGGAGGAGATGCTCATTGTTTCAACCTAAGCATCAATACGGCGGAAATACCCCACGAGTGGCTGCATAGCTACCTTGTCCCACTCCCAAAGCCAGGTAAGGATCGCTCCAGACTAATGGATACCGAATCATAACCCTGCAAAACACGTATAGCAAAGTCCTCGAAAAGATAGTAGCACGCAGACTCCAGTGACAATTGGAAAGTCGTAATCTGCTTCCCCAAGGACTCAGGAGTTACCGGCCTGGAAAGGACACCTGGGCCAATGCTACAACTTTTGCTTTTGATGTCTAAGAGGGCTTCCAGGATAAACAACAGACAATGGCGGTAGCTCTTGACCTGGAGATGCGTATAACAGGATCAGGTATGATAGGTTGATATACACACTGTTGGACATGGAAGTCTGCCCTTGCCTTGTTAGATGGGTTGCGGCAGTCCTTCATGAGCGTAAGGTTGCACTGCGCATGGGTGCCTGGACTTCTGACCCATGTACTATTACACCTGGGTTGCCACAGGGATCTGCCTTGTCCCCAGTGCTCTTTAATGTCTACAACAGCAAAGTCGCAGCTAATGAGACACCAGGTGTGGGTAGAATCTTGACATTTGCAGATGATGTGCTGGTGTGCAAACAGGACAGAGCCAGGGCCAGTTTGGTAAAAGACTTACAGGTGGCAGTAAATGGGGTGGCAGAGTGGTGCAGAGACGCAGGGGCCGTTATAAACCCAGACAAGGAATCGGTCGTGTGGTACTCCCCGGATAACCGAATCGTCAAGACAGATATCCCAGGTATTATGTTGAATGGATGTCCTCTTAGGCGAGAGAGTAAATTGAAGTACTTGGGTATCACCTTTGACAGGTGTTTGTCTTTTATGGATCATATGGATGCTTTGGTGGTGAAGGCTGGTATGGGACTTAATGCATTGAGGGCTATGGCAGCAACCGGGGTAGATCAGAGGATGCTGTACAGGCTCTTTCAGCAGTTAATAATTTCTGTCATTGATTATGGTTTGGGGCTCTTGAAAGCATCAAGGTTGGAGCGCATACAGAATGCTGCCATGCGGTTAATCCTGGGGTGCACAGAGGACACACCAATTATATGCTATTGTGTTGTTTGTCCATCAAGAATGATGATGACAATTCATTTCATCCAGTGGGGTTAAAGGTATGGAGCCGTGGGTTCTAAGATGGCTGATAAGGCCTATTTTGGCTCGAAATGTTCTTTGACAATGTGGGCAAAGAATGCTTGACGTTTCTGGAGGAGGATTTCCTGCAGTGGTTTTTCTGTCCTGCCTTTTTTTCACAGCTCTTCAGTCCTGGTTGCCTCACATATGACTGCACCCTTGCGTAATGATGCACGCCACGAATTTCGGTCTCTGGCTGCAGCCTCCCAGGTGTCATGATGAATTCCAAAAGCATTCAGTGAGATTTTCAAAGTGTCTTTAAAGCGTTTCCTCTGGTCACCTTGGGAGCTAACTATAACCATATGCTAACTAACTAACTAACTAAACTAACTAACTAACTAACTAACTAACTAACTAACTAACTAACTAACTAACTAACCAACCACCTACCTACCTACCCACCCACCCACCCACCCAACCAACCAACCAACCAACCAACCAACTAACTAACTAACTAACTAACTAACTAACTAACTAACTAACTAACTAACTAACTAACTAACCAACTAACTTATATTATACTTCCTAAGTACTTATAGCTCTTCTTTTTAAAATGCAGGGGTGTTGATTTAGATGAATCTTTGCTTGTTTGTTTTTTCTATGGTTATAGTCATTACTTCTATTTTACTGACACATCCCATTTTACGGCTAAACATATTTTGTTTCTAATAGTTATGTATAATGCACCACTTTCAAACGTGTAGAGTATTCTTCAGCATCTTCTGGGCAATTCGCTGTTAGTTATTCCGGCAGTTGAGGACATGGGAAACAATCTTTTCAGAAACCACATCTCTGAAACTCCGCCGCTTCCTACCCCGTCCTAGTTTGTCGACAAGACAGTGTGCAGCATCGCAGCTTAAATATTCTTGCCATTTCCGTGTGTGCATTTTCATGTGCTTTTACACAGGGATACGTGATCTTGTAATGTATTGCGTAACCGTGCATTCTGTTTCTCTACGACTTTCTATCTTTAACATGTCGTACTTTCATAGCATTCTTCGTGGTCTTTTTAAAGTGCATACCACGTGGTGTTTGTGATCATGTCTGTCCACGGCATTTTTTATAGTGTACTGTCAATGATTTCTGATACTGATGTTCCTCCATGCCATGATATCAAACTGCCCAGTATCTTATCCCTTAGTCCCCCCCCCCCCCCCCTCGCTTCTTCTGCTCTCCAACTTTCCCGCTATCAAGATGTTCCTCAGCTTTCCCCTTCTCATAACATGACTAACGAATGCGGACCGTCTTCTTCTAATGCGAGTAACCGATTCTCTCTTTGATTTCAAGTTGTTCAAGTTATCTTTATTACTCTTTCAAACCGTCCACGTTATTCTCACCATTCTTCTATAAAACCACATCTACGCAGCTAAACAAATCCTCACTTGTATGTTCATTCATTGGATGTTTACAAAGATTCTATTAGCGGTACTATTTGCTGTTCACAATTAGCTTGGAGCTAGCTACATCGTGATTGTTAATAATACATTATATTACATTGGAGATCTCTGGAATCAATTGAACTATCACTATCTATCCAACTGCCATTTAAAATGTGTGCGTCATGCGTCCAGTCAGAAATTAAAAATCGCCATTTTCATTTGAGAACCCAAATATTGCCCTTTTTTAAAAAATGGGCTTTGAAAGACTTTGCAGAGATCTAGCAGTTTACAGCCAATTTACTACAGTCAATCTTCATTAACACGCATGGGATAGAAATCAAACGAGAAGTAAGTGCATTTGTGGGACACGGTCTTAATGCTACCCCAAAAGGCACCGCTCGGTAGTATGTCAGTCTACCTCTGGACTGGGCGTATGCCCCGGCTGCACTAAGGCACAGGATGTAGACCACACAAGACGAGAGAACAGAAAGAGATACATGCGAACAACTGACAGCGCAATCTTTACAGCAGTTTGAAGCAGCTATCGTCGTGTTCCTGATTATTGATGTGATGAAGATGTTGATGATGTGATTGATAAATATGATGTTATCAGAAAATAGGAAAACATGATGATGCAGAAAATTAAACATTTACAACTTTGGCTTTGAGGCATACAACACAATCAAAGTATGCCTTGTTGCTACAGTTACACATAGAGTTGTCATGGCTGTCTTAAAGCAGAACAATATGGCGACAGCCTTGACTCTGGCAAGTTCCGCATGTATTTCGTGTCGGCCATGTTGAAGGGAGTCGAAGCTGTCACGAAGCACGACAGTCGTGTTTGCCTCTGCGCTGGGTTCGCTTCACTTTAGGCCTCGATCCCCGTCTGACCAAACTTCGGCTCCTTGAAGTATAGTAGGAGAAATATAGTTATTATATGGAAACAGTTATAGTGAAGATCAAGTTGTTATATACGAATAGTCTTAGTAAAGACGCAGTTTCACAAACAATATGTTGTACGATTTATTGCCTGACATATTTCGCTGCACCTCGTCAGGTTCATACTGCAGAGTTGTATATCATTTGTAGTCAATAAATGAATAACACTGTGACTGAATTACTTAAAACATATAGTAACAGGTATTGTTTGAACGTGGAGCACTCGTTATCCCCACGGTAGTTTACAATTGAAAGCGAACTCTGTCTGTTGTTATATCATCATCGTGTGTCATGCCGATAAGCTTAGGCGGTTCTAATTCGCCATCTCAAGCGATCACCAGAGTCGTGGATCAGCTCCGTGTTCTTGCCTCGACAATGCCATGTGGCCAAGCCATCTAGATATTTACTTCCCTACCTTTCCCTTGTTTGCCCCCTCAGTATTGCCTCTTGTCACAAAGTTCCTAGTTTCTTTCTTCTCATAACGTGTCCAAAAATTGTCATGCTCATCTCATCTCATCTCATCATGCTCCTCTTGTACCTTGTGGTGTCGAGGTGAAGTATAAACAGCGGGAGAGTGCCCGCTTATGGGCTTCATGTATCGATATTCCTATGGACTCTATTTTCGTTATTCCCTCCATCCAACGGTTACGTCGCCTCTTCCTCTCCTTCCATCTGGTCTGTACATCATTGCTTGTTGTGGTATACTGTTAATTGGTAACCTACTTGCATGGCTAAACCATTTTACTTGCTGCCTTCTAATATAATCTAGCGCTGCTATAACCTCACTTTAGTCCTAGTTTCTTCATTTCAGATCTTATCTTTTCTTGATACATTGAGTATTCTTCTCAGGAATCTCATTTCTCTTGTTGTGATTTACATTATATATATATATATATAGTCAGATCTTAGTCAAATATAACTGAGCAACCTTATATGAATAGACGGTATTAGCTGCTTACTGTTAGCGCCGAATGTTGGTTGGCACTTACCAAACCCCAAACCCCACATATTGCCAACGGCTTCGGGTAGAGGAGCGCAATTGGGAGGGTAAAAGCCTTATCCTGGTGCTAGGAAATGCAACCTAAAGACAAAATGTCTTGGCAGGGCAGACCAGGCCCTAAGCCCAGGTTGGCAGCTGTTCTAGGATCGAAGCTCTGACACGCGGACAGTTAGAGCATTCCTTTGCTAATTCGGCAGCTTCTGTAACTTGTTTTTCCCCCAGATGTATTGGTGTTACCATTCCACTGGAGTGAACTAGGTAGGCCGAGAGAGGGATCATGCTGCATGGGCAATACATGGTATCTATATTCCAGCCCAGGTTTTGTGCTAAGGAGAGGTATAACTCCATCCCTAATCTTAACCGAGTCTAGGAATCAAAGCGAGTTACGTGTTACGTAGCAGTTACGTGTTATAAGTCCTTGTCAATTGGCATAGACATGAGGCGCCACGGGTTGCCTCTGACGGTGGCAGACACCTACAGGTGTCTCTAATCAGTTACCGCCCGCCTCACGAGGGCAACCCCCGGCCAGTTGGGTGCTGAATAGCAGGCTGTAAAACCAATGCACTAGGTGCTAGTAAAAAAAAAAAAAAAACACCTCAAGCTACGGCTTCTTCTTCTGCGCTCATCCGGATTTTTTTCTTTCTGATGTGACTGCGTTGTGCCTCTTTACAGCAGAGCTGCGTTCTTACGCCGTTAGGCCGACACATCCGACTTCTGCGGGCATTTGTTGACCGGGTTAACCTTCCTTGTAGCTACGGCTTGAAAGATAGGGACGTACGAACCATGTGTTCAGGATTTTTGACTGACTTGACGAATATTTACAATGTGATAGAAAAGACTGCAATTGATGCCGAACTCAATCGCCTTATCATTGATATTGCTGGCCTGCAGAAGACTCGCCTCGCTGATAAAGGGTAACTCAGGGAACACTATTACACCTTTTTTTGGAAAAGTAGAGGGCAGGAAGTAAAAAAACAATATGGAGTGGGCTTTGCAGTGGAAAATTCACTACTTAGTATAAATGAAATTCCAGCTGGCAGAAATGACAGATTATTATCCTCCCTTGGCAACCACTTGTGGTTTTACCACCATTATCACTGCATATGCATCGACACTCACTTCCTCTGATTGTGTGAAGGATTCATTCTCTGAGGAGTTAAGTGTCTATGATCAAGGCAGTACCAAAATCTGACTACATGTATATATTCGGTGATACTAATACTCGCGTGGGCACGGACTCGATTTCATGGCCAGAGCGCCTTGGAAAATACAACATCGGTCACATGATTGACAGTGGGCAAAGGCTGCTGGAGCATTGCACCAGAAACGACTTATGTATTACAAACTCCTTTCTTAAAACAAAAGAGCGGCATAATGTCACATGGAAACACTCAAGATTCAGCCATAGGTATCAGCTAGACGTCAACATCATACGGAGGCAATATTTAAATCAAACATCATTAACTCGAAGATACTACAGCGTTGAGTCTGATACTGATCAATCTTTAGTTGTTGCAATGGTTAGACTGAGACCCAAGATAATTTACACAACTAAAGACAAATCTAGCCCCAGGATTAATATTATTAACACACAAGATCCTGATAAGTGTTTTGAGTTCCAGCAGCAACTTGAAGACGCTTTCACTGATACATCAGAAAATTGTACAGCATGTGAAAAGTGTGGTAAACATAAGGAAACTCTTTATAAAACAGCGGTAGGGGTTTATGGCACTGTGGATCATAATAGGCAGGACTGGTTTGGGGCAAACAGCCAGACACTGCAGCCCTTGATTGATAGAAAGAAGATAGTTCTCTTAAGAAACAAGGAAAGAACAACACGAAACACTCTCAATGAGCTGAAGGAAGGTAGGAAAGATGTGCAAAAGGCTACCAGGCAGTGTGCAAACGAATATTGGAACACGTTATGCGAGTAAATTCAGTGATAAGGGAAACATCAGAAGCATGAATGAAGGGAAAAAAGGAGGTCTGTGGTCCAATGATCAAAAGAAATGCGCCACTGAAAACCTTGACTGGAGAAATCATCACTGATAAGAAACAGTAGAATGGATATATGGGTAGAGCACTATTTAGAGCTTTACTCAATCGAGACCAAACTAGCTGATGATTCCCCCAACGCCATAGAAACCCTGACAACTTTTGACTACCTGGACAATCTTCTCACCATAACAGAAGTTCCATGCATCATGTGCCATACCGGTAAGCGTGAGCAGTCATGATTCGACATTTCACTCGATCACCAGAGTCGTGGATCAGCTCAGTGTTCCTGTCTCGACCTTGCCACGCGGTCAATTAATCCAGGAATTTACTTCTCTGTCTTCCCCTTGTTTTCTTCCCCTCCATCTTGTCTATTGTCACTAAGTTCTCCAATTTATTTCTTCTCATAACATGCCCACAAAAGTTTGACTGTCTACGTCTAATTTATCCAATCAGTTACGATTTTCATTTGTTTCTTCTAGGAGTTGCTTATTAGTTTTTCTGTCTGTCCGTGGTATCTTTTGCATCTTGGAGAACATTAGGCGAGGAGAGGAGTGGGTCAGAGTGCCAGCGGAGCAGTTAGACTTGAGCAGAGTTATAATCACATGTTCGATTCCGGGCCGCGTTCCTTCGGTTCACGAGTTAAATGTTTCGGAGACTCCTGTGGGTCGTCGCTAGAACTACGGAGTTCGTGCTTTGTGCGACGCTTTTCACGCTGCGGAAAGAGACTGAGCCATACGGGATAAAACCCGGTGCAATGAAGTCGACCCTGTCTACTTTTAAGAGACTTTTTAAGCCGGCAGTGCAGGGAGTGGCCAGCAGGGGCCACGGAAGTGGAAATCCAGCAACTAATTCAGGAAAATGCTCGCCCGGGTGATGTGATTGTCTACACAGATGGTTCGGTGTTGAGAGGTAGTAGAAGTGCCTGGGGGTTCCTTGGCAAAGGCTAATGGTCGACGTTTGGTGCAGGAGAGCCTGGCATATGATACCACAACATCTAATTTAAGAATGGAGGTGGAGGCGGTCAGTGCAGCTTTCCGTTGGATGAGAGTATGACACACACACACATCGTGATTGTAACTGACTCAGAAAGCATGCTGAATAGGGTGAGGACAGGCAAGCTTCGTGCAGAGTGGCTTGCTTCGCTTCGGAAGTCACGGGTGGCAAACATCGTCTGGATATTTTCTCTGGGGCATGCTGGTGTGCTGGGTAATGAACAAGCAGACAGATTGGCTGGCTCTGCAAAACTTGGTGGAGTATTGATGCATGATAAGGCAGACGTGGTTGCGGCCTTGTGGGAGCACGTGTACACATCGGAGGAGCAAATGGATCACCATGGTCTTGCAAGAATGCGATGGCGAGGAGTGACGAGGGGATCTGGCCGATTCTCGACGCTTAGAGGAAAGGCGAGACACACATATAATCAGATTGCAACTGGTACTGTTGGGGTTGGAACTCTTCGCTGGCTTCTGAGGATGGGGACGGAGTGCTTATGGGAATGCCCTGAATGCTGTGATGTCGGTTCCTAAATCAATCAATCAATCAGAAACCACATTTCCACAGCCATCAGATGTTTTTTAGTTTGACTGCTCATTGTCCACGCATCACATCCGAACAAAAGTACAGGCTTTATGTAGCACATAAACACTCTTTTTCTCGTTTCAATTGATATTTTTTTTACTGGTCAGTATATTTTTTCATCTTTCAAAAGGCTACCTTCGCCATTACGATTCATGTTCTAATCTCTTCAAAGCATCTCCCATCAGATCTATGAATAAAATTTGGTGGAACTGCGGTAAAGCTGTGAAAATGCAAACAATATAAAATGACACAAAGTAGTGCACATAACAGCTTCACATAACAGAACTAAGACACATACAGGACGCTGCGGCGATTAGCCTTCAACAGCAAACAAACACATACACAAACACAACATACAGTCAAGGGGATCTCCTGTGACTACATCAGAAGGCGACGACAGGACGAGAAGAACAAAAGGATGAAAAAATTAAAGTAATGAAGAGAAAATGAGAACTGAAAAAAATGTTTATACTCACCTCACAGTTCCGATCGGAACTGTGAGGTGAGAGTAAACATTTTTTTCAAGAGACCAAGAGAGACGTTTAAACAATTTTCATATGCAGTGTCTGTGAAGAATACTTGGTATTAAGTGGCAAGACAAAATCACAAATACTAAAGTATTGGTAAGGTCAGGTTGTTTGACGGTTTGTTCCATGCTCAGTCTTCGTAGACTTAGATGCATAGGACACGTTAGAAAGATGGATGATGGTAGAATAACAAAAGGCATCTGTTTTTGGTGAATTACAGATGAGTAAGAGATCTCGGGGTCGGCAGAGATGTGTATAAGCGGGACATGATTTATACAGACATTGATAATGCACACTTGGAGCAAATAGCCGAATGTGTTGCATGGAGGGCAAATATAAGAAATAGAATAAAGACAAAGGAGAAAACGATTGCAGAGAGGTCACACACAGAGCGCATGAGGCGTAATATGGTGCGTGATGGTGAAAGCGACCAGGTGTTCACATGCATCCATTGTTGACGAACATTTACAACGCGAATTGGTCTAATTAGTCACACTCGCTCCCGCCATGGGTTATAGTTATTAGGCCTTTTTGAAGCAAAAAAAAATGTCTGTCAAGACGGCAAGGTTCCAATGAAATATATATGTATATGTATATGTATATGTATATGAATGCTCTACGAGAAGTGAGACTTTTGCGAGAACCAAGTGATGACTGTGAATCTACAACAATGGCCAGACTGCGAGAGCAGCAAATTAAAAGAGGGGTGGCCAAACAAGAACACTACGCAGGAAGCCAAAGAAGATTGATAAACCAATACAGAACTGGCGTCGTTAGCCGCTACACGTTGCGGGATTTGCTGAGGAGGGGATCCGAGCACTTATGGACTGAATGGTTCGATGTGCAATGAGGATGATCTGTCGACTAACTAACTAACTAACTATATATATATAGATAGAGAGAGAGAGAATAAAAAAAAAATGTAATGGTCGTTTCAACAGTGCCCACATAACAAAGGAGAGTATAGAAAAAAGTGGTGATATGCAATCGAGTATAAAAATAGCGGTATCCGATAATAGATTAAGTATAAAATTAAACGTTAAATAGAAATAGTTGTAATATGGAAACTATAGACGCCATCGTGGGTACAGACGGAGAAATACTACTGGAAGACAGGACAGCAAAAGTAAGATGAGTGAAATATAAGCAGATTGCCTGCAGCATGGAGTTAAAGCGAGCAATTTACACAGTAGACAGTCTGATACAGTTCTGTGAAGGGAACCGTCTCATCATCAGTAATACTTGTTTTCATTACCAACTTGCAAAATTGTGTACGTCGACGTGCCCTGGAAGCAGAATCAGGAAGGAGGTTGACTAAATCTCGATCAAGAATAGATAGATAAAAATCTAAGGAATGCCTAGACAGATAAAAACATGAAAATACAGGATTTAAGAGAAATTAAGAAATTCATAAAAACTTAACACAATGTATACGTGAGCATTCGTAAAGCACAAGTAGAGCAACACGAGCACGATTAGTGTGAATGTGTGTGTCAGTGTGTGTGCGTGTGTCAGTGTGTGTGCGTGGTGTGTGTGTGTGTGTGTGTGCGCGCGCGCGCGCTCGTGTACTTGTACACTTAGTGCAAGTGCAGAAACAAGGGATGTAATGTCAAAGATATGCAGGCGTTCTGGAAACAAGATTGGAAACTAGAATGATGCGGGGAATTTACCGGTTGAAGTTCTTGGCATCGTGGTCCCATTCTTCGCTCTTTTCAGGGTCGCTTTCTTCTAGAGAATGGACACTGCGCCTGCGCGTCGACAAGACGCGACTCAACGCTCCAACTTGCCGTCCTTCACCTCGAGATTGGTCGAGCAAATGGCGGAAGATGTCTTCAATATTTTCATCTTCTTTAGCAGAAACCTGGAAAGGGGGAAGACAAATAAGACAAAAAATCGCAGACATTACTGACTTGCAGTGCTAAAGACTGTTTCTACATATAAAGCACCCACCCACCCACACATCTCATAAGGCTGTGTAACCTTACATGTCTAGCATTTCAGTATTTTTGTTGGGGTATCCCTTACGGGACGTTGCAGTCAACAGAAGCATTTTTCAGCTGCTGTTGATGTATAGGCAATTGTTACGTTCAGTAATTTACCATTGCTTTCTGGATAGCGGTGGGAACGAATAGTAGTGTGACTCTTCGCTGGCTGTTGAACGAGGGGACGGAGCACGTATGGGAATGTCCTAAGTGCAGTGATGTCGGTTCTTAACTCAACTCAACTCTCAACTGTGACATACAGTTCACGACCGGGCCACTGAGTAGTTACCCAAGAGTCTATTTTTCTACAGGAATCCAAGCACTTTATCGGCGCTGGGGGACTTGCATTGAACGCAGTGGTGACTACATAAAAAAATGATACTTTTTTTTCCAGAATATGTTCACACACAAAAAGGTTTTCATTTAAAGCTCCTTCGTAGAAGAAGAAGTAAAGAGGAAAACGAAGCAGAAGAACTCGTCCTAACCTTCTTTATCTTCTCGTACTTCTCCTTTCCTAAATAAAAAAAAAATACTTATGTATGTATAAGTATATTTTTGTGAGTGAGTTTATGGTTGTGAGTGAGTATATGTGTATGCGATGGAGTGTGTATTTGTATGTTATTGAGTAGGTGCATAACTGTGAGAGTTTGTGTAAATGCTGTAAATATTATATAGGTATTTATGTGAAATCGTAAATTGATTAGATAAATTAGACGTAGACAGTCAAAATTTATTGGACATTTTATGAGAAGAAATGGATCGGAGAACTTAGTGACAACTGGCAAGATCGAAGGAAACAGACCAAGGGGAAGACCGAGAAGTAAATACCTGGATGACTTGGCCACATGGCGTGGTCGAGACCAGAACACTGAGCTTATCCACGACTCTTGTGATCGAGTGAAATGGCGAGTCATGACAGCCCACGCTTTCCGGCATGGCACATGATTGATTGATTGATTTATGTAGGTATGTATGTATGTGTTTATGCATGTGTGCGTTTCTCTCTCTCTCTCTCTCTCTCTCTCTCTCTCTCTCTCTCTCTCTCTCTCTCTCTCTCTCTGTGTGTGTGTGCGCGCGCGCGCTTGCCTATCTTATAGCATGGCAAATTTTATTGTTTATGTTCACAATATTAATGTGACAATGATTTATTATGTTTGTGCGAATGTAACATGCACAATAGATAATTGATGTACGAAATTTGAGTGGTTGGAAGGGACGAATGTAAGACTGGCCTGCGTGCCCAAATTTTGACCCTATGAAAATAAAGTTCGTTCGTTCGTTCGTTCTCCATCTTCCTCCTCTTCTTTCATCGGATTTCTCCTGGGTTCACATTTGCACTCTCTGGTCGTCAGTCTCATGTCACATGTGAAGTCTGCGGTCTTGCTTACTTTCTAAAGAGCACTGGACACTGTAGGCAGTAGACATGTTGCCAAGATGAGCTAGTGGTCAAGTGAATCAATGACATCTAACACTCCGGATATAAACGTTGTAATTTATCTGCCTGAGGTCGACTCAATCAATCAATCAATCAATCAATCAATCAATCAATCAATCAATCAATCAATCAATCAGTCAATTGGGTGTCGTCTCCACAATGAAGGTTGGCTGCAATGAATCTCCAACACTGTCTGCCTCTCGCCGTGACTGTACATTATGTCAGATCGATGTTCGTCCATCTCTCGATGTTATCTTCCCACTTGCATCTTTGTCTACTTCTTGCTCGCTTGTCTTCAACCTTACCCTCCAGTAAGGTTGTTTATAAGAGTGTTATGTCTTTTAACGTGGCCGAAATATTTAACTTGCCACTTTTTATTTCGTTCATAAGCTCTCTTTTCATTCTCAGTTTTTCTAGGACATCTGTATTTTATTGTTGTTGTTTCCATGAAATACGACATATTCTTCTGTATATCGACATCTTCGGGGCTTCTAATCGACTTTCTAATTGTTTGTTCAATGTCCAGACTTCCGTGCGATACATAAGTACAGTGTTGAATATACACACAATATACACATACCTTACAGCATATGACAATTCTCTTTCTTAATGCATTGTTAATCTCTCTAGATGTTAATACTGGTTTCATGCTGTTGAAATCATTTTTACCAATTCATATTCTCTGTTTGATTAGTTGGTCAGCTAGTTCTCTAACATTAACGTACACAGTTGGATGAAATGTGAAGATGCGACTGGTGTACAGACACCCCACGCTCAATAGCTAATAAATGTTGAACTGACAGATTGTGAGAACAGAAATAATAGAGGAAGCGCAAATAGAAAAAACCGTGAGAGTTATCCGAGAACCGACAGCCAGCAGCGACATCTCGAAATCTGGACATTGAGATGTCTTGCCAAAGTGTCAATGGCTTGGAGCGAAAGATTGCCTTACAGCATGTGGGCAGTTTTCATTCCCCGCAATTCTATTTTCTCTTTCGTTGTCTCGTACTATAATTTAAATTATGCTATTGTACTCTTTTGTACTCCTTGTGTCTGTCTGTCTGTCTGTCTGTCTGTCTGTCTGTCTGTCTGTCTGTCTGTCTGTCTGTCTGTCTGTCTGTCTGTCTGTCTGTCTGTCTGTCCATCTGTCTACCTAACTACCTACCTAACTATCTACCTAACTATCTACCTACCTAACTATCTACCTATCTACCTACCTATCTACCTACCTAACTATCTACCTAACTAACTATCTACCTATCTACCTAACTATCTACTATCTACCTACCTAACTATCTACCTACCTAACTATCTACCTAGCTATCTACCTAACTAACTATCTACCTAACTAACTACCTAACTATCGAGCTACATATCTATATACTAACTATCTACCTAACTAACTATCTACCTACCTAACCATCTACCTAACTAACTATCTACCTAACTAACTATCTACCTACCTAACTAACTATCTACCTACCTAACTAGCTACCTAACTAACCATCTACCTACCTAACTATCTACCTAACTAACTACCTAACAATCTACCTATCTACCTAACTAACTATCTAACTATCTACCTAACTATCTATCTAGCTAACTAACTAACTAACTGAACTATTTACCTACCTAACTATCTACCTAACTAATTACTTAACTCTCAAAACTAACTAACTATCTACCTAACTAACTATTAACCTAACTAACTATCTACCTAACTAACTATCTAACTAACTAACTATCTAACTAACTAACTACCTAACTATCTATCTATCTACCTAACTAACCATCTATCTAACTATCTAGCTACCTATCTATCTTTAAATATAATGCTAGACACAGTAAACGTTTGGATATATTACACATTCCGAAGCCTAGGATTGACGTATACAAAACAAGCTTAACATACTCTGCAGCTCAGCTGTGGAACAATCTTCCACAAGAAATCAAAGACATCACCAATTCCTATTCATATAATCGCAAATTATTTGAACACTATCTCAGTACGGATTATCTTCCCCCTTAATAATAGAGATAATAATAATAACAAAACCCTAGTATAACAGCCAGCCCCCTTTTGGTAGGCCAGTATATTCCACATGGCTAATAACAAGTGTCAGATCATTATCTAATATTACTGAGTCGTGTAGTCTTGATGTTCGCATTTTGCCCATGCCTTTATAACGCATATCTTTTATATTGTTGCTGTTCTCTGTTAGCCTTGAATGATGTGTGAATGAAATAATGTATGAAAGAGAGTGATAGAAGGGCAGAATGTTAGACGGGCCTGCGTGCCCAATTCTTAACCCTTTGAAAATAAAGTTTGTTCGTTCGTTCGTTCTGTCTGTCTATTAAATATTTTTGGAAGGGCCGAATGTAAGATGGGCCTGCGTGCCCTTTTGTTACCCTTTGAAAATAAAGTTCGTTCGTTCGCGCGCGTGTGTGTGTGCGTGTGTGCGTGCGTGTGTGTGTGTGTGTGTGGTTTTTTTTTTTTTTTTAAATTTACCGTTCTGCCTGTCTGTTTCTGATTTCTTTTTATTTTATTGTGGGTGTGCTGAGGGAGAATGACCACATATGTACGTATCCTCTATTTTGGAATGCAAGCTCTGGAATGTAATGGTGTCTATTCTAGAATGCAGTAGCTCCTATTCTAGTGTGCAAGGGTGTCTTTTCTATAATACAACAGTATCGTACATTCTAGAATGCAATAATGTATATTACAGAAACAATTAGCGCATATTCTAGAATGAAAATAATTATATTATAAAATGCAATATGTGTGAAACATTCACAATTAGTTGCCATTTCTGATGGCTGCTCTTTATTGTTGTTACATTTTCTTTATTATTCTTAAATCTTTATCATCAGTGTTTAATTATACGATGTTCAAATGATTTCTTCGTGTTTCACCTTATCAAATGCCTTACTTTAGTCACCAAAGCATAAATATTGATCTCTGTTCATTTCAATCATTCGTTCTGTTAATGTTCTAAAGATATGCATGGCGTTGTTTGTGTCTTTACCTTCCACACGGCACATCTCCAACTTCTGTTTTTATTTTATTTTTTATTCTTCTCATTATGATTCTCATCACTATTTTAGTTACTTGTTAGGTTTACCGTGATGTTCGCCACATTATGATTTTCGTTAGGTGAAATGTATTGCTTTTGTATCATCCAGTATACAGTGTAACAAAGAATCATGACTCAAGCGGTATCCTTTAGGGTAAGCGGACGAATAATATGCAGGGCTGAAATACTGAGTGCTCTCAGAGAGGCAAGGCATTTAAACTAAGTGATGACTGCGTCAACCATGACCAGACTGCAAGAACATCAAGACAAAAGGAGTGAAGCCAGACAAGAGCGTTGTGCAACAAGAACAGATTCCGTTAGCAGCTAAAGGCAGAGAGAGAGAGAGAGAGAGAGAGAGAGAGAGAGAGAGAGAGAGAGAGAGAGAGAGAGAGAGAGAGAGAGAGAGAGAGAGAGAGAGAGAAATTGAGAAAAGCATCCAAACACTTATGGGCTGAATGGTTCGATGTGGAATGACGATGATCTGTCGACTATATAACTAACAACAGTATACGTGTACAACAGATTGTGTATTTGTTTTATTTCTTTCTTTTACTGACTCGTTCATGCCAGTATTTTTCTATATTTTATCCTTTCACACTGCTTCCTCTATCTACTTACTATTCCACAAATACGAAGACTAAAGAGTTACAGTTTGTGCTGGCCCACTTCTGAAAGTTAGAAGAGAGATACGGGGTGAAGGGGCGAAAAGCTTGGCATGGATACGGGCATACATTCGTCCTGAATACACTTAAATTGTTCAACATGTATTTCTCATACTGTGTACATAGGTGGCTAAAAAACAAACAAACCCGCGTATTAAAATCAAACATATAGCGGCTTCAATTTCATGTGGGAACGTTTCACTCTACTACGTGCAGTGTTTATGAGCCAGGCCTCCACTTCTGTATGGTGATATTTATGTTATCACCAGGACACAATTATCACAGTCTCTGACCAGGTCTGTGTTCTTATCCCGGTAATGCCATTTGACCAAACAATTTAGATATCTACCTCTTTGTTTTAGTGGTGTGCTGTTGTGCCACCAAGTCTGCCATTTCTAATGGCGGATACGAGTCCGATATTTGGAGTGTTGTGTGCTTCTAACCAGGGTTTGCCTATACATTTTCCTCATTTGCATTTGTATTACAATGTTTCCGTCGCCCAGCTACTGAGTCCTGTGCTTGGTGCTACACCGTGAGCTGTGGTTTCCATGTGGAATGCTTTTTGCGTTTATCCCTAGTGGTTTATGTTGTGAACTGTATATTCCCAAAATGGAAGGTGACGGGTTGCCAAGCAAGCTGGTGTGTCTTATGCAGTAATACGTGTGCTCATCTCATCTCATCTCATCATGTTACTCTTGTACCTTGCGGTGTCGAGGTGAAGTATAAATAGCGGGAGAGTGCCCGCTTATAGGCTTCATGTATCGATATTCCCATGGACTCTGCTATTCCCCCCGTCCATCGTTTACATGGTCGGCCCCTTCCTCTGCTTCCATCTGGTTTGTACATCATTGCTTGTTGTGGTATACTGTTAGATGGTAACCTACTTGCATGGCCAAACCATTTGACTTGATGCCTACTATTAACATCTAGCGCAGCTATAACCCCCACTTTAGTCCTGACTTCTTCATTTCTGATCTTATCTCTTCCTGATACATTGAGTATTCTTCTCAGGAATCTCATTTCTGTTGTTGTGATTTTTCTTTTCTCTTTTTCTGTCATTGTCCAGGTTTGGCATTGGTAACATAGAGTTGGTAGGAAGATTGTGTTGTAAAGTGCTTTCTTAGTAGTTATTGATACCTGTTTGTTCTTTAGTATTGGTGCCATTTACGTGTACAACTGCTGCTTTTTTTATAGTGACTGCTGCTTCCATCGACGATGAACTGTAATTATAGTGGCAGACTATTATGTTGCATTCCAGAAGCATCATTATACATGCAGGCATGTGCGTACTGTTGGTTTTGTCGGGACTCCTGTCGGTTTTCCTTCTTCCTTTTCTCCTTCTCTCTCTCTCTCTCTCTCTCTCTCTCTCTCTCTCTCTCTCTCTCTCTCTCTCTCTCTCTCTCTCTCTCTCTGTATATATATATACCTACATGTTACTTGTAACAACTAATATGTTCCGAAAGTGTAATGGCTTTCATGCACGATACTAAATTCCCATAAACTAAATAAATATACATCCATTAGACAGGTCAAGCTTTCGATGATACAGACAAGGTTTAAATAACTATCTAGCAATCCATTAAACAGGTTACATTTTCTATGATAGAGACAAGGTGTAAATAACGATCTAGCAGTTCATTAGACAGGTTACATTATCTATGATAGAGACAAGATATATGTAACACGGATCGAACAGACCTTTATAGCGGTCAAGTTAGCAATGATCGAGACAATTATAACGACCCAGCAGTCCTCTATAACGTCAAGCTATCTCTAACACCGACTAACCTCAACAAATCCCCCAGGAAAACCATTGCTGTAGATCCAGTTGAGTGTATCAAACTTCTCCACTTGTCTGGCATTCTCCAAATCCATCATGGTGCCAACGATAACACACGGTAGTTCCTGAAAGTAAATCAACATAGGAAAAATATCACTTTAGATAACTTAAATCTTGAGTTAGAGAGCATTTTAACTGGCTCTGTTGCGAAGTTTCGTAATCCTGCATACCGCGTTCGAAACACAGATGCTGCCATTTGGCAGAAGCCTTGTGTTGGTTTTACTACAATGAGATGAGTGCCGGTCGTTCAGAAAGCAATGACAATCTACTGAACGCAAACCTGCCAAGAGATCACTAACAGCCATAAAACGCTGGTGTTGTCTTCGGAGTCCTGTAAATGACAGACAGACAGACAGACAGACAGACAGACAGGCAGGCAGGCAGGCAGGCAGGCAGACAGGCAGGCAGGCAGGCAGGCAGGCAGGCAGGCAGACAGGCAGGCAGGCAGAGAAGAATGGATCACATTTCATTGAAAAGAATTCAAACATAAAAGTCTTAGATTAGTTGGTAATAAAACGAGACCAAATGAAAGTAACAAAAATTATAAGTCGAATAATTTAGGCCACATTTAAAGACTTATATCTTATAACAATCTTATACAAATCATGTTAGAGGGACAAGTCGAAGAGAGAAAAGAGTCAAATAGCGATTCAAGCAAACAGATAAATGCAAGAAAGGAATATCTGAGTGTACGAATAAAACTAAAGTCCCAAATAGTTGAAAATGCATTTCAACCCATCTTAATTGTGGAGACAACACTTAATTAATTGATCATATCATGCATTAATGTCCGTCTATGTTTGATTTAATTCTATATATTCGTGTTTCACATACATGTCTACGTTTTACAGCGGTCACAAATAAATGTCTTCCACATAGATGCGATGTGTTGAAATGTATACCGGTAAATGTTGCACTTTTCTCTATTCTCTTATGCCCTACCAGACGTTGTAAATTATTTTGTATATTTGTTGTGAAATTTGAAATAAATAACTATTCTATTAGGACCAGCCGTGCCGACATTTGAGTCTAGATATGTGTATAGCAATGTTACATCCACAAATGAATTAGACCGACATTAGATCCCGGAAGTTCCGACCGCACGAAAGTAAAATGAGATAATTATAAAGTAACAGGAAGAGAGAGAGAGAGAGAGAGAGAGAGAGAGAGAGAGAGAGAGAGAGAGAGAGAGAGAGAGAGAGAGAGAGAGAGAGTGGGAGAGAGAGAGAGAGAGAGAGAGAGAGAGAGAGAGAGAGAGAGAAAACGAACGAACGAACGAACGAACAAACAAACAAACTTTATGTTAAAAGGGTAACAAATTGGGCACGTAGGCCAGTCTTACATTCGGCCCTTTCGATCACACATCTTTCATTCATCAAATGTGCATGTTACATTTACATAGGGAAAAAAAAAACATTGTCAAATGGATGTTGTAAACATAAACAGTGCATATTGCAATGTTGTGAGACGCATCCCCCATCCAACCTCACACCCCGCAGCCACCCACACATCCCTCAGCCACCCACACATCCCCCACCCACCACACCTCCACCCACTCACACAGACTCAGGCAAACATACATGCCGCCACCCACCCACTGATCCCCCACCCACAAACATTTCCCCACCCACACATACATCCCCCACCCATCCCATAACCGAGAGAGGGAGAGAGAGAGAGAAAGAGAAAGAGAGACAAAGACAGAGAGAGAGAGAGAGAGAGAGAGAGACAGAGAGAGAGAGAGAGAGATAGAGAGAGAGAGATGGAGAAATATATTCAATTCAATTCAACTTTATTTTAAAAAGGTCACACATTGGGCACGCAGGTCCGTCTTACATTCGGCCCTTCCAATCACTCATCTTTCGTTCATCATCGTCATCATCATCATCATCACCATCATCATCATCATCATCATCATCATCATCATCATCATCATCATCATCATCATCATCATCATCATCATCATCATCATCACCATCATCATCATTTTCCACTTCTGCCGTCAAGTGTCGTGGGGAGGAATAATTTGCGTTCCAGCGCCCGCTGGGCGGCACTGGATAGTGTCATTCAGTGTGCTTGTACAATGTCTTTGATGTCGTCAACCCATTTTCTTCTTGGACGTCCTCGTGGTCTCGTCGCAGATGATCTTTGATGTAAGGCCAGTGATGCTCTCTCTCTCTCTCTCTCTCTCTCTTGTCTGGTCTCTCTCTCTCTCTCTCTCTCTCTCTCTCTCTCTCTCTCTTGTCTGGTCTCTCTCTCTAATTCCTATAAGAATTACATAATATTCAATTGTCTGGTCTCTCTCTCTCTCTCTCTCTCTCTCTCTCTCTCTCTCTCTCTCTCTCTCTCTCTCTCTCTCTTTCCTATAAGGATTACATAATATTCAATTGTCTGGTCTCTCTCTCTCTCTCTCTCTCTCTCTCTCTCTCTCTCTCTCTCTCTTGTCTGGTCTCTCTCTCTCTCTCTCTCTCTCTCTCTCTCTCTCTCACTCTTGTCTGGTCTCTCTCCCTCTCTCTAATTCCTATACGAATTACATAATATTCAATTGTCTGGTCTCTCTCTCTCTCTCTCTCTCTCTCTCTCTCTCTCTCTCTCTCTTTCCTATAAGGATTACATAATATTCAATTGTCTGGTCTCTCTCTCTCTCTCTCTCTCTCTCTCTCTCTCTCTCTCTCTCTCTCAGTGTCCATGTACTATATCAGTACTAGTCGTGATGTGATATATTTCAATCACAGTTATGAGAGTGAGTCAAGGCGTCCATCATGTTGTCAATACAGAGATTCCAAGTACCCACAGCGGGGAGAGTTAGCGGGGTCTTTGCTTTTCTTTGTCTTTTTTTTACGGAACTGCATAGAATACATCAGGTTTACTTTCACGTCGTATCACGAGCACACGATTGTCACAATTCTAAATCGAAATGGCAGAGGATATCTTAGATGTAGTTGTCGGAAACAATGAGGTGACAGCCCATGAAAAAGCCATGGGTGAATGACGTCTGTTGAGGGATTTGAGTAGGAATCGGTTAGGAGAGAACGAACGAACGAACTTTATGTTCAAAGGGTCACAAATTGGGCACACAGGCTCGTCTTACATTCGGCCCTTCCAATCTCCCATCTTTCCTTCATCATTGTGCATGTTATATTCACATAGGAACAAAACATTGTCAAATGAATGCTGTAAACATAACAATTACCATTTTATGAGACAGACAGGCAGACACACGTACATATGCACATTCATAGCCACATGCATACAATCCTGCATACATATTTACATCATTTACCCAAACTCTCACAGTTATGCACTCACTCCATAACCCACTCTCATACACATATACTTTCCCTACAATCACAATCTCACTAACAAAAGAATTCACATACAAATTCAGAGAAGAATGAGTGGCTATGGTTAGAATCACCGACTGGGTTCTCCTTTCTCTTTTGTTACAGATTCCCACTTTTTCGTGCAATATCGTCGTCAGACTCAAGTCTGAGCCCATGTGATACCTAAATACGTATCAAGAGACCCAGAAATGATAATGTTTGACCTGCCTGTGAGTGAATGAGATCAGAAACCGGTGAGAATCTGTGTGATTTGTGAACAATTACCGTGATATTTACCAGCCGTTCCAAGCGTTGACGGCAGGAGTTCATCATGGTGATCCCGTTGCCAGTTTATGTAATTTAAGTTTCTAACAAAAGTTCACTAACATTATTCTATTCAACACCGCTTCTCCAGTGATGTGATCCATAATCAGACGCCTTCATATCACCTTAGAACATATTTCTTCAGGGGGCGTTCCAATTCCCACATTCTTTACTTCTCTCTGTCTTCTGTGAGACTACCTTAATTAAAGTTATCTAATTATTCTCTTAATACTGTCTTGGGGTGACTATTTGAGAGAGTGAGAATTGTGTCCCTGTTAGTTTGATTTTAGGTCTGATTCTCATCTGGGTGTGTTTGATTGTGTCATATTTCTATCCATTTCTCTTTTCTTATACAATAATAAACATTCACTAGGTGTTGAAAATTGTATTAGTGTTTGTTCAGAAAGAGTGAAAGATAGATAGGAGTCACGTACTCCAGAACTTGGGACGTAGCAAGCATTCTATCCGCGAATCCTGTTACAAGGAGGACGTAAGAACTGAAACAGGGAAAAAACATCTATAGAAGTGACAAGAGAACATCAGAGCGACACAGAAAAGGCTGATCATTGTAGCTGATCTTCGACAAGAAGACAGCAACCGGTCTTATCAGATCTACGAGTGGTAATCAATATCCACACATGTATTAACCTTGTTACACATACACAAACTACCGCCTTGATCAACATGTTGAAGACACATATTAGACCTACACCAAATCGTCCTGCAGGATTATTTCCCTTCAGTTTTCCTCGGGCGACATAAATAATTGGACACTTACACAAATTAATACGCATAGCAGGGTGCAGGATGTCCTATTTATCTGCGCGGATATTTTCCGTCTTAGTGAAGAGAATCAATTTTCAACCTGGCGGTTTCTTCCATAATTTGTTATCAGCACAGAAGATTCTATCGGTTTTTGATTACCCGAATTAGGGAGCAGGAGCTGGGGTGTGTAACAATTTCACATTCACTACTATTTTGTGTATGTCTATGTTGTATTCTGCTAATGTGAATCAAAACTGTTGTATTCTGTGTCAATAGATAATAGCTGTTGTATTCTGAACTGTTTTAATTGTATTATGTGTCTACAGATCATAACATTCTCAACATGCGTTTAATAATAGAGAAGTGCACATAATTGAATGTAAACCTATTCTCATGTTTTGTGGATTATTCAAAGGCATTTGACTGTGTACAACATCAGAAACTTTGAAAAATCACGAGGAATATGGGTTTTCCATCACATGTAGTACAACTCATACAAATGCTCTATCTAGACCAGTGGTTCTCAACCGGTGGGGAATTCCCCCTCCCCGGGGGGAATTTTGGGGTTTCCATGGGGGGCGGGGGGGGGGGGGAAGGGGGGGATGAAGATTTTTTCAAGATCGCGTTAATTCAAGAACCGATTACTTGATATTGTTTTTCCCTTCATACTTTACGGTTCTGTACGTATCACCCTTCTGAAATTCATTTTATAACGTATGTAGATCCGCAAATCACGTTGTATGTAGATGTCTAGACTTGTTTTAGTATGTGCTGTTAAATTTAGCTTCAATTATTACGTACACTGTGTAGGGGCAGGGGGAATTTTTAGGGAGGAAATACTAAAGGGGGGGGGGGATGACATTCTACTAATATGGTGAGGGGGGGGGGGAATGACGTCCTAAAAATATGGTGAAGGTGGGCACGGGCCAAAAAAGGTTGAGAACCACTGATCTAGACCAACAAGCAACGGTTAGAATAGATGGCGAGACATCAGATTGGTTTGACATCAAGCAAGGAGTCCGTCAGAGCTGTGTGCTGTCACCTTATTTGTTTAACCTGTACGCCGAAAATATAATGAGAAATGTCAGAGATGATATAACCAGGGAGCATATGATGCCCTAAACATCGGTGGTGATGAAATACCAGAGATTCGATATGCTGATGATACAGTATTACTATCCATATCACAGAATAGTATAGAAAACCTAATAACCTCAACCAAAAGAAATAGTGAAAATCACAACTTATATCTTAACATAGCAAAAACAAAGATAATGCATACAGATAAAACTACTATGGCGAAGGAAATATATGTTAATGAGGAAAGATTGGAGGTGGTGGACAATTTCGAATATCTTGGGTCATTGATTACCAACAATGGTGACACAATGAAAGAAATTAAACGACGACTATCAATTGCCCTTCAAAGACTAAAACAACTGAATAAATTATGGAGTGGGACAGATAGAACTACAAACATTAGATTCTAAGAGCATGCGTCTTTCCCATTGCAACATACGCCTGTGAGACTTGGACACTAACTAAACAAGCTTAACAGCGCATAAATGCCTTTGAATATAAATGTTATAGACGAGTTCTAAGAATATCTTGTGTAAAGAAAAGAACAAATGTATCCATACTTCAAGAGCTGAAGATTGAAGAAGACTGGCTATTAAAGACGAAAAAAAAACAAAGAAAATTGAAATATTTTGGTCACTTGAAACGTCATGAAAGTTTGGAGAGAACAATAATGGAGGGGTATATGCCTGGGAAGAGAGGAAGAGGAAGGCCAAAGAGAAGATGGGTGCAGGATGTGGCGGATGATCACCAGATGGGTGCATCTGAAGCGGGGCATCTTGCTTATGATCGAGAGGTTTTCCTGAAGGTTGTTATGGAAGCGAGGTTCTGCAAAGGACATGCTACTGAATGAATGAATACATGTCTATAGATCAGAACTGTTATATTATGTGCCCACAAATTGTTTTATTATGTGTCTATAGATAATAACGTTTGTATTCTGACGTGACAACACAGACACAGACACACACACGCACACACACACACACACACACACACACACACACACACACACACACATATTTATATATATATATATTGGTCGAGCACTGTTTAGAGCTTTACTCAAGTGAGACCAAGCTAGCGGATGATGTCCTCAACGCCATAGAGGCCCTGCCAACCCTTGACCACCTGGACACACTTCCCACTACAACAGAAGTTAAGTGTGCTATAAATGAGCTTGCATCTGGCAAGGTTCCAGGTAAGGATGGGATTCCAATAGAGGTAATCAGGAGTGGGCAAGACACACTTGCTCTACAGATCCACCAGCTAATAGAGCTATGCTGGCGAGAAGGACAAGTCCCACAGGATTTCAAAGATTCAAACATCATAACGCTGTACAAGAACAAGGGAGATCGGAGCAACTGTAACAACTATAGGGGTATCTCACTTCTGTGTATTGTTGGGAAAGTATTTGCCAGAATTGTCATGCGCAGACTTCAAGTCCTGGGAGATCCATTGATATGATATTCTCATTGCGACAGATGCAAGAAAAATGCCGGGAACAAAATCAGCCACTGTTTATTGCCTTCATCGACCTCACAAAGGCATTCGATTTGGTCAGTCGTGAGGGTCTGTTCAAAGCACTAAAGAAGATTGGCTGCCCACCAACTCTTCTGTCCATTGTGGAATCGTTCCACGCAGGCATGAAGGGTATAATCAAGTTTGATGGCTTAACTTCAGAAGAGTTTGAAATCAAGAGTGGAGTTAAGCAAGGTTGTGTACTATATCCCCACCCTCTTTGGGATATACTTTTCACTTCTACTGAAATATGCCTTTCGTGATCAGGATGACGGTATATACATTCACTCACGCTCAGATGGTGCCCTCTATAATGCTCAGAGATTGAAGGCCAAGACCAAAATTAGCAGGGTACTAATCAGAGAGTTGCTTTTTGCGGATGATGCTGCGATTACGACCCACTCTGAGGAAGAATTACAACATCTACTATCTGCATTCTCCAATGCTTGTTCTGAATTTGGTTTAACAATTAACAAAAAGAAGACACAGATTATGTCACAAGGTGCACATGGTGTACCATCAATCTTTATTGACGACGCCGAACTGGAGATAGTAGACCATTTTACATATCTAGGATCAGAGGTAAATAGCAAATTATCCCTCGATCAGGAAATCAACATCAGGATTGGCAAGGCAGCAACAACAATGAACATGTTAGCAAAAAGATTCTGGGAGAACAGGAAGCTTACTGCCAAAACAAAAGTCCTCGTCTACCAAACCTGTGTCCTTAGTACTCTTCTTTATGGCAGTGAAACCTGGACAACTTACTCACGCCAAGAGAAACGTTTAAACAGCTTTCATATGCGGTGTCTGCGAAGAATACTTGGTATTAAGTGGCAAGACAAAATCACAAATACTGAAGTATTGGAAAGATCAGGTTGTGTGACGGTGTATTCCATAGTCTTCGTAGACTTAGATGGATAGGACACGTTGGGAGGATGGATGATGGTAGAATACCAAAGGACATCTTTTTTGGTGAATTACAGACGGGTAGGAGATCTCAGGGTCGGCCTCTACTACGATACAAAGATGTGTGTAAGCGGGACATGATTGACACAGGCATTGATAATGCACATTGGGAGCACGTCGCCGCTGAACGTGTTGCATGGAGGGCAACTATCAGAAATGGAATAAAGACAAAGGAGAAAATGATTGCAGATAAAGCACACACAGAGCGTGAGAGACGTAAGATGGTGCAAAATGGTGGAAATAACCATGTTTTCACATGCACTTACTGTGTGCAAACATTTGCAGCAAGAATTGGCCTTACCAGCCACACTCGCCACCGCCATGGATCGTACTTATTAAGCCTTTTTGAAGCACAGTGTACCAAACTATCGTCTGTCAAGACGGAAAGGTGCTAATGAATATATATATATATATGAAGAGAGAGAGAGAGAGAGAGAGAGAGAGAGAGAGAGAGAGAGAGAGAGAGAGAGAGAGAGAGAGAGAGGGGGGATCCCCTGCACGCCTATATGTCACGTCCCTTTTAGTAAGAGGATTGTATTCTCCAATGACCAGTAACATTGTGAGCTGGATCCAGCCTTCTATATAAAACTGTGCTGGAGTGTGGAAAGGCGTTTAATAATTGATGTAGTCACCTCATCTCGTCATGCACCCCGAGCCGCAGTAGTGTCCAAACGCGTGCCTGTCAGCCCTGTGATCCGTGATCAGGGGTTGAAATTCACACCGAGGTGGATTGTTCAACATTGACTTGGACTCCTAAATAGACCCAGCATCAAATAGGGACGAGGACGTGTCTTGGAAAGAAAAGACAGTCAGCGCCATATTGACCATATCGCTCCTGGAGTGCCGAAGGGTCTACAAAATCTGGATGTGGCAGTATGTGCCCAATACACTTGCAGTATATGTAAACAGTGCTATGGTGTGATTGAAGTATTTGTAAACAGTCTTATAGTGTACTTGAAGTATATGTAAACAGTCCTATAGTTTACTTGAAGTGTATGTAAACAGTCCTATAGTTTACTTGAAGTGTATGTAAACAGTCCTATAGTGTGCTTGAAGTATATGTAAACAGCGCTATAGTGTACTTTGAACTCAACGTAACATGTTCTACTCATATGAAGGATTGATTGATTGATTGATTGATCTAGGAACCGACATCACAGCATTCGGGACATTCCCATAAGCGCTCCGTCTCCATCCTCAGCAGCCAGCGAAGAGTTCCAACACTAATAGTTCCAGTAGCAATCTGATTATATGTCCGTCTCGCCTTTCCTCCGAGCGCCGAGCGTCGGCCAGAACCCCTCGTCACACCACGTTGTCTCATTCTTACCAGACCATGGTGCTCCATCTGCTCCTCCGAGGTGTACACGTGCTCCCACAAGGCCGCAACCACGTCTGCCTTGTCCTGCATCAATACTCCACCAAATTTTGCCGAGCCAGCCAATCTGTCCGCCTGTTCATTCCCCAGCACACCGGCATGCCCAGGAGAAAAGATCCAGGTGATGCTTACTACCCGTGACCTCCGAAGCGAAGCAAGCCACTCTGCACGAAGCCTACCTGTTCTCACCCTTCTCAGCATGCTTTCTGAGTCAGTTACAATCACAATGTGTGTATGTATCGTGTTTTCTATCCAGCGGAAAGCTGCACTGACCGCCTCCACCTCCATTCTTAAGCTAGATGTAGTGTTATCATACGCCAGGCTCTCCTGCACCAAACGCCGACCATTAGTTTTTGCCAAGAACCCCCAGGCACTTCTCCTACCTCTCAACACTGACCCATCCGTGTAGATAATCACATCACCCGGGCGAGAATTTTCATGAATTAGTTGCTGAATTTCCACTTCCGTGGCCCCTGCTGGCCACTCCCTGCACTCCCGGTTCAATGTTATTACAACTCTGCACAAGTCTGACTGCACGGCTGGCACTCTGACCCACTCCTCTCCTCGCCTGATGTTCTCCAAGGGGCACACCTGTCTGATCGTATCCTCCGCCTGAGCCATCCATGATTTCCCTCTTATCAGTCTCTGACCCTTAACTACGTCCAGCGCCTCATGCAACGGGTGATCTGTGTCTGCAGCTACTCTGAGGTATGCCTTCGCTTGCATCACCTTGTGCCTACTAGCAACAGTAGGAAGACCAAGGATGTAACGCATACACACTACTGGAGTCGTAGTCATATAGAGGTCTACGCGCTGGCTTGTCCACACAGTGGTCTGGGTTCACTCCCCAGCAGAGGCAGCATGATTATTTCCGAACAGTGCTGCCCTGGGGATCCAGCCAACCTGACAAACATGGGCAAGGCAATGTTCTGAATATCCCGGGGATGTTTGTGTGGGAAAGGCAACTAACTGGCACCCCACCTGTGATGTCAAGGCCTAGATTATGAAACAGTCTAATACTTCACACCTCAGGTTCAGTATCTGCTATAGGGCTACCTTGACATTGGTAAAAACACGAACAATTAGGTAGCTGCTGACAAAAGATGAGATATAATAACACGGACACAGTGTTCATACCATATCACGGACTTCATAATGGTGAGTCTGTTGCCAGATATGTACGGTATGTCTATCCACATTATGTCCGTGTTTATTATGTCTCATCTTTTCGCTAGAGCTACATATACCTAATTGTTTGTATTACATATTGTTATATCTTGCCGCAGCCGTTGCTTCTCTTGATCTTGTATAATACCTGGGATGGCTGTGGCCAGCCGTAGTCACAAATCGATACTTGAAAACGAAGCATTTTCCAATATTAACCAAGTAGAATAGCTCAATGATGGAGTAACAGGCAATGAGACAGCCAAAAAATGCAGACTCCAGAGTTGAAATAAAAGACGCAAATAGCATAGCAACACGTCAAGGAATGTGAAAAGAGTCACCTTAACATAATGGTGTAAGGCAAATGCACACTAGAATTAAAACAACACAAAAGTAGGAACTAAATAAACCAGTTTAAAGAAAAGGACCCTTTTTGCACGCCTTAGGCGCATCGAGAATAGAACCAGAATTGTATAAATCAAATGGCACTCTTTGGGTGATGGGGTCAGTATCACACTAGCCGCTTTTATTTCCCGAGATATTTCTTGGTAACCATTTTAGGCTGGGTCTACGGGGAAGTCCAATTCATTAAAAAAAAAAAAAAACTCCGATGCCGCTGGATGCGGATGGAACCCGAGATTGTCAGGTCGGCAGGCGAATGTCTATCCACAATGTGCGACTCCCTTCTTGCATTTATTCATTCATTCATGCAGTAGCATCTCCTTTGCAGAACCTCACCCCCATAACAACCTTTTGGAAATCTCCTTGGTGATAAGTAAGATGTCCTGCGTCCGATATACCCATCTGGAGAGTATCTGCACATCTTTTACCCGTCTTCTCTTTGGCCTTCCCCTTCCTCTCTTCCTGGGCATATACCCCTCAATTATTGTTTTCTCCAAACTTTCATGACGTTTTATGTGACAAAACAATTTCAATTTGTTTGTTTGCTTCATCGTCTTTAGTATCCATCCTTCTTCAATATTCAGAGCTTGTCGCATGGATGCATTTGTTCTTTTCAAGATATCCCCAGAACCCGTCCATAACATTTATATTCAAAGGTCCTTTGTACAAATGCATTTACTGCTGCAACAATATACGACGCAAGAATAGACCAAAGCAACAACAATCCAACAGACCACACAGACAGAACAGACGAATACTGACTGGCGGCTATAAAGTGGCCAGTTGTGAGAAACAGACGCAGTGGTTGAGGTTTCATTGCGAAGGCTAATGGACGAATTTTGAAAAGAAGAGTCTGGCATATGACACAACGACCTCCAGCATGAGAATAGAGGTGGAAGCAGTAACAAAGGCATTTCGTTGGTTATAGGAGACCACTGTAATACACATTGTATTCAATACGGACTCAAAGAGTATGCTTAGTAAGGTGGAGAAAGGAATGTTTCGTGTGGAATGACAATCCTTTCTTCAGAGGTCAGAGATTGTGAGAATTGTATGGATTATTTTGCCCTGGACACGCGGAAGTGCGGTGAATTAACAGGCAGATAGGCTGACATGGTGGTAGATTACTTATGGACAAGGAAGAGGTGGTTGTGCGCATGTGGGACTGTGGTATACTGACTCACAAGCCGTTACTAGCTGTCAAGATCTCCTCAAATTAAAACTAAATTGTACTAGAACGTAAACCACTGGTACCATTAAAACTTGGGGATAGTGGAAAATCGACACCGCCCCGGATTGGAAAACACACACTTCAGGAATCAAGAGCGGATATGGGGTAAAACTTCAACACGGAGAAAGCTGAGATATAAACAGCTACAATCGATTTCCGGCCTCATTTGTAACAACAAAACAGCGACTGGTCACAAACCAAGATGTGCCTGCAAAATGGTAGCTTTTTAACTCGCCACGACTAAGTGAGAAAATTGTCTAAAGAGAAGAAGGACCATACATGCAGCAGCCAGTATTTGGAAACAACCAAATCTATGACCTTACTTCTTGGTGATGTCAAATGTTGACACGTATTGTGAAGCTGTCGTGTTTTGATGAGGTGAATATAATTATTTTAAATCTTGTGAGTTCAGTTTCCCAGAAGAAAGTTGGTAAGTTGACTTGTGGAACACGTGTGGTGAATTCTTAAGGAGTTAATTATAATTAATGGTTATAGTTATAGATAAACTATTAATTAAGAATACCCATAGATGAATGTATTTTCTCCCAAAAGTAAACACCTGAATTAATGTATAAGCAGGAATCCAAGTGGTACATTTAATTCTTAAGCAACTCAATCTACAATGATTTGGAATGGTGAGTTCTTAAAGAATTTAATTTAGTACAAACTGAATAATATTATACTCAGTTATCATAGTCATAAGATAAACTGTACATTAGGAGAAAACTGCAGTGTTTATTTTCTCCCAGCTAAGCAACTTAGTTAATGTATAAAACATTAGACACATGTTATACATTTTATTTCTTAAGCATGAAACTGAATCTACAATGAATTAGAGTGACTTAAGGAACTTCAGAATTCTTAGTACAGTGGTAAGGACATAATGTATATGGCCCACTGGTCAGATTAAAAACTAGTTTACATGTGCCAGCACTAATAGAGAATTTAGTGGAATGTGTATAGTCAAGTAGATTGAGCACATTAGTCAGTAGATTTATTTTATTACATGAGCACATGGACAAACAAATAGTTTTCTTATAATTCATGAACCCATGAGAACCAGATTCTACAGGTATCATAATTTGTGTGATGGTACAGCCCACATGGGGTAAGGTAAATATATAGACATGGCTGTTAACCATGGGCAATAATAATATTTGTGCCTCATAATAGTGCGTAACCAACCGCCATGCAAGAAGTATTTTAATTCATAATGCCTGAATGTGAATTGGATATATCACCTAAATTGTATGTATTTTATGAGAACATGTGATAACTCCTGGATTTCCTGTTACTAAATCCTGGGGGGAATTGCCTAAGTGTGTCTAATGATCACAATGATCACTATGTCATTGCTGATAGCATGTCTGTGAGGATTCATGTGTGATTTCATCATTGTTAAACAGATGTGAATGTATCATTTGATAAAACACACCAGCATGCATGACTACAAGTTAGGTTGAAGGATGAGATTCCCTTGTAATGTCATTCTTGGTGAATCTGTGAATGTATTCTGTGTAAAGCACCTACATATGCATGATTGTCATCCATACAGATATGATTGTGTCTGAGGAATGGGTGAGATCTCATTGTGATGCCATATGGTGTAAACATGTTATGTTGTCATTTGGAAATCACATAAGTACCCACCTTACAGGACAGTATGAAGGATGTGTGATAAATGATTCCTATATGATTCCCCCTACCAATATGAATGTGTCTATGGACTGAGTGAAATTATCATACATACATATGAATGATGTCAGAGAGAGTGAAGTGACCTCACATGCACAGAGGGATATGTTGACTGATGCATGAGGAAATTGAGTGAGTGAGTGAAGTTACATGCTGAGAGAGAGGGAGTATAAGCCAACAGTCAATCTCATGATAGCCGGCAACTTTGATGTGGAATGCCATGCCTATCACTAGAGAAATGCTTCGGTGTACCCCATAAACTAAAAAATAATTTAGTACACTCCGGCGCATAACACCACTTTGTATAAAATATCATTCATATCCCTATCATCTAGTTTTGTGCGCTAAGCACGACACAAACCATATCATACATTACGCATAGCACCAGCCTCTGTGTTTGTAATTTAAGCAAAATCCCACTTTGTAGTTCATGTTAACACATATGATCTATTGTGATGATAACAATGTAATAATTATGATAATAATAATAATAATGATAATGATTGTAATGACAATGTAATAATTATGAAAATAATGATAATGATTTTAATTACAATGATTATAAAAACCATGATGATGTTGATGATAATAATCAATATTACATCCATGAGAATGGAAGAAATCTTCTCACTTGAAGCATTTAATGAAGAAGAATACACCTGAATGCTATACAAGAATAATACCAGAATGTACTTATCTTGTTTATAAGCAAATACTCATGGAAATGGGAACTGATTTTTAAAAGCTCTTAATGTATAAGACCCTTTTTCTTGAATAGGAAAAGATGAAGTAGAGAACAAAACTAGATACAGAAGAGAATGGTCAACATAATTGTTAAATTCCCAATCACTCAAGGTATTACTTCTATAAACCTGAGGACAGGCATAGGTGATGATGAAACTGCACATCTGCTAGTTAAACCTTGAACACTTGATAGTGGAAGATTGGATTGAGAGCAAACAACTGTGTTGGTGATAACTACATGGAAACACCAATGACTATCTTTCTTCTATGTTTATTTTCTCTAAAGAACAGGATCCATTTTATTGTTTTCACTGGTTATGTTCTTAGGCTTTTACATGTAAATTCTAATGTCATATTTATGATATTATTAGAATTATGTGATTGATGGAATTTCAGGTAGTGGTCTTATTCATGTCAATCCAGACCTGACTTGGTGAAGATTGAATGCAGCACCTGTTGAGTGAGCACATGGTTGAGTGATGCCCTTGATAGAGTAGCGCAGAACCTTATCTACCTGCAACCATTCCATTTGTCTCATAGGAGAGGTAATCTTTATTTAAACAATTACCTGCTAAGACAAAGGAAAACCAAGAGCCAACTTATGTTCTACTACGCCCAGGAACACTAATAATACAATTGATGATAGCCAGAGTGATTCCCAAAGCTGGAAGTGGAGAATCCTGATTGCAGACAGTTCTTTTTTTTCAGATCCTCCAGGCCAGTAAAAGATTAGCATTACATGCCACTGCGAAAAATCTAAACTGTTAATATCTACCTAATCAGGGGCACATCAAGTCTGTAATATTTAATGTATATGTATATGTCCTTATTTTATGACAGCAAATTGTAATTTTGAATGCAATTTACAAAATCCATATTTGTGTTTATTAAATCATAAAAACTGAGGTCATGTCATGTATTGATTGTATTTTACTTGTCATAGTCAAATTGTTTTAAATTACCCTAGATAGAATTAATTAGTTGGTAGAGGAGAGGCAAGGAACCACTTAAGGAATCAATTGGGTATAAAAGGGAGTACAACTTTTCAGTATTTCCTAAAGGTATTCCTTGGTTCTCTAAAACTCTATTTTTGGTCTCAACAATTGAGTCAGTACAGCTAAATTAATTAAACGGGCAGGATCACATTGGGAAAAATGATGTTTCATCATTTATCTCTGTGGGGTTGAGCCATCAATCACATACGTATCCGACAGGGACCATGCGGAGAAGGCGGGGAAACAGATTGAGAACCCATATGTATAAAGCATGAGATTGCAGGGAATCGGCAGTGGTTCTGGAAGAATCTCAAAATTGAGAGAGAAGACCAGTAGAACTTTCAATCAGATAGCGGTGGGAACGATTAGTAGTGTCTCTTCGCTGGTTGTTGAACGAGGGGATGCAGCGCGTATGGGATAGTCCTGAGTGCAGTGTCATCGGTTCTAAGCTAAACTCTAAAGTCAAGTGTCTTCCATGACCCTACAGGTCTTGATGAAGAATTCGATGAAGATCATGGAGATGCACAATTATAATCAAACATGACCTGTCCTTGGGGACTGTTGTGCCTAGGGTTATAGCCGGCAGCAGAACATGTCACACAACCGACTAGACAATCTGGGCAACATTCATGAGCTAAATGCTTCGTTAGCCGCCAAAATATAAAATAAATACAACTCAAATAAAGAGTCTTCGTGAACAACAGGAGAAAACATCAAATGCAAAATAATAACACTACTGGGACAATAAAAAGAAATTCGCTGTATGAGAGAATCCAGCAAGAAAGGCGTTCCTAATTACAGAAAAACGGAAAAATGAGCTCTAAATAGCAAGTAAAGATTCTCACGACATTAGGCGTAATTGGTATATGATAATAATGCTATATTTTAGACCAATCAAAACACGATGAGACACACAGGTACACATAGAACCCCCCCCCCCCCCCCCCCCCCCCACACACACACACACACAAACACACAGTAGGATACTTGTGGAGGAATAGTACGAACGAACGAACAAGCTTTATTTTCAAAGGGTCATGAATTGGGCTCACAGGACCGTCTTACATTCGGCCCTTCCAATCACTCATCCTTCGTTCATCATTGTGCAAAGATGAGTGATAGGAAGGGCCGAATGTAAGACGGGCCTGCGTATCCAATCTGTGAGCCTTTGAAAATAAAGTTCGTTAATTCGTTCGTACTATTTCTCCATCAATTAGCCTCTTGTGTATTTGTGTGTAAGTATAAGCCACTGAGGCTATCAAATTTTTGAATTATTGAATTATAAATAATAGGAGAGTTCGAAGAAGAAATATTAATTAACATGATGAATGATATTTAACAACAGGGAGTCTCCGTGGCGAAGTGGTCAAGCCGTTTGAATCGGACTCCGAAGGTTGTGGGTTCGATTCCGGGCCTCGTCCTTCGGTTCACGAGTTAAATTTTTCGGAGCTCATGTGGGTCGTCGCCAGAGCTACGGAGTTCGTGCTTTGTGAGACGCTTTTCGCGCTGCTGAAAGAGACCGAGCCATATGGGATTTTTTAAAACCCGGTGCAATGAAGTCGACCCTGTCGACTTTTAAGTGACTGTTTTTTTAAATTTATTTTATTTAACAACAGCGGATAAATACCAAGTGATATGCTGAAATCTGTATGTTATAACTCTGCCAAAAATGTCAGCAGGAAATGAATGTGAAAAATGTCCTACAATCAGCCTAATCAACCTTGTCACCAAACTTCTACTCAGAATTAGGAGAGTAACAAGAAAGAAAATATTAATGGAAATTTGGTTAAGAACAGTATGAATTTGTGAAAGTGAAAGTTACAAATATTGTAGTGCACACGTTACGAACCATAATAGCGATCTACATAAAGAAAGAGAAAGAAAAATAATTGTGCTGTATAGATAAAACCATAGGGCTTGATACACGATGACATGTTTACCATGTTGGCAGATATTACAGATCTCAGAATAATACAGATATTTACTGGAAATAAGCAGGGGCATTTAAAATGGGAAATAAAGAGACAATTGAGTTGAGTTGAGTTAAGGACCGACATCACTACACTCAGGACATTCCCATACGTGCTCCGTCCTCTCGTTCAACAGCCAGCGAAGAGTCATACTACTAATCGTCCCCACCGCTATCTGATTAAAAGTTCTCCTGGTCTTCCCTCTCAGTTTTGAGATTCTTCCAGAACCCCTGCCGCTCCCCCGCAATCTCATTCTTTCCACATATTGGTTCTCAATCTGTTCCTCCGCCTTCTCCACCTGGTCCCACAAGCGCACGACCACCTCCCCCTTGTCCATAGGCAAACTACCACCAAGAGGTGCATTCCCTGCTAGCCTATCAGCCTGTTTATTCCCCCGTACACCCGCATGGCCAGGGCAAAATATGAAAACATAAAGCAAGGAATTAGACAAGGATGTGTTTTTTAACCAAATCCCTTCTCTCTCTCTCTCTCTCTCTCTCTCTCTCTCTCTCTCTCTCTCTCTCTCTCTCTCTCTCTCTCTCTCTCTCTCTCTCTCTCTCTCTCTCTCTCTCTCTCTATTTCTAGCAAAGTCTTGAAGAGAAAGATCAAAGAGAGGCCTGGTATACGAGTTGAAAGTCATACTATGAACACATATTTTGGCAGTATTTTGACGCAGTATTGTTATTTGAAAACGTCATACAATTAAAATGTTTGACAATATAGTAATACTTTATTAAGAAAACAGAAACACTGATTATAACAAAGAAAAAAAAAATGTGACATAATGACAGAAGGCAAAATGCTTAACGAAGCTGATAAATTTAAATACCTAAGGGTAATCATAAAATCAGATGGAAGATGCACAACAGCGATAAGTGCAATCCAGGCCAAGTAAATGCTGCATTTCAGAAACTAAGCTACTGTCACTGTCATCTACGGCCTATAGTACCGTGCAGTGTAGATTGGGGGCGGGGATGGGGGAGCGGGGTAAGCTTTAGTCTCAGGAATTAATGCCGCCTGGCTAGTGCAGTCGCCGCGAACTGTTAAGGTTAGGATTGTCTTTTTGCCCCCGATATAAAAATATCCACATCTTACCGAGTATTGGAACCCGGGTCTCTAGAAGGAGAAGCCGGTGTTCTTAGCCACTCAGCCAGCCGTACAACAAATAAGTTACTATCATTAACTATAAGAAAGAGAGCATTACAGTGTTGTATAGATGCCGTCTTGCTGCATGGTAGTCAACCACTGAACATGAATGAACAAATTAGGAAGATCAGTAGAAGAAGAGGCAAAGGCGGTTCGAGAGGAATGGTCCTCAATGGAATGAGGCGGTACAGCGGCGGAATGGCATCAGTTGATCCAGGAAATCAAGACCGAGAACCCAGGAGAAAAATGAACGTCTAAGCCAGTTTGCACGTCATGTGTTGCTGTTAACATAAAGATATACTATATGGTTGTTTATGACTAATATGCACATTATTACAATAGGGAACGGCGGGAGTGGGGTGTTGGTGTGGGGAGGACATCACAGTGCTCCTGGAACCGAGTGGGCCACAACATTTCCATCAAGCTCTGCATGGCGGGACGATCGAATCAGACATGCATATTTCTTTGTTTTGTGTCATTAAGCAATACAACAGTGCGCTGTCACCACGCCTCCATGGATTGTTATTTATACGCATGTTATCAGATCGATATAGAAGTATGTATCTGGAATACTCCCACCTTCTCTTTCCATCACACTGCACCTCAATAAGTTTAGTACTCCCACCTTCTCTTCCTATCACACTGCACCTCTATACGTTTAGTACTCCCACTTCTCTTCCTATCACACTGCGCCTCAATCAGTTTAGTACTCCCACTTCTCTTCCTATCACACTGCACCTCTATACGTTTAGTACTCCCACCTTCTCTTCCCATCACACTGCGCCTCAGCCCAGCAATCCAGACGTGTTCTCTTCAAGCAGTTAGGTCATGCACCAGGCTACTCTCTAACGTGATATGCAGGAGTGGTAGAGGAGCTTAGCTAAGACTGGCACTAATACTATATCTTGTGGAATGTTTCCAGCAATCTGGGCTCACCGCTCGACCCAGTCTAACCTGGGATTTTAACAGGAAATGTCCTGGAAAGTAAAGGCGGCAGATGTGTTACTGACCACATCACCCATCGAGTACCGATTGGTCTGAAAATATGGGGCCAGGGCTGGAGGCCAAAATGGCCGCCTGACGTGGAAAGGGACCCTCTGCTTAACAATGCTCTATCATGGAGACGACTTTGACATGGAGGATGAGTTAATTATAACGTTTCACCCTTCAGGACATTAACTTATTGAAATTAACCAGAGATCTATATTTTTGCTTTATTGGCTAGACTAACGCATTTCATCAGGTTAAACACGAAGACATAGTTAGAAATGTTAAACATTATTGATATAGATCAGAGAATAATGACAAGCATGTATTGGCAACAACGAGCAGCCATACGAATTGACAACCAATTAGGAACGTCTCAGCCATTAAACAAGACGATATACAGGGTTGTGCATTATCACCTGATCTGCTCAATTTGAATAGAAAAATAATAATGAGATCCATACAAGACAGGCCAGGAATATCGGTTGGTAGGCTTAATGTAAAAAAAAAAAAAGAAACATCTGCGTTATGCTGATGATATGGATTTGATGGCTGAAAATGAAACACATTTATTTGAAATTATAGAACGTCAAAACAAAGGACGTATTCAGAATAACAGAAAAAAAATTAAGTAACGGTTATTACACAGAAAGAGCTTCTAACCAAACGCAACATAAATGTGAATGGAACCAATCTGAAACAAGTCAACGTATTTAAGTATATGTGTACTTTAATAACAGCAGATGGAAAATGCCTTCAAGAAGTTACATGTAAAATAACCCAAGCAAAGGTAGCAGTGAGGTTGTCTATCCCCACACCGTATAACACTGTGCCTAAATCACAAGAAGAAGCCAGCAGTAATTGGTCCTTCTTCTCATCGTTAAACACTGTGTCTAAATCAAAAGAAGGCAGCAGCAGTAATTGATCCATCTTCTCATGGTGTAACACCTTGCCTCAATCACAAGATAGCAGTGTGGTTGTTCATCTTCTTATCGTATACCACCGTGCCTCAATCACAAGATAGCATTGTATTGTCAGTGTTGTGGTCCATCTTCTCATTGTATAGAACCATGCCTCAATCACAAGATGAAGTGTATTCTGTGTTAGTTAGTTAGTAAGTCACAGTTCCAACTTCACAGCAACTGGTCGTTCCCATTATGCTCCGTTCCTGTGCCAGTGAATATCACACAAAACGTTCCCCACTGCCCAATGTGAAAAGTGGAAAAGATAGGAGTCTTGACCATCAACAGCCCGCACAGATACACTGTGCATAATGCCGCCGCCAGAATGTCAACACAATAGTCCCCCACAAAACACCCAGTTCATTTCTGATGAAATCGGCAGTCATTTTCCCATTTGGATGTTTCCTAGATGTTCACCCACACAGTCCACAAAATTACAGTTCATCGTCGATGGCAGTGGCAGTCAACCAGAAGCCCAGCAGCCACCCATTTCTGCATAAGGCAAAATCCGGTCAACTCTGGGACATAGCCATCTGCCATCGCTCCGAACATACAGTCACGTTCCAATATACCTCGGGCAGATTCAAAAGCATTTCACACGAAACTCACAGCTCACAGTGTCGCGCCGCGCACTCACTCAGTAGCAGGGCGACGGAACCATCAAGCCTCCTTAGTCGCCTCTTACGACATGCGTGGTAGGCTGCAGTGTTGCTATTCTTTGCTTCCCTTATGGGCCCCGGCAACACACAGGAGTATTCTGTGTGCTGTGTTCCATCTTCGCATCGTATCGAACCGTGCCTCAATCACAAGATGAGATGTAATCTGTGTGTTGTGTTCCATCTTCTCATCGTATAACACCGTGCCTCATCACAAGATGAAGGTAGCAGTGTGGTGGTATATCTTCTCATCGTATGTGCCTCAATCACAAGATGAAGGTAGCAGTGTGGTGGTCCATCTTCTCATCGTATGTGCCTCAATCACAAGATGAAGGTAACAGTGTGGTGGTATATCTTCTCATCGTATGTGCCTCAATAACAAGAGGAAGAATATTCTCTGCAATTTATCTTTGTCAATCGGGGTTAAGAAAAGAGTTCTTAAAAGCTATATCGAGCCAATCCTGATTTACAGAAGTCAATCATGGGCAGTTAGTAGACCACTGAAGAGTTATGTAGAAGCTGCAGGGATGTGGTTTATAGAAGAATGATGAGAACATCCTGGACGGATAAAAAGACCAATGAAGATATCTTGGGAGACGTTGATTCAGAAAAAGAATTCGTTTCTCTCATCAAAAGAAGACAGTCCACAATCCTTGGCATGCCATGAGAAGGAGTAAGCTGGAGTATCTCATCACAACGGAAAGGTTGGAGGGGAAGAAAGACACGGAAAGATCAAAAGACAAGATGCTAGACAGTGTGGCATTATGGCATGGAGGAACGGTCGGTATTAAAATAATTTGCAGCGCAAGAGAAAGAAGCATGTAGACAATAATGGTCGGCAACGCCACACATCATGGACAATAAGAAGAAGACTTGTGATTCTGATTCTTATTCGCTACCTCTCTGTCAGTTAATGTTTACTTTCTGCAATATTAATTCTCTCTCTCTCTCTCTCTCTCTCTCTCTCTCTCTCTCTCTCTCTCTCTCTCTCTCTCTCTCTCTCTCTCTCTCTCTCTCTCTCTCTCTCTCTCATTTCTTTTTCTTTCTTCCAAGACGGATGCTGATGTTTACACATAAACTGAGAGCTTCTGAAATTTTAGAAGCATTTTGCGCCCGTCACTAAATTTGATCAGACATTTCTCTCTGTTATAAAATCAATAGATAAAAAGTATATACACAGTGAAATTTGCAAATGTGTCTGTTACCGCCAGCTACTCTCGCGGTATCTCGGCCGCTAAAATGAGAAGTTAGTTAGTTAGTTGACAGATCATCCTCATTGCACATCGAACCATTCAGTCCATAAGTGCTCGGATACCCTCCTCAGCAAATCCCGCAACGTGTAGCGGCTAACGACGCCAGTTCTGTGTTGGTTTATCAATCTTCTTTGGCTTCCTGCGTAGTGTTCTTGTTTGGCCACTGTAACAGTAGGGGGAATATTAGTTAGTATCTAGTGGGAAATAGCTACAGCACGATTGAGCATCGAGAGTGAAAGGGGAGATGCTCAAGTCGTGACGTAGTGGGTTGTCAAGAGGCAGTTTACATCACGCCTTTGAGCTAGGAAGAAGCGAACTTGTCATCATGAAGAAATAAACAGTCCTACAAATCAAACCTAGCCTTGTTAGTTCTGTAACACTGGTACAGGATAGATTTTGGAGCCTACGACCGAGGATTTGAGCCTGGTATGATCCGGTCTACAGAGAAACAACGCGAAGTCATGCTGTATATTATATAACATCGCGGAGGCCAAAAACTAAGAAGATGATCCTTGCTCCGTTTCTCTAAATCGCCAGAAACCATTTCGGCACGCTTTTGAACAACCAGTGAACGTAACAAGGCGCAGTGGGAAAGATGGCCAATAAGTATCAGTTATCTGTGAATACAGAGACCAAAAGCCCGCCCAGGGGTGGTCGTCTGTAAGTCTTTTTCAAGACTTGAGATAACAAATTAATTGGCGCCTGCAAACATCATCCTAACGACTCCTCTTGTTCATTACTCTGCCGAACGGGTCCAGTTCAGTACAGCAGTCCAGTTGTCTGATCGTTGTGAACGAGGAAAGCCGGCCCAGAGTGATCCTGTCTTGAGAGAGCAAGAGTTTGGCAATCCAGCAATCCAGTCTGAACATTTTGTCGGGTGAACAAGAATTCAAGAATTCCGTTGAAGCTCAATTCAGTCTGAACATTTTTTCTTGCAGGTGAGCGAGAATTTGCCAATAGCTCCCTCAAATTGACCCCATGCCTCCAATTAAAGTTTCAAAGCTAAATTAAAGACTGTAAGAATTACTCGCCTACAGTCAGAACTATTCCAAAGTTCGTGTAATCAAGTCAAATTAACGGAGGTGATCATGAAATATCAGGACAGCATATAAATACCTCGTTCTTCCGTTGATTGGGCCATATTTTGTTTGAAGCAGTCAGACTATCGCTAGGCCGTTGGCTGATCCTGATCCTTTTGGGCTCTGTTACTTCTGAGTCCTTCTCAAAACGTCGATGATGTACCCCACCCGGGGCGAAATCAGAGGCTAGAAATCTGGTCGGGACCCAACCAGGGGTTGAAGTTTATCCAGGCATCCCAAGAGAAGTGACTAACTGAAGAGACTACCTGAACTCTGCTACCTGAACTCCGCGACTGATTTTCAGCTGACGCGGACTCCTGGTGTTTGAGTTTAACCTGAAGAGCGTGATTCGTTTCAGCTAATACAGCGTTGAGTGGGATCTGACGGCGAGCCGAGGAAGGTACGTCGTGCTTGGATCAGGAAACAGAATTAGGGTAATTTATATGATGTATAAACCTGGTAACTGATTGAAATATTCTTACGAAATAAGTGAATTGTGTTTCTTAAATTAGGAAATTACAATTGTGAAATAGTTTGCTTGCTCTGTTTAAGAATATTTCAGCATGGCGGAACAGGACTCCTTGGCACAAGTTCTGACAGGGGTAGGAACAGCGGTAGGTAGACTAAATACGATAATAAAACAACAGGGAATGGTAACAGAAATTGTGAAGTTTAGTGGACAGGCCAGAGACTTTAAGAAATGGGTCACTTCCATAGAAAAATATGCGTATTTAGTCTCAGCAACAGATGAAGAGAGAATGAGACTTGCTTATCAAACGGCAACGGAACCGGTTTCGGATCATATAAGAAGAAAGTTAGAGGCTAGAGTGGATGAGACATGGGAACAATTCAAAGAAGACTTAGCAAGGAAATATGCAGAAATAACGGATCCACAACATGCATTTTCGGTATTGAGACAGGCTAAACAAAATAATGGAGAGACGGTACAAGTTGTTCAGCGATAGGTTGATTAACCTTGGCTGAAGAAGCATTTTTAGGACAGAATGTACGAGGAGAAGAGGTGGAGAGGATGTTAGTCGGAATTTTTGTGGATGGCATAAAGTCCGATGGTTTGAAGTTTAAGTTGATGAGGGAAAACCCTGAGAGGTTGTCACAAGCGGTAGATATCGCGGTACAAGAAGAAAATTTGAGACGTAGATTTAGATTGAGAACAGGACGAGAAATAGGAAACAGTCGAGAAGACAGAGTTGAGGAGCCTATGGAAATAGGACAAACAAGATTCGGATGGAATAGGAGAGGAGGTATACAGACGTTGCAAGGTAGGAATAGAAGAGATTATGACGAGAGAAGACAGGTGAGGTGCCCTACGGGTGAGACACTGGATAGAACAAACAACACAAATGTGGTCTGTTGGTTTTGTGGTCAGCGCGGACATTTGTCTCGTTTTTGTGGTAACAGGCGTGCCCAGTCGAATATACAAAGCAGAAGTGACAATAGCAGGTTGAATAGGAGTGTAGAAGATAGACACAGAAATTTTACAACTACAAGAACAACGCAGGAAAACCGGCGCCCTACCTATTAAATCGGACCTGGAGTAGGAAGGGGAATAATAGGGTCCCAAGGTTTAAAGAGTATGTTAATAACAGACATAGGGAGACGAATAGAGAATGCTCACAAGTAGCTGAAGTTAAGCAATTAATAGGAAATAAAACAGATTATAGCTCTTGTATAATAGAAATAGGAAAGTATAGAATTCGTACGTTAATTGATTCGGGAGCTCAGGTTAGTGTAGTAAAAGAAAGTTTTCTATACAAAATAGTGAGAAATTGTAGAGTATTTAAGAGTCATAATAATTTACACTCTGTTACTGGACAGAATTTACAAGTAATTGGACAAACAATGATAAATTTTAAGTTAGGAGGGATCAACATAAGACACCTTTTTCATGTAGTGAAGGATTTAAATAGAAACATGTTGATAGGTAGAGATTTTTTAATAAAAAATGGAGTAAGACTTTTTTTTGATTTACATAAATTAAAATTCAGGGACGTCTATATAGATATGGAAGAAGATATGCACATATCAGCACTAGTTAGAGTTAAAATGTCAACGACATTAAAACCACAGTCGGTTAATTTGATACAAGCAAAGTTGAAGAGAAACCCATATTATGTGGAAGGAAACACAGTCAGAGTCACTGAGTTAAAAGATGAAATAATTGATGAGCCTGGTTTGGAAGTTCCGGATGGAATAATAGCGTTGGATAAACACTTGACCTTTCCAGTGATGGTTATTAACAACACAGGTAGAGAAATTAAATTATACAGAGGATGTGTGATAGCCAAACTAGATCATAACATTAGTGACATATTGGCAACGGATAGAGTAGAAAAGGCAGGAACAAGTTATTCAGAAACTTCTAGTGAAAGAGTTAATAACAGACGCGGACGCGGAAGAAGAGGGATTGTCAGAATGGATGAATTGATCCATCCATCCAGAAGAAATACAGTTCAAATACATTCACTAGACAAAATGACAAGGGAACAAGAATTGTTGGCACAGTTAAAAGCTCCGCCAGAAAATAAGGAAGTCTTGGAACAACTTGTAAAGCAAAATCAGGATGTATTTGCAATTAATGATTTAGAATTGGGAAAGACGCAAACAGTTACAATGGAAATAGATACGGGAGATCATCCACCAATTAGCTTAAAACCATATAGAACTCCATTAAGAAATAGAGAAATCTGTGGAAAAGGCAATAGAAGAGATGTTGAAAGCAGGAATAATAACAAGGTCGAAGTCAGAGTGGTCATCTCCGGTCGTCATCGTGGCCAAACCTGATGGTTCGAGTCGCTTCTGTTGCGATTACAGGGCGTTGAACAAAATCACCAAGAATGTAGCGTACCCACTGCCGGTAATTGATGATATTTTGGGGCTGCTTAATGGCTCTACATATTTCACGACGCTGGACGCAAGGTCAGGATTCTGGTGTATTCCGATGTCGGAGGACGCGCAAAAGAAAAGTGCCTTTTGTACTCATATGGGTTCTTACGAATTCTTACGTATGCCATTCGGGGTTCGAACGGCGCCCTCTCACTATATGCTCTTAATAAATGAAGTTTTAGAAGGTATGCAAAAGTTCGCACTAGCCTATATAGACGATATTCTGATCTTTACTAACAGGAGATGTAGAGGATCATTTAAAACATATTAGACTAGTGTTTGACAGGTTAAGAAAGCATGATGTGAAGTTAAAGCTTAGTAAATGCCAGTTTTTAAAGACAGAAACAAAATATTTAGGATATATTATAAATAGAGAAGGTATTAAACCAGACCAAGACAAGATAAAGGTTATTAAAGAGTTACCTCCTCCAACTAACGTTAAGGAAGTGCGTGCGTTTATAGGAACTTGTGCGTATTATAGGCGGTTTGTCCCAGCGTTTTCAAAAATAGCAGAACCTATTACAAATTTAACAGGCAAATACGCTAGATTTAAGTGGGATGATGAGTGTCAAAAAGCGTTCGAGTATTTAAAAAACAGCTTAACACTGGTACCACTATTGACGCATCCAGACTTAAACAAACAGTTAATACTGTATACAGATGCTTCGGACAATGCAATAGGAGCATGTTTGGTTCAACCATATGAAGGAAAAGAGTCTGGAATACCAGGGGTTAAAAATGAAAGGCCTATTTACTTCTTGTCGCATAAACTTAGCAGATCACAAAGAAAATGGACGACTATTGAGAAGGAGGCATATGCAATTCATTATGCTCTTCAGAAACTAAATTACTACTTACATAACGCAAATTTTGTTATTAGAACTGACCATATGCCTTTAAAGTCTTTTTTAGAAGCTCCAGTGCAGAACAGGAAAATACAGACGTGGGCATTGAATCTACAGGGATATAACACGAAAATTGAGTACATTCCAGGTAGGATTAACACATGCGCTGATTTATTATCTAGGATTCCGTACCCACAGTCATCAGGAGATACAGAAGATGAAGCTGAACCAGAGATAGACGACCGAAACTGGCAAGTAAATATTTTAGATTCTGCCATAATAAATAGGCAAGAATTTGAGAGTTTACCATCGGATCAAGAGTCTGAACATAGAGAAGAAGATTTACAATTAGCACAGTTTAATATGAAAGAAGAACAAGAGTTGGATCCAAAAGTCTTACAAATAAAAGAAAAATTGAGAGAAACGGAAGATAACAAATATAAAAAGAATTATTTGGTTTTACAAGACGATGGACAGTTATACTATATGTGTGAGAAGAACGAACAGCTAAGGAAATATATTCCAAAACATTTAGAAAGTGAAGTGTTAAAAGCATATCACAATGAGAATGGACATCTCGGTCGGGACAAGTTGGTGAAAGCACTTACGAGCAAATATTATTGGCCAAACTTGTTTAAATCTGCTTGCAAATATGTAGATACGTGTGAGAAATGCAGATTAAGGAATATGAAAACAATAAAGTGTCCCTTACAAGATACAGATATTCCTCAGTTCCCAATGCAAAAGATTAGTTTAGATATATCAGGTCCACACCCTAGAACGTTGTCAGGAAACGTGTATTTAATTCATATAGTGGACGTCTACAGTCTTTGGCCAGAAATTTACGCAATTCCAGATAAGAGCGCAGATACGGTCATTAATATTTTTTTACAGGAGTTCGTACCAAGGTTTAGTTGCCCACAAAGTATACTTACAGATAATGGTAGAGAATTTGTAAATAAAAAATTCGAAAAGTTATTAAAAGATTTGAATATAAAACATATAAAGACCTCATATTATAGACCTTCTTCAAATGCTAGAAACGAACGTCAACATCGGACATTGTACGACATTATAGCAAAGATTGTTGATGAACATGAAAAAGATTGGGATCTATTCTTAGGACCTGCCCTTAGCGCTATTCGTACAAATCAAAATGAGAGCACGGGGTTTTCGCCATTCTATTTAATACACGGGAGAGAACCAATACTACCTATAGATAATCTATTAAAACCGAGACGGAAATATATGGGTGAAGAATTCCAAGAGACCATAATACAGGAAATGCATAAAGCACACGTAAGATTAAGGAATAATATAATTAAAGCTAGGGAAAGACAGAAAAAGTACAAAAATGTAAATACAAAATTACAGGAGTTTAAGGTAGGTGATAGAGTTTATTACAAGAAGCATAGAAGAAACTCTAAGTTTGATGCTCGTTGGATTCCAGGTTATTACGTTTTGGAAAAACTGGGTAATGTATCGTATATTATAAAGAACCAGGTCACGGGACATATAGCAAGGGCACACGTTGAACACTTAAGAAGAGATGAAGATGAGATGGAAAATAATAATTATAATAATAATTATTATTCAGACACAAGATATTTAGATGAACAAGCTGGTAGAGGAGCTACAGTAACCCCAAGTTTTAGAAAAGATCCAGCACAAAATCGATTACTGACAACTCCAGGTTATGATGATACTCAAGAACAGACGATACCGAAAACAATAGAAGATGAAAATGTGAATGAAAGTCATTATGATAGTATGGAAGAGGAAATAGGGGCTCCATTTAAGAATACTAGACAGGCAACGAAAAGAAGAATGGATAGACAAAGAGATAGAGAAGTGAAAAGACAAAGGAGAATTAGAAATTATTCAACAAGTGGAGAAGACTTGCCTCTACTAGAAAGGTCCTAAAGGAATTATGATAGACAAATTAGATGGGATATTGAACAGAAGAAATTAGCGGCGGCTAACGAGAGACATACAGACGAAGAAGAAGAAATGGATGAAAAGTCAGAGTCAATTAGTAGCATGGAAGAAACTAATAAGTTGTACGAGGAAGAGGATAGTGATGTGGAGATAGCACTTATTCAAAGAAACTTGGAGTTATTGAAGAAGTGGAAACGTAGGAGATAAATAGATGGAGGAATACTGCAGATGGCAAGTTATAAATTTTAGGGTTTGGAGGTGAAAGTGGCGCTTGAAGAAGAATAAGGAAACGGTGAAAAGGATTCAATGTATACTTTTTATAAGTGCTCTTGAGGAGTAGTTAAGCAGTGAGATAGATAATATAGAGGTAGGGTTGTGAGAGGCATATATATATAATTTTTTTCCTCTCTGTGATGGAATGGTTGGTTGATTTTAGGTTGCAACTTCGTGACTTTTAGTAGATTGGACGAATTGGATATTGGTACAGTAGGTGGAAGTACTCTATAGCAAATGGACAAGTTTTTATTGGTGCTAGAAATGCCGTGTTTAATGGTAATAATTAAGAGGTTATTGTGATAGTTGGTCCAAGGGAAATAATTAGCAGGCCGAATCATAAGTTAATTGATAAGTAGAGGATGGCTGCTACATTGAGTTGACACCACATTGGGAATAGGTAAAAGGAATCAAACTGTAGTTTACAATGTTTACTTAAGATGATATTCCAGAGTTTATAAGGTGTTAGAAGTTAAAATAGAAAAAAAAGATAGAAAGTTATGAGGGGAGATAATAAATGGTACGGTCAATGTGGATTATTGATTTTTTTTGTGTAGACAGAACAGATGTGGTTATAAGTTAAGAAATTAGTCTGTAGTTAACAGATATACATAAGTGACACTGAAGTGTTTTGCTGAATCGCTCATAGAAATACTGGAAGAACTTGTATAAATAGATATGTGTTACGTTACTTAGTATGAGAGGTCAATGCGGATGGGCCACTGTACGTAGTAATTTTAAGAGAGTTTTTTTTGAAAATCCTGTGTTATTCACTATGAGTTTTGTGAGTAATGAGTCATATATAATAATTTTTTTTGCTTGAGTTGGTACTGTATAATGATGCTTATTATTTAATTGTTTTATTGAGATTGAGTTTCTATGCTTTATATATGATGTGTTTTTTTTCTGGCTTGATTTGGTTTTGTAAAATGTTCTTTAATTAATTGATTTAGAATAGGGTTATTGTGTTCCTAGTCTTTTGGGTAAAAACTATTGGTCCGTAAAAGTGTCCAATAGTGATAGGTAGAAATAGGGTGTTTTATTCTGATTTGATGCATGTTAGGTTATTTTAAAATGTGTTTTTCCTTAAATTAATTTGGAGTTATGACGTCTTGTGTGATTTGATTTTGATTACATGAATGGTTTTGTATATTAAGTTACATGGTTAGTGAATAAGTTATAAAGTTAGTTAAGTAAGTTTAGTTTTTAAATATCTGGGGTTTTGTTTAAGGCTTTTTCGTTCAGAAAAGAGTTAGTAAAAACTACTGAGGGATAATATATTCCTTGTCCACTGATATAAGCTTGGGGGAAGACGGTAAATGGCAGTATATAAGTATGGGATGTACGGGGGCAAAATATAGGTGCTGTGAAAAACCAGCGTTAATTATATTAAAAATGTTCATAGAATATGAACATGGGCTCGTGGTTAAAGATGAGATAACGGAAAATAGACAAGATTGTGGTTGGCAATTTTAATGTTGAATATATAAGGCTTGTGAAAACTTATGTGAAATTGTTTGATACTGAACATAAGGTGTATTTTAAAAAAAATTATTTTACAAAAAATTTTTTTTATTGGCAAGGGAGGTAAATGTGAGTGTCTTGAATATTCATTACGTAAATGTGGTCATGTTGACTATTCATTCTTTATACTTCTCATTCGGTGCGCACCGCTTCTTTCCTTTCTCTAATTACATTGTGTTTGTACATTTTGTGTTTTGGAAGAGTGAGGAATTTTATAAGGTCAAAAGGTACAATAACGATTTTACGAACTATTCTTATGATGTGTATATTTTGTACAGGAACAACAATAAAGAGCCAAGAACGAGCCAAGAACTAAAAACTGTATAGTGGATAACTAGAGTGACTATATAGCAGGGGAAGACTTAAAGAAATATAATATTCACTTAAGATGGAGTTGGTTTGGGGAAGGTTAGAGGAACTGTGAGAGATAAGGAAAAGGAGGGAATAGAGTAAGGGGATTAGGAGTAAAGATTTTTTCCTTTTATAGGAAAAATTCTTTAATTAACATGGGGAGGTGTAACAGTAGGGGGAATATTAGTTAGTATCTAGTGGGAAATAGCTACAGCACGATTGAGCATCGAGAGTGAAAGGGGAGATGCTCAAGTCGTGACGTAGTGGGTTGTCAAGAGGCAGTTTACATCACGCCTTTGAGCTAGGAAGAAGCGAACTTGTCATCATGAAGAAATAAACAGTCCTACAAATCAAACCTAGCCTTGTTAGTTCTGTAACACTGGTACACCACCCCTCTTTTAATTTGCTGCTCTCGCAGTCTGGCCATTGTTGTAGATTCACAGTCATCACTTGGTTCTCGCAAAAGTCTTACTTCTCGTAGAGCATTCAGAATTTCGGCCTGGTCCATGGCGCGTCCGTCCTCCACAGTAGCCTCACCTGCGAGCTTGTCAGCCCGCTCATTTCCTTGTACTCCCGCATGCCCTGGCACGAAGATGAACCTAATCTTTGCCAGTCGAGACCGCTCCTGAGGCAGCAACCATTCTCTTCGGATCGACCCCTCCTCTATCCTCTTGATCATGTTCATTGAGTCGCTAAGGAAACAAGCCCTAGTGAATGTCTGTGTCTCGAGCCATGTTATTACTTTACTTACTGCCATGACTTCCATGGTCAGGCTACTTGTGGTTTCAGTGAAAGCACCAGAGTCCTCCTTCACAATTCTCCCTCCGGCCCGAGCTGTAAAGGCCCATGAGCTTCTCACATGTCGGACGACCGACCCATCTGTGTAGATGACCGCGTCACCGTCTAGCGAATTCTCGAAAATCAACGCTTGTACTTCAGCCTCAACAGCAGCCGGATTTTCTTGTCTGCATTTTCTATCTAGTTGGATGCAAACTGAAAAGGATGTGCAGAAGTCTGTTGGCACTTGCACCCACTCCTCGCCAGGTTCTAAGTCCTCAAGTGAACACACCTGTTGAAGAATGTCTTCGGCTTGACCCATCCACGACCGTCCTCTTTTTAACCTGCTGCCCTTCACCTTCCTAATTTCACTATGCAGTGGATGTTGTGTGTTTGCGTTAATTCTGAGGTAGGCGCGTGCCCTGCAACCTTGTATTCTCTCTTCAATGGTTGGAAAATCAAGAAGGTAGCGCATCGCCCTGCATGCTGTATCTCTTGTACATCCAAGAATAATGCGCATAGCTTCATTCTGTATCCTTTCCATCCTTTCTATCTGCTTATGGCTGAGAGTCAGGATTGCCATTGCATACTCCAAAACAGACATGACCAGCCCCTCGTACAGAAGACATAGATGGCGCTGCTCACAGTTTGCTGCCGCCATCACCCGCATCGCTGCCAAACCCCGCTTGGCCTTTGTTATCACCTGGTCTATGTGCACATTATAAGCAAGGCTTCGATCAAACCGTATCCCCAGGTAATTCATTGCCTGCGTTCTTTCCACCGCCTCTGAACACAGCATTACAGTTGGTGTTGGAGTGTTGACAATATGATTATTCAACGAGAACCAAGTCACTGTTGCCTTTGTTGGGTTGACCATTGCCCCAGCTTCATCACACCAAGTACTTATGCGATTGAGTTCGGTTTGTAGTTCCACAGCAACCTCCTCTCTATCCTTACCCTGACGATACACTAAAACATCATCGGCATATGACAATGTCCTGCCAGGTCCAGTGATCTGCTCACTGGTGATTCTCACTGTGTAGGCGTTGAACAGTACCGGAGATAATGGTGATCCCTGTGGTAGGCCAGGATATATTGTTGTTGGTTCCGAAGTCCAACTGCCACATCTAAAAACTACTTTCCGTTGGAAGAGGGCTGCAGCGATCCAACTAAGGAGGAATGGACTTACGTTTAGTTCGAGAAGCTGAAACATTAAAAAATCCAGTGGTACTCTGTTGTATGCGTCCTCAAGATCAATCGCTGCAGCAACGGTTTCAGTGCCTGCGTGGAAACCTTCATAGACATCCTGGGCAAAGACTGCTGCATTGGTCCAGGTTTCTCTTTTTGGACGGTACCCACCCAGGGTAGGTGGGAAAACACCTTGCCTCTCTAGTTGGCTTGATATTTTCCTGGCAATTACCTTCTCCAGCAGCTTGCCTATTGTATTCTGCATGGTTATAATTCGATATCCCTGAATTTTTGTGTGGTCTTTGTCAGGCTTCGGCAAGGGAATCAGATAGCTGTGTAACCATTCCTCCTTGATGCTAGCACTCCCTATACTGTTGTTGTACATGTCTGCTAGTTTCTCTAGCTCATTGTCGGTACACCTATTTATGTCGTCGTATCTTATGCCATCAGGACCTGGAGCACTGTTTTTTGATCGTCGAAGCACAGCCTTGATTTCTTTCACTGTCACTGTGTCTTCATCCAAAGTGTTCTGGGCCTTGCATCTGTCTGAGGTGACCTCCTTGGCCAGATTTCGGCCTCCCATGTCTGTCTGGTTGCTCTGCTCAAGGTAGCGTTCAAAGAGGGCTTTGCCCTTGTCCTCGTCAGTCCTCTGCCAGATGAGGTCAGCACCTTGGAAGTCAGAAATGCTCTTATTCTTGACTACACCACTCATGCTTTTATGTAGTCGCCAGAACAATTTCAGTGACTTGTCTGTGCTTACTCTTTGACACACCTCTGCCCATTTTTCGCTTTTAACAACCTTGACCAGTTTTTTGAAATAGCTTACTTTTGTGTGCATCTCTCTTTCTAAGTGCAAGCAGGGACTAGGATGACCAGCTCTGTTCTTCTTGGCATTTTGCCATCTCCTTACAGCACTACGCTTATCCACCCAAGCCTTCTCCACCTCGAAACTCCACCACGGTGGCTGCTCCCAGCTTTTTTTCCTGCCCTGAAACGTTCTGCGCTTGTCACGTCTTATTTTACTCACCACATCTTGCCCTGTACTGTCATACTGGAACGTCTTTACCTTTAGCTTGTGCTGCCTGGTTCTGCCTTTCTCCACCAGTATGCTGCAAGGGTGGTGGTCGCTGCCATGGTGTCCTAGGACACCCCATCTACACACTGTAGTGAGTGAAGGTGAAACTAGCGCCAGATCAATAGCACTGTCCTCATCGCCCGGACGGCTTGCTGTCCTGGTGACACAGCCACTGTTGATACAAACCAGGTCGATGGTTTCCAGTGCAGTCTCGAGCTCCTCCCCCTGTGTATTGGAGGAAGTGTTTCCCCATGATCTGCCTTTAGCGTTGAAGTCACCACAGAAAATAACATTTCTCTCGTGGCCTAATATGCCACTTAAGCACTGCCACTTCTGGGCGTCCACACTGGCATTGCGGGCATAAACATTAACCAACACGAATGGTATACTGGAATGAACTCTCAACGCCTGTATTTGTATATCGTCACTGTCCCAACTGGACATGTCTAGCTCTGACGCCACCATGCTGTCGCGAACGAGAATCGCCATTCCCAGATGTCGTCTGTTGTAGAAACATTTGAAGCCGGCAATTTGGAGTAGCTGATCGCCCAGTCTCGTCTCCTGGAGTGCTACAATGTCGTTCCTGTAAACTAGGGTTTCTAAAATAGAGCCCCGTTGTTTTACACTGGCACAGTTCCAATATAGAATACGGATATTCCTGAGTCCTAGACGGTGACACTTGAGTCTAAAACCGCCTCAAACCACCACGCTTACCTTGCTTCTTTCTCCCTGCGCGGCTACCACGCCGCTTCGGTATGTTGACTGCTGACCGCTCGAAAAACACACGTTGTTCCGCCATGTTGAAAAAAAACGTAAACACAGACTGAGAAAACCACACACGCTGCTGAAAATTCACTCAAGGATGGCTTCGCTCGATGCACGAACTCCGTAGCACCCGCGCAGATCTTGAGTATAAACTCCTGGTTTTACATCCTGGCACACCAATTACACGCAAGAGATGAATAAATCCATCCCCTACGCGAAAAAGTTAACGAACACAAAACAACACGACCGTCCGTCGCCATCTTGAAACCGGAAGAAAATGAGAAGCACTGATACACCAAACGATGGACAAATCATAATAGAAAAAGATTAGATTTTACGTGTATAGTCAGATTATGTGAAAAACCTGTATGATGATAATAGAGAAAAACAGTATAATATTCAATATAATAATGAAGGATCATCAATTTTGAAGATGGAGGTTCAGATTGCTCTTAACCATATGAAATCTGGCAAGACCCCCGGTTCAGACAGCATCACAACGGAAATGATAAATGCTTTATGAAGAAAATTGAATAGATAAAGTTACCAGACTGCTGAATACAATATAGGATACTGGAAATATCCCTCATGAATATAACTCTGTATTTATTGCAATTCCAAAGAAAGCAGGAGCCTTGGAATATGATCAACATCGAACAATTAGTATAATGAGTCACATCACGAAGATTTTGCTAAGAATTATTATGCAAAGAGTTAGGAAGAAATACAACCTGAAATAGGAGAAGAATAATGTGGGTTTGTAGAAGGCAATGGTACAGTAAATACTGTGTATATACTGAACGTTCTATAATAGTAAACAAAGATCTACACATCTGCTTTATTGACTACACAAAGGCTTTCGATAAAGTGAGACATGACGACATGATAAGGATGCTTGAAGATCTACAAATTGGTGGAAAATATCTTAGACTTGTAAGAAACATATATTGAAAACAACAAGCTGCCATAAAAATTGATAATGAAGTAGGTCAATATCAGCCCATTAAGACAGGTGTGAGACAGGGATGTGTAATGTCATCCTCATCATCATCATCATCATCATCATCATCATCATCTTCCACTTCTGCCGTCAAGCGTCGTGGGGAGGAATAATTTGCGTTCCAGCGCCCGGTGGGCGGCACTGGATAGTGTCATTCCGTGTGGTTGTACAATGTCTCTGATGTCGTCAATCCATTTTCTTTTTTGGACGTCCTCGTGGTCTCGTCGCAGATGATCTTTGATGTAAGGCCAGTGATGGTAGTTGCTGATGTTGCATTCTAACGTAATGTCTCCAGATCTGTTTTCCCTGTACAGTGAAAATATTTTCAGAAATATAGAAGATATGGAAGGAATCAACATTGGGGACGATGCATCAATAACATTAGATATGCAGATGATACAGTCTTGATTGCAGACAATGAACAGGACCTGAAACATTTAGTAGAAGCGGTTGTTAAACAAAAAAGAGATCAATTGAAACGAGAAAAAGAGTGTTGAAGTTGCTTGCTACACAGAATATGTACTTTTGTATGGGTGTGATGCGTGGACAATGAATAGCCAAGCTGAAAAACATCTGATGGCTGTGGAAATGTGGTTTCTGAGGAAAATACAAAGAATACCATGGGCAGACGGAAAAACCAATGAACAAGTCCTTCAGGAAACAAACGAATATTCATAAACTGATTAGAGGCATTAGACGTAGACAGTCAACATTTTTCGGGCAAGTTGTGGGAAGAAATGAATTGGAGAACTTGGTGTCAACTGGCAAGATCGAAGGGAAGAGACCAAGAGGAAGACCGAGAAGTATATACCTGGAAGCTTGGCCACGTGGCATGGTCGAGACAGAAACACGGAGCTGATCCACGACTCTAGTGATCGAGTGAGATGACAAAACATGACCGCCCACGCTTATCGCATGGCACATGATGGATGGATGGGTATACACCATGAGCTGACTTAATCAGTCGCTAATTACTGTGGTTTTACGTTGTTGAATACCACTGACAGTATAACGCACAACCCAAAATAAAGGCTTGTGTTATGCTCCACTAGCTAAATACGAAAAAGAAAGCTACATTAAACAATGTTATATTTATTTATTCCACAATAAACGTATAATGAGAACATAACAGTGGCACACCGGCTCTTGTAAACGTGTATGATTGATTCCTAATACTCGCCCGTCAGTGACATTTTTGGGTAATGACTTTACAGCCCTCTTATAGCCATTCCTAATTATGTGCACAGTTTTCCGTTTATCCGAGGCTTTCCCAATGCTGTATTTGAATTGAGAATTTATACATCTTCTGTTTCTTCATGCCACACACATGACATGACAGCTGACATGAAGATCATGATGCTGTATTTGAATTGAGAATGTTTACATCTTCTGTTTCTTCATGCCACACACATGACATGACAGCTGACATGAAGATCATGCCTCTTGCAAATCGATCGTCATGTAAATCGATCGTCTTTTACATCAACCGTATTATACAGCTATTGTGTTATACATCTGTCGTGTTATGCAAATGTCGTGTTATACACATGTCGTGGTATACATCTGTCGTGGTATATTTCTGTCATGTTATACATCTGTCATGTTATACATCTGTCATGTTATACATCTGTCATGTTATACATCTGTCATGTTATACATCTGTCATGTTATACATCTGTCATGTTATACATCTGTCATGTTATACATCTGTCGTGGTATACATCTGTCGTGGTATACATGTGTCGTGGTATACATGTGTCGTGGTATACATCTGTCATGTTATACATCTGTCGTGGTATACATCTGTCGTGGTATATTTCTGTCATGTTATACATCTGTCATGTTATACATCTGTCATGTTATACATCTGTCATGTTATACATCTGTCATGTTATACATCTGTCATGTTATACATCTGTCATGTTATACATCTGTCGTGTTATGCATCTGTCGTGGTATACATGTGTCGTGGTATACATGTGTCGTGGTATACATGTGTCGTGGTATACATGTGTCGTGGTATACATGTGTCGTGGTATACATATGTCGTGGTATACATCTGTCGTGTAGCAGTCATGCACTTCCTAAATGACATCTAAAGGGGACCCAACACCAGAAATATCATCTAGAATCGCACTGGCATCTGGTGCCTTCAATAAACTGTCAAACGTCTGGAAGTCAAAGACACTCAGCAAACACACAACACTTAAAGTCTTCACCTCTTGTGTGATTCCAGTGTTAATGTATGGATGTGAGAGTTGGAAATCAACGGTAGCTTTAGATAAAAAAAAAATTAGATAATTTTGAGAACAAATGTCTTATAAGAATTCTAAACATCCACTGGACAGACTTCAGAACCAATACGCAAATAAGACAAGAGATACTAAGCAAGATATTGTATTCAATTTTATTTTAAAAACGCCGTTGGAACTACATCGGCCATGTTCTCAGAATGGACAAGACAAGACTCCCCTACCAAGCCCTCATATTGTCACCGGTAGGGAAAAGAAAACGGGGAGATCCTGCGTAGAACCATCATCAGAGAAGGCTCATTCAACGGCCAAGTAAACATCCAAGATCTACAAAAGGTAACAGCGAACCGCCAGGCATGGAAAGCCATGACTTCTGCCCTATGCGCCGCTTTGGGCTCCAGAGGAAAGACTAACTAACTTCCTAAAACATACATCACACAATGCTAGACTGATGGTTCTGCCATGAATATAACAAAGAAAGTGGTGACACGTCAGCAACAATCATTATGTGTACCTTAGAATGTGTTTAATTCTGACCAAGTCTTTCTGTTGCTAGTTTCGAAAGCTTCTTCTTCAGCGTTGAAGTTATTACACAATTTGCCTAACATGACTGATGCAAAAGTGATTCCATTAGTTTATTTCAAATTGACGCCAGCCAAACTAGCTCTTGAGGGCTAATGAACATGATTATCGCACTTCAAAATTGGACCAACATTTAAAAAATATGATATTTCCACATGAAAACTGGACCAACAGTTAAAGAACATGATTTTTTCACTTGAAAATTAGACCAACAGTTAAAGATCATGTGTCTCTCACTTCAAAATAAGACAAAGAGCATGATTCTCTCATTAAAAATTGGACCAACAGTTAAAGAACATGATTCTTTCACTTGAAAATTTGACCTTCAATATATGTGAACCCACAGCGGACTACAGGCAATGAAAAAGCTGAATGATTTGCACAGCTAGATGCATCTCTATTAATTAATTAATTGTGTTGCGTATCCCTTACGGGACGTTGCAGTCAACACCAGCATTTTTTTCAGCTGCTGTTGATGTACTAGGCAAGTGTTACGTTCAGTAGTTTGCCATTGCTTTCTGAACGACCGGCCCCTATACCTTTTTCGAAAAAACCAGCACCGCCGTGTTTCGAACTCGGGTATACGGGCTCACAAACCGCGTTCGCAAGCCCCTAGCCACAGAATCTCTATAACAATATTATTTCAGCAAACTCTTCGATAGAAGCTTCCTACATGATCATGTGGGCACAGATCTCACTGACCCTATGAATATTGATGCTGCTCACTAACTGTCAAAGAGGGGATACCTCCTGTTTCTTCAATTTAGAAACTACGCAACAGATTGAACGGTTTCTTTTCAGTTTAATATACAGTCGTCGGATGTTTGTGTGTATACGCGCGCGGGTACGTGTATGCGGGTGTCTGTGTGTGTGTTGAAATAGTCCGAAGACTGCCAGTAGCCTTCTACAGCCCAGCCCAACCTACAACCACAGAGTCCACAGATGTGCCGACAGTCTGCTGTATTCCATCAATAACTACGGTAATGCCCTAACCTAAAGCCCACTGTGATCTTCATTAGAGCAACTAACCCGGAGACTGAGTGCGAACAAGAACCACCAGAAGATGAACCGTTTCAGTTCACAAACACAAGTACTTATACAAGCATGTACTATCGTATACCGCTAGATGTTCTTAAATACGTAAAATCTTTTGTTTTTTTCTCTGGGAGAAATATCATGGAAAGCCAAAACGGCAAATAAAGAAGTTCTATATAAATCAGAAATGAAAAGAAATTCTCTCAACGACACTAAGGAGTGGCAGATACAGATTAGAGTTTATATCTTTAATATGATGCGGGAATTGAAGTGAAACTACCACAGTAATTTCACAAGGGTTCATTTATGGGCTGTAAGGAAGCAAGACTTGTGATACACAAACTAAAAAACAAAATATGCACACCGTGAACCAAGAAATTATGAGAGCTAGGAGGCTTCGTAGCTGGGCTCTTAGAAAAATGGTGGGAATATCTTGGACGGACAGAGTACCTAACAAGGACTGGAAGAGGATAATTAAACTAGAACATTATGCACAACTATAAGGAGACTGCGTTATTTGGTCACATAATGAAGAGAAAGGCACTGAAGAACATCGTGCCGACTGGAAAGATTAGTGATAGCAGAGACAGAAGCAGATCGAAAGAACTGGTTTAAGAGGATGATGGTAGGGCGGCATATCATCAGTTATAATTGATTCCCAACACCAAGGACCGAGAGAGAGTCTCCGTGGCGAAGTTATCAAGCCGCCTGCCTCGCATTCTGAAGGTTGTGAGTTCGATACCGAGCTACGTCTTTCGGTTCACGAGTGCATTTTTCTCGGAGACTCTAGGGGGTCGTTGCTGGAGCTACGGAGTTCTTGCTTTGTGCGACGCTTTCGGTAGGTCGCCCTGAGGAAAGAGACCTAGCCACATGAGATAATGCAATGAAGTCGATCCTCTCGACATTTTAGACTTTCTTTAAGACCAAGGACCGAGATCTGTGGAGAGACATGGTAGTCTACACCATTTTGCAGAGAACATGATGATGATGAAATTGCACAGCGCTGTCCAGGAAACCTCTGCGTGTACACAAGAACCTGTACACGCTTGTTTTAGGTTGGGTTTTCTAATTGTGGACATTTTGCCATGACAGCTGCCAATTAAAGACTACTATTACAACATGGGACTGCCTTTATTTCGACCTCATCCTAGAAGACAATGTATCCGATATTCTTCCATAGGATCGATGGACGGTGTATAGTATCATATAATTCCTCATTTATAAAAATCGTTAGTGGATTCGACCCGGACAAGTTTAGAGATAGACACGGATGCCCTACTCCATATGAGCCCCTCCGCCCACATGAAGTTTTCAGAAAGAAAAAAAAAACACACCACATTTTAATAATTCGTTTTCATCTGTTCTTCCTTTTTAAAACCTGTCTAATATTATCTGCCTAACTTATCAACAGAGCTTCTATTTGCCATGTCTTCCGTAAGTTTCCTTGCACTTTTCTTTCTCCGAACACGGTTTTCAGATCCCCCTAATGATTTTCTCCTTCGGGTTTAGAAAAAAATAATGGGAAGTAACTCAACGACGTTGACAACCCGGCAGCTTATTTGCTGCTGCCCCTGTTAGACTGCTGGATGAGCTGTAACTATTTCCCACAGTTGTCCCCTCATTAGTTTAATAGAAGCGAATCCAGGCTGACAGTGGGTTCTGTTAGAAGCACGGGAAGGGAGAATGAAAGACAGGGGAGAAAATTAGAAACACGGGAGAGAATTGGTTAGAGACATGGCAGAACATTAAATTACTGATGTACGCAACACAAATACGAGGGTAAGTTAATAAGTAAGTCACAAATAGCTGTAGAAAAATAACTAAATATGATAACAACTTGAAACCCCTTTATTTGTATACATACATTGTCCCTTTATTTCTCAACACAATTTCCACCAACATTGATGCACTTATCCCATCGTTTTATGAGTCCTCCCAAACCGGCAGCATAGAACTGCGCGCTCTGTTTTCTAAACCATGTTTTCACTTCACATTCAACTTCGGCGTCATTCGCGAAATGTCTCCCGCCAAGGTGGGTTGTCAGTATTTATGCTGACAAATGTTTGTTCCGTAAAGCGGTGCATTAAAAAAAAAAAAAAAAAGTTTGCATATCCTTTACAGGACATCGCTGTCAACATCAGCATATTTCAGCTGATTGCTGATTTCTTGGCAAGATTACGCTAAGTAGCTTGCCATTGCTTTCTGAGCGGCCGGCTCACATACCCCGTAAGTTACCGACGCGATTCGAACCACTGCTGTTTCTCACAGTCATCACGTTACTTACGAGAGTATACGAGATTACGGAGAAAAAGTCGTTAACCTCTAGGCCAGGAAGCCGACTAAAAGCGGTGCATAGCTGGGCCGAAAAGGGTTACGAGGGCGAGTCAATAAGTAAGTCAAACAGTTCTGTGCGTTGGCGGGTAAATGAAATCAAAGCACCCAGTTCTATACAGCCGGTTTGGGAGGACTGATAAAATGATGGGATAAGGGACATCAATGTTGGTGGAAATATGTTGAAAAATAAAGGGACAATGCATGTATAAAAATGAACTGATTTCAAGTTGTTATCATGCGTAGTTATTTTTCTAAAGCCATTTGTGACTCACTTATCAGCTTACCCTCGTAAGTTACACTTGCTTCTGCTTGCGGTAGATAACTGGCAGTATAGTGGGTAATGCACTGACTCACCTCTACAGTGTTCTGAGTTCAATCTCCACATTAGGAGTAAGGGCAAGATATGACGGTATGAAGTGTAGAGTACTTCATAGGGGAAAATTGACATATGCATTACAAGTTGAGTTACGTTGAGTTAAGAACCGACATCACTGCACTCAGGACATTCCCATACGCGCTCCGTCCCCTCGTTCAACAGCCAGCGAAGAGTCATACTACTAATCGTTCGTACTGCTATCTGATTAAAAGTTCTCCTAGTCTTCCCTCTCAGTTTTAAGATTCTTCTAGAACCCCTGCCGATCCCTCGCAATCTTCTTTCCACATATGGGTTCTTAGTCTGTTCCTCCGCCTTCTCCACCTGGTCCCACACGCGCACGACCACCTCCCCCTTGTCCATAGGCAAACTACCACCAAGAGGTGCATTCCCTACTAGCCTATCAGTCTGTTCATTCCCCCGTACCCCCGCATGGCCAGGGCAAAATATCCATACAATTCTCACAATATGTGACCTCTGAAGCTACGAGAGCCATTCCGGAGTAGGACAGTGATGTCGCTGGCCATTATTATTGTTACTAACTTCAGGCAGGTTTATGAAGACAACAACATCTATCGCCAGGAATGGTATTCAATGGACTACCAAGCAACCACTTGTATACAAAATTCAAGATTGGTGACTCAGCCATGTGCACATGTGGTTTGGCGTCGCAGACAGCAAAGCACATACTCCAGGATTGCCCAAACTACAACATATCCAGGCGAACCTTCTGGCCTAGAGAGACAACAGTGGAAGATAAACTCTATGGACCGCTGAATGAACTAAAAAAGACTGTTAGATTCATACAAGAGACGACATTGCAGTTGTAGACATGTTTCAAGCGAACGAAAGAAGAAGAAGAAGACTACCAAGCCCTCTGACGATTCGGACTTTGCTGATGACACTGCACTCCTGTCACACACACGTAATCAAAAGCAGGATAAATTAATAACAAGCGAAGATATATCGCAACAATTAGGTCTAAAATTAATCGGGGAAAGCGAGGTTAAACCAAGCAAATAACAACCTGATCTTTCTTGGTGAAACCCCACTTCTAGAGGTGGAGTCATTCACCTACCTATCTGGGAATCAGTGTGGACAGAAATAGAAGAACAGATAGAAACACTAAAACAAGAATACACAAGGCAAGATGAGCTTTCATAGCAGTAGAAGATGTGTGGAAGTCAGTAGGAAGTTAAATGTAGCACCAGACTTAGAATGATTAACTCCAATGTTAACTCCGTCATACTTTATGGGTCAGAAACTTGCAGAACAACCAACAGAATTATAGATAAACTACAAGCATTCATTACCTGGTGCCTGCCCAGACAGTGGGAATAAAATGGTATGACAATGTAGAGCTCGTGGAAAAACAAAAAAAAACTAAACAAGCTGATTTCAGTTGAGATTAGAACCGACTTCGTTGCATTCAGGACATTCCCATACGCTCTCCATCCCCTTGTTCAACTACCAGCGAAAAGTCATATTACCCTTTGTTCCCAACGCTATCTGATTGCAAGTTCTCCTGGTCTTTCCTTGGTTTTGAGATTCTTCCAGAACACCTGCCGATCCCCCACAATTTCATTCTTTCCACATATGGGTTCTTAATCTGTTTCCCCACCTTCTCCACCTGGTCCCACAGGCGCTGGACCACCTCTCCTTTGTCCATAGGTAATCTACCACCAAGACGTGCATTCATTGCTAGCCTATGAGCATGTTTATTCCCCAGCTCTCCCGTATAACCAGGGCAAAACATCCATACAGCGTTCACAGTCTGTGACCTCTGAAGCGATGATAGCCATTCCACATGAAACATTCCTTTCTCTACCTTATTAAGCATACCCCTTGAGTCTGTAATGAATACAATGTGTATTGCAATGGTCTCCTCTAACCAACGGAATGGTGCTGTGACTGCTTCCACCTACATTCTCATGCTTTTGGTCGTAGTCTCATATGCCAGACCCTTTTTTTCAAGCAACGTCTATTAGCCGTCGCAATGAAACCCCAACCCTTACGTCTGTCTCTCACCACTGATCCATCAGTATAGATTACTATGTCACCTTGATGTGTATTACTCTGGATCAGTTGATGCACCTCAGACTCTGTGAGGCCCGCTGCCCATTCTCTGCACTCACGACCCAGTGTGACTATTACATTGTGTCAGTGAACCAATAGGTGAAGAAATGACTCTGGCGTTAGATGGGACAGACACTGAGAAGCCCTAAGGACAATATAACTAGACACTCTCTTGTCTGGAATCCCCAAATAAAACGAAACAGCGGATGACCTAAAACACCTGGAGAAGAGCATTACAGGCAGAATGATATTGGAAGGACATGGGGGGATCTGCAGGAGATAGCAAAGTATAGGACGGCTAGGGGTGGTTTGGATGAGGGTCTATGTACCAATGGGGGATACAGGACAGAAGAAGCAGATCACGGGGTTCATTCCCTACACCGGTCAGTTGGCCTTACCAGTGACCTCTCATTCAGAAAGCAATGGCAATGGGAAACCACTATACGTCAAATTGCCTAGAATATCAACCTCAGGTTGGGGTTGATAGCAACGTCTTGCTACGGACATTCAATATGTCTTGTAATCAAATACAAATGGTTCAAAATGCTCTGCACCTGCTGCAAACAGTCATCTGTGCTCGCCTCGTCTAGTAACTGTTGCAAGAGCTGGTATTTATTAGAGACTGTGACCATAAATTGCTCCTTTGTATCTTGGTTTCTGATATATTCTACATTATATTGACTTTTATGTTTATAAGATGTTATGTATCTCTTGAGTTTCAGCTTTATTTTACATATCAGCATTGGTGATCCGAATGTTCATTTACACCTCTAAAATCGGTTACATCATGTAGAGATGATTTAATATTCTTGTTAATGCAGATGTTATCGATTTGGTTTTCTGTTTTCTTGCGTGGTCATGGCCACGTTGCTTTGTATATTCTTTTGTGAAGAAAAACACCTCCGCCTATGATTGTGATTCATTGCAGAATAATTGGTAAAGAATTGTCTTGTTTATTCATTAACCATAGTCATCGATTGCCTATGAACTCTTCATAACCAGTGCTATCCGATCCTATCTTGTCATTTAGCATATGTTTCATCCATGACTATACTTATGTCCTGGCGTGTAGCGGCTACAGTAGTAAGACTTTCATTTCAAGGGGACAGGGTGGATCTAGAGGTAGGGGGTCCACTTCTAGTGTACGATATGACTTTGCTGTGAGCAGTGGACTTCTTGGAAATATGGTGTCTTAGTGACAATGTGTCCACTTCTGGGGGACGGAGTGGGTTAGATATAGGACACCAACTACTAGGGGATTACATCACATAAGCATGCTAGGACGCTGAGACTTATTTTGAGATGAAAAGTATTAAATGCGGTGGAGGGGCATGATCTAAGTATCTAAACACCAGTCTAGAACAAACTGACTCATGACTGAATATGAACGTCGACTGTTTCAGGAAGAATTGCAAGAAAACTCATTGGAACAAAATATGCTATTGTACATCGCGTCCACCCTACCGCTTAGATTCAGGAAGAACTGCAAGTAAAACTCATTGGAACAAAATGTGCTATTTTACATCGCGTCCACCCTACCGCTAACATGCTCTGTTTCCTAGAAGTAGCCATATTTTCGAATCTGATGTAATAAGGAGATGAACAATACAACATTCTTACAGATCTGATCATTGAATATAACAACTCGTAAACAGCAAACTATCTCGGAAACTAAAATACCATTTCCATGTTAAACATCGCAGACGCCTGGAAACAACAATGGTGGACGACGTGGTTTTCTGAAGAAGAGCAATGGGCTACTAGCACGAAGATGGACACATGGTATTCGAGATACGTTGAACATGAATGAGGCAGAGAAACTACCAAATTATTGAGAACTTTATTTTTCTGTGGTAAAAAGAAAGTTTACAGTTAAGTTCATGAACAATTACTAAATCAAACAACGTTCAAATTCATTCATTAGTCAGTTGGTTCTAAGACAGCTCTTGAAATCATCTTATCATGCACCCGTCCCCTTCCCTTCCGTCTCCTATTCTCAGCAACTCTCAACATAAGACATAAGACATGCAAGGAGGCTGAGGCTGAGATCAGTGCGAGCTTGTGTAAATGGTGTTAGTATGTATCCGTAAATTAGACGTAGACAGTCAACATTTTTGGTCATGTTATGAGAATAAATAAATTAGCGAACTTGGTGACATCCATCGCCGAACAAGCACTACAGGAAGATTGGGATCGTTAGAAGAGTCCCCCTTCGCCGAATGTTTCGGCCCTCTACCTCCTTGATACCGTACATGGCTGGCCTACCATATGTCTGTCTCTTGTCATGCGTGTGTGTATCCAACTTTGAGACGTCTGAATCGATGTTGGCACTGATATCAGCCTCAGCGTCCTTGCATGCTCGTCTTGTGTAGTTTCTCCTAAAGCGTCTTTGCATGCTTGGATTATGTAGTTCCTCCTACAGCGTTCTTGCATGCTTGTCGTATGTAGTTCCTCTTACAGCGTTCTTACATGCTTGGATTATGTAGTTCCTCCTACAGCGTTCTTACATGCATGTCTTATGTAATTCCACATACAGCGTCCTTACATGCTTGTTTTCTGCACTTTCTCCTACAACGTCCTTACATGTTTGTCTTATGTAGTTCTCCTTCAACGTCCTTACATGCTTGTCTTATGTAGTTTTTCCTACAACATTCTGGTTTTCTTGCTTTGGAGTTTAACCTCCACCTTTTTTCAGTAACCGATCTCAATGTCAAACAGCGTGATTTGGAATATCTCTCTATCTTCTCCAATGTCTGTAATAACGTCCATCCTGCGATAAAACCACGTTTACATATGATTCATTTAAGAAGAAAAAATAATAGCAAAAACTGCAGAAAATGTGAAGACATCTCTGTGGTGAGAAAGGGGAATTGTTGCCGCGAGCTTCCTTAAGAAAGAAATTAACTTAATTATGGACACCATTAAATAAGCGCTCTTTCAAGCGGCAACAGAAATAATTGGCACGAGGAGAAAAATAGATGGTGGTTACAAATAACATCCTGCAGATATATAGAATATGATAGGTGAATTACAGAGACAAAGACAGCCCTCCATGTGGTAGCGATGAAGTAAAATGAAATTAACAAAACTAAAAGGGGAAAGTTAAACATGAAAATGAAACTGGATGTATAAACAGTTTGATAGCATTGTCTCGGATTTAATAACGGGCAATATATAAAGTGCCTTAGGCACTTTGTTTAAACATGAAAACAGCAAAAATCTAGGTTGACTGTTTGAAAAGAAACGATGCCCTCTTTTGAGGTAATAGATGGCTGTACTATGGTATACTAGATATATTATCAAGAATACAGTACTGGTGAGGCAATAGATGGCTATACTAAGGTATACTAGATATATTGTCAAGAATACAATACTGGTGAGGATATAGATGGCTGTACTAAGGTAAACTAGAAATATTGTCAAGAATATAATACTTCAGAAGCCAGCATGACTGAATGGGTAAGAGCGTTCGTTCTTAATTATTCGTCGTGCTGATGCTGAGGTACGAAAGTTCAACCCCCACTCCGGCCAGTTGGAGTAAAATGTTGACTTCTCGTCCTTGACTTGCGGACGTATCTTACAAGTTTCTCTGAAATCGGAATGGGTTCGCCTGATGGCGGCGGACCCTGGTGATAGGGAAAGTGTAGAAAGTATAAGGGATGTAGAAATCTCATTTGCGAGCAACCGCATTAGGAGGCTGCGTGGTCTCGAGGTATGGTGTTCGCCTCCAGTGCTGGAGATCCAGGGTTCAAGCCCCGGTGAGGAATGGGATTTTTTTACGTGGACTTCTAGTAATAAAATTTCCCCTGGTCTCTGGGTAGTGAGATCGGACTCCCGTGTATATTGTGGCGCACGTAAAAAAATCCCTTGGCAGTTGGAAATCGAAACAGAGTAGCCTAACATGTCTGCCCAGGGCAAAATTTCGAGTTAAAATTCTATCCAAAGTGTTTCAGGATCCTCGCCGGTGCTACGGAGTTCGTGCACTAAGCTGTGTTTCTCCAGACTGGGGTTTGAGTTATGAGGAGAACGGAGCACTTATTGGTTACACCCGTGTGCCGTGATGTTGATCCATCGACTAAACTAAACTATCACTATTCACATGTACGTTCAAGATGTCAACAGGATATAATATATTGATGTGTAATAATCGGGTTTTATAGAATACAATATGAAATTAATATGTTGTGTGATTGATTGAATTAATCTTCTTCGTAACAGAAGATTCTTATCAAATTCTTTATCTCATTTTTCTTTTTACACTGGGCGAATTCCAGCTCAGTACACGAACTCAGTAGAACAGACGATGAGCTCAGTTCGTATTCAGTAACACACACACAATACACATATTGTCGTAGGTAGGTTGTCTATATTTTACATGACAGCCACTGCATGGCCTCAATATTGGATTTCCAACACCAAGGATTTCAACTATTACTTGTGAAACGTGTCCACGAAACCTCCAGGGTTGTATTTTCCCCACAGGTTTCACAGAAAACTAGGTATCCGATCCACACCAGAAAAATCAGGAACGCGGTTTAGAATCATCGTATCATTGTAGTCTGCTAAGTGGACTCAGGCTGGGCACTTACATAGATAGAGACGGATACACTAACCGTCAACAACTCCAGTCCTGGAAAGCAGTACCTATCGGAGGACTGACAAGATAACAGAAACACTGAAAGTGATATAACCAAAGGATCCATATTCATTATCAAGGCGCATTTTTACCAAACTGACCTCAGCTCCCAAATCTTAACAGCCCAAAATGGGTACCAGGAAATATCCTGCGTAGTAAATTCGGCCAGCCTGATTTTTACCACAACACTCATCTACTGCCGATTGAGCTATCAAATATTTTTACCAACACACTCATACACTGCCGATTGAGTTATCAAATATGTTTACCACAACACTCATCCACTGCCGATTGAGCTATACAATATTTTTACCACAACACTCATCTACTGCCGATTTAGATATACAATATTTTTACCACAACACTCATACACTGCCGATTGAGCTATACAATATTTTTACCACACCACTCATCCACTGCCGATTGAGCTATACAATATTTTTACCACAACACTCATCTACTGCCGATTGAGCTATACAATATTTTTACCACAACACGCATCCACTGCCAATTGAGCTATAAAATAGTTTTACCACAACACTCATCCACTGCCGATTGAGCTATAAATAATGTTTACCACAACACTCATCCACTGCCGGTTGAGCTATAAATAATGTTTACCACAACACTCATCCACTGCCTATCGAGCTATAAATAATGTTTACCACAACACTCATGCATTGCCGATTGAGCTATCAAATATTTTTACCACAACACTCATCCATTGCCGATTGAGCTATCAAATGTTACACTCATCCATTGCCGATTAATCTGTCAAATATTTTTACCACAACACTCATCCATTGCCGACTGAGCTTTCAAATATTTTTGTGACTACACTCATCCACTGCCGATTGAGCTATAACACATTTTTGCCACAACACTCATCCACTGCCGATTGAGCTATCAAATAAAAGGGTAGCTTCATGTACCAAAGACTCTTCAAGGCGTGTTATATAGCTCTCTGCGTACTTCACTGTATCTATTAGCACTACAGGTAGCCGAGATTCGATAACACACTAGACCAGTGGTTTTCAACCTTTTTTGGCCCATGCACCCCTTCACTATATGTTCAGAATGGCATTCCTCCTTTTGTATTTCCTCCCTATAAATCCCCCCTCCTGCCCCTACACAGTATACATAAAAATGGAAGCTAAATTTAATAACACATACTAAAACAAGTCTTGCCAAGAAATCAACAATCAGTTGAAAGATGCTGATATTGACAGCGATGTCCTGTAAAGGATATGTGAACAAAACAAAAAAGAACAAGCCTAGACATCTACATAAAACGTGATTTGCGGGTCTACTTACGTTATAAAATTAATTTCAGAAGGCGAGAATTACAGAACTGTAAAGTATGGAGGGAAAAACAATATCAAGTAATCGGTTCTTGTATTAACATGATCTTGAAATAATCTTAATATACCCTCTGGAAACCCTAAAATGCCCCCTCCCCCACCTGGTTGAGAACCACTGCACTAGACAATATCAACATAGAAAGCTATAGTCTGTGCTAGACCTGTCTAATGAAGAATTAGTTTTATAGACTAACTAGCTGACCCGGCCCGGCTTCGCCCAGACCCTGATGGGGAGCATCTCATTTAATTCATATAAGTAGTCATATACGTTCCCGTTCCGATTATCTATCTGTCTGTCTGTCTGACCCGGCCCAGCATCGCCCAACTCCTGGTGGAGAGTATCTCATTTAATTCATATAAGTAGTCATATAAGTTCCCGTTCCCGACTGTCTGTCTGTCTGTCTGTCTGTCTGTCTGTCTGTCTGTCGGTCTATCTATCTATCTATCTATCTGTCTGTCTGTCTGACCCGGCCCAGCCCATGGTGGAGAGCATCTCATTTAAATTATATAAGTAGTCATATAAGATCCCGTTCCCGACTATCTGTCTGCCTGTCTGTCTGTCTTGGGTAAATGGATGAGGGAGGAGGAAGAGGGAGGTGGAGGAGGGAAGAGAAGGGAGGAGGAGGGAGGAGACAGGAGGAGTAGGGAGGAATAGGAGGGAGGAGGAGGGATTAGGAGGAGGAGGGAGGAGTAGGGTGGAGGAGGAGGCGAGGAGGAGGGAGGAGGAAGAGGGAGGAGGAGGGAGAAGGAGGGAGGATGAGAACGCAGGAGGAGAAGGGAGCAGGAGGAGGAGAGGGAGGAGGAGGGAGAGGGAGGAGGAGGGAGGAGGAGGAGAGAGTAGAAGGAGAGAGTAGGAGGAGGGAGGAGGCGGAGGGAGAAGGAAGAGGGAGGAGGAAGAGGGAGAAGGAGGAGGGAGAATAAGGAGAAGGAGGAGGAGGAGGGAAGAGGAGGAGGGGAGGAGGAGGAGGAAGGAGGAGGAATGTGAAGGGAAGAGGAGGGAGGAGGTAGAGGGAGGAGGAGGAGGAGGGAGGCGGAGAGAGGAGGAGGAAGAGGGAGGAGGAGGAATGTGAAGGGAGGAGGAGGGAGGAGGTAGAGGGAGGAGGAGGGAGGAGGTAGAGGGAGGAGGAGGGAGTAGGAGGAGGTAGAGGGAGGAGGAGGGAGGAGGAGGGAGGAGGCGGAGAGGGAGGAGGAGGAAGGAGGAGGGGGAGGAGGGAGGAGGAGGAGGGAGGAAGAAGGAGGAGGAGGGAGGAGGAGTGATGAGGAGGAGGGAGGAGGAGGAGGGAGGAGGAGAGAGGAGGAGGAGGGAGGAGGAGGGATGAGGAGGAGGGAGGAGGAGGAGGGAGGAAGAGGAAGGAGGAGGAATGTGAAGGGAGGAGGAGGGAGGAGGTAGAGGGAGGATGAGAGGGAGGAGGAGGAAGGAGGAGCGGGAGGAGGGATGAGGAGGAGGAGGGAGGAGGAGGAAGAGGGAGGAGGAGGAATGTGAAGGGAGGAGGAGGGAGGAGGTAGAGGGAGGAGGAGAAGGGAGGAGGAGGGATGAGGATGAGGGAGGAGGAGGAAGAGGGAGGAGGTAGAATGTGAAGGAGGAGGGAGAAGGAGGAGAAGGAGGGGGAGGAGGAGGAGGGAAGAGGAGGAGGGGAGGAGGAGGAATGTGAAGGGAGGAGGAGGGATGAGGGAGGAGGTAGAGGAGGAGGGAGGCGGAGAGAGGAGGAGGAGGGAGGATGAGGAAGAGGGAGGAGGAGGAATGTGAAGGGAGGAGGAGGGAGGAGGTAGAGGGAGGAGGAGGTAGAGGGAGGAGGAGGGAGGAGGAGGAGGGAGGAGGCGGAGAGGGAGGAGGAGGAAGGAGGAGGGGGAGGAGGGAGGAGGAGGAGGGAGGAAGAAGGAGGAGGAGGGAGGAGGAGTGATGAGGAGGAGGGAGGAGGAGGGAGGAGGAGGGAGGAGGCGAGAGGAGGAGGAGGGAGGAGGAGCGATGAGGAGGAGGGAGGAGGAGGAAGAGGGAGGAGGAGGAATGTGAAGGGAGGAGGAGGGAGGAGGTAGAGGGAGGAGGAGGAAGGAGGAGGAGTGAGGAGGAGGAGAGGGAGGAGGAGGAAGGAGGAGAGGGAGGAGTAGGAAGGAGGAGGGGGAGGAGGGATGAGGAGGAGGAGGGAGGAGGAGGAGGAGGGAGGAGGAGGAAGAGGGAGGAGGAGGAATGTGAAAGGAGGAGGAGGTAGAGGGAGGAGGAGGAGGGAGGAGGAGACGGGAGGCGGAGAGAGGAGGAGGAGGGAGGAGGAGGAAGAGGGAGGAGGAATGTGAAAGGAGGAGGAGGGAGGAGGTAGAGGGAAGAGGAGGAGGAGGAGTGAGGAGGAGGAGAGGGAGGAGGAGGAAGGAGGAGGGGGAGGAGGGAGGAGGAGGGAGGAAGAAGGAGGAGGAGGGATGAGGAGGAGGAGGTAGGAGGAGGAAGAGGGAGGAGGAGGAATGTGAAGGGAGGAGGAGGGATAGCGAGGAGGGGGAGGGGAAGAGGAAGAGGGTAGGAGGAAGAGTGGAGAGGAGGAGGGAGGAGGTAGAAGGAGGAGGAGGAGGGAGGAAAGGGAGGAGGGAGGAGGAGAGAGGAGGAGAGAAGAGGAGGGAGGAGGTAGGAGGAGGAGGAAGAGGGAGGAGGAGGGAGGAGAAGGAATGAGGAGGAAGAAGGAGGAGGAAGAAGGAGGAGGAAGAGGGAGGAGGAGGATGGAGGAGGGAGAGAGAGGAAGAGGGAGGAGGAGGAAGAAGGAGGAAGAGGGAGGAAGAGGAAGAGGGAGGAGGAGGATGGAGGAGGGAGAGGGAGGAGGGGAAGAGGGTAGGAGGAGGAGGAGGGGAGAGGAGGAGAAGAAGGGAGAAGGAGGGAGGAGGAGAAGGAGGAGGAGGGAGGAGGAGGGGAGAGGAGGAGGGAGGAGGCAGATGGAGAAGAAGGAAGGAGGAGGAAGGAGGAAGGAGGGAGAGGAAGGAGGGAGAATGAGGAGGGGAGGAAGGAAAGGGAGGTGGAAGAGGAGGAAGGAGGAGGAAAGAGGTAGGGGGAGGAGGAGGAGGAAGGAAAGGGAGGAGGAAGAGGAGGAGAAGGGAGGAGGAGGGTGGAGGGAGGAGGAGGAGGTAGAGGGAGGAGGAGGTAGGAGGAGGAGGAAGAGGGAAGAGGGAGAAGGAGGAGGGAGGATGATGAGGGAGAAGGAGGCAGGAGGAGGAGGAGGGAGGCAGGAGGAGGAGGAGGGATGAGAAGGGAGAGGGAGGAGGAGGGAAGATGAGGGAGGAGGCGGTGGAGGCGGAGGGAAATCAAATCAAATCAACTTTATTAGGGTCACAAATTGGGCGCGCAGGCCCGTCTTACATTCGGCCCTTTCAATCACTCGTCTTTCGTTCATCAAGAGCATTATACATTTACATAGGAAGAAAAATAAACATTGTGAAATGAATGTTGTAAACATAAACAAGGCTAATTACCATGTTATGAAGCCCATCTCCCACCTATCCATACATCACCCCACCCACACAACCCCACCTACCCACACACACGCGCACCAAAGGACACATAAACACCCCCACCTACCCACACACACGCACACCAAGGGACACATACATACCCCACCAACCGACCCATCCCCCTCCCACACATCCCCCACCCACACACTGCCCTAACCTGATCCCCCAACCAAAACACACTCGCCACCCACAAACATTCCCCCACCAACCAACACATCCCACGCCCATCCACATCTTAACCCACACATCCTCTCCCCACCCACACCTCAAACCACCCATCCCTTAGCCACATCTCCATCGACAACATATTCCCCACCCATGCACACAATCCCCCACCAACCCACACATCGCACATTCACTCACACATCCCCGAACCATACACACACATCCCCACCAACTGACATGTCCCTAACCCCCACCCACCTACCTAACCATCCATACATCCCCAATCCACACACACACACACACCCCACCTCCACACATACAACTTCCACCCACCCACACGTGCCTTAACCTAAACCCCCACCACGCAATCCCCCACCCGCACATCACATACACCCCCTACCACGCACTATTCCCAACCCACGCACCACACACACACATATCCCTCACCAACACATCCCCACTTACACACCACACACATATCCCCACCCAGATACCACACAATATTCCCACCCACACCCACACAGATACCCTTACCCATCCACCCCACATACCCCCACTCACACACCACAAAAATCCCCCACCCACACACACATACCTCACTCACACAATATCCCCAACCAACACACACACACCTCTCCCCACCCACACACGCATTCCCTACCCGTCCACCAAACACACTCACTCACGCATACATCCTCCACTACGCACTCACACACCCCCACCCACCCACCCCCAACCAAACATCTCTCGATCACAATACCCCTACCCACACACATCCTCCACCCACTCACACATCCCACCCCGACACATACAACTCCCTTACCCACCTACACATCCCTAAGCCACTCACACACCCCCACCCACACATTCCTCATCCACACACACACATCTCTCACCCACAGCCCCCCCCCCCCCCCCGCATACTTCCCCTAACCACCACAATCCCCTACTCACCCACACATATACCCCACCCATATGCACATTCCCCGCACCCATCACACACATCCCCCACACCACACACTATCCTCCACCCATACCACCACAACATACCCTCCACCCACACATCATTCACACATCCCCCACCAACACACCGCACCCATATCTCAAACCCACACACCATACACTTCTCCCCACCCGCCCTTGCATCCCCAATCCACCCAACACAATCCCCTATCCACACAACCCCGCCTCCCACACATACTTCCTCAAACCATCCACACATCTCCACCGAGGGAGGAGTAGGAGGGAGGAGGATGGAGAAGGAGGGGAGAGGAAGAGGGAGAAGGAAGAGGGAGAAGGAGGAGGGAGGAGGGAGAGGGATGAGAGGGGGGAGGAGGAAGAGGAGAAGGGTGGAGGTAGAGGGAGGAGGAGGGAGGAGAAGAGAGGAGGAGAAAGTTCGCCATTCCGAATTCATACTCGTCTAGTTCTTCCCTTCTACACGACTGTAGATAACTTCCTTACACATAAAAAGATGAATTGTTATTGATATTGCCGTGGCATGGAGGAATATCAGCAGCAGAGTTGATCCAAAAAACCAAAGACTGAGATCTACGGAGAGCCATGAACGCCTACGCCAGCCGGCACGGCACTTGATGATGATGATTGCCGTGTGACGATTCTGTGTAGTCACGTCATTTTCTTCCCTTTCCCTAGCGTTTTGGTTCGGGGATTCTTTCATCATCATCATCATATATTTACGTACGTATTTTGGGAGGGGGAGGAGGGAGGAGGAGGAAGAAGAAAAAAAAACTATGACAGTTGGCAGCTCTGGAATGAAAGGAAGGCGTGTAGAAAATTTCATCTCAATCGGATGGGCCGTTCGCGAGCGCATAAAGGACATACATAGATACATACATACAGACAGACAGACGATCCTAATTTATATATAAGACTAGCTGACCCGGCCCGGCTTCGCCCAGACTCTGGTGGGGAGCATCTCATTTAATTCATATAAGTAGTCATATAAGTTCTCGTTCCCGTTACCGACTATCTGTCTGTCTGTCTGTCTGTCTGTCTGTCTGTCTGTCTGTCTGTCTGTCTGTCTGTCTGTCTGTCTGTCTGTCTGACCCGGCCCGTCTTCGCCCAGACTCTGATGGGGAGCATCTCATTTAATTCATATAAGTAGTCATATAAGTTCCCGTTCCGACTATCTATCTGTCTGTCTGTCTGACCCGGCCCGGCATCGCCCAACTCCTGGTGGGGAGCATCTCATTTAATTCATATAAGTAGTCATATAAGTTCCCGTTCCCGACTGTCTGTCTGTCTGTCTGTCTGTCTGTCTGTCTGTCTGTCTGTCTGTCTGTCTGTCTGTCTGTCTATCTATCTATCTGTCTGTCTGTCTGTCTGACCCGGCCCAGCCCATGGTGGAGAGCATCTCATTTAAATTATATAAGTAGTCATATAAGATCCCGTTCCCGACTATCTGTCTGACTGTCTGTCTGTCTTGGGTAAATGTAGGAGGGAGGAGGAAGAGGGAGGTGGAGGAGGGAAGAGGAGGGAGGAGGAGGGAGGAGACAGGAGGAGTAGGGAGGAATAGGAGGGAGGAGGAGGGATTAGGAGGAGGAGGGAGGAGTAGGGTGGAGGAGGAGGCGAGGAGGAGGGAGGAGGAAGAGGGAGGAGGAGGGAGAAGGAGGGAGGAGGAGAACGCAGGAGGAGAAGGGAGCAGGAGGAGGAGAGGGAGGAGGAGGGAGAGGGAGGAGGAGGGAGGAGGAGGAGAGAGTAGGAGGAGGGAGGAGGCGGAGGGAGAAGGAAGAGGGAGGAGGAAGAGGGAGAAGGAGGAGGGAGAAGGAGGAGAAGGAGGGGGAGGAGGAGGAGGGAAGAGGAGGTGGGGAGGAGGAGGAGGGAGGAGGAATGTGAAGGGAGGAGGAGGGAGGAGGTAGAGGGAGGAGGAGGAGGGAGGCGGAGAGAGGAGGAGGAGGGAGGAGGAGGAAGAGGAAGGAGGAGGAATGTGAAGGGAGGAGGGGGAGGAGGTAGAGGGAGGAGGAGGGAGGAGGAGGAGGTAGAGGGAGGAGGAGGAGGAGGAGGAGGGAGGAGGCGGAGAGGAGGAGGAGGAGGAGGAGGAGGAGGGAGGAAGAAGGAGGAGGAGGGAGGAGGAGTGTTGAGGAGGAGGGAGGAGGAGGAGGGAGGAGGAAGAGGAGGAGGAGGGAGGAGGAGGGATGAGGAGGAGGGAGGAGGAGGAGGAATGTGAAGGGAGGAGGAGGGAGGAGGTAGAGGGAGGAGGAGGAGTGAGGAGGAGGAGAGGGAGGAGGAGGAAGGAGGAGGGGGAGGAGGGAGGAGGAGGAGGGAGGAAGAAGGAGGAGGAGGGAGAAGGAGGGATGAGGAGGAGGAGGGAGGAGGAGGAAGAGGGAGGAGGAGGAATGTGAAGGGAGGAGGAGGTAGAGGGAGGAGGAGGGAGGAGGAGAAGGGAGGAGGAGGGATGAGGAGGAGGGAGGAGGAGGAAGAGGGAGGAGGAGGAATGTGAAGGGAGGAGGAGGGAGGAGGTAGAGGGAGGAGGAGGGAGGAGGAGGAGGAGAGGGAGGAGGAGGAGGAGGAGGGAGGAGGAGGAGGAGGAGGAGGGAGGAAGAAGGAGGAGGAGGGAAAAGGAGGGATGAGGAGGAGGAGGGAGGAGGAGGAAGAGGGAGGAGGAGGAATGTGAAGGGAGGAGGAGGGATAGGGAGGAGGGGGAGGGGAAGAGGAAGAGGGTAGGAGGAAGAGTGGAGAGGAGGAGGGAGGAGGTAGAGGGAGGAGGAGGAGGGAGGAAAAGGGAGGAGGAGGAGAGAGGAGGAGGAGGGAGGAGGTAGGAGGAGGAGGAAGAGGGAGGAGGAGGGAGGAGAAGGAAGGAGGAGGAAGAAGGAGGAGGAAGAGGGAGGAGGATGGAGGAGGGAGAGGGAGGAAGAGGGAGGAGGAGGAAGGAGGAGGAAGAGGAAGGAGGAGGAAGAGGGAGGAGGAGGAAGAGGGAGGAGGAGGATGGAGGAGGGAGAGGGAGGAGGGGAAGAGGAAGAGGGTAGGAGGAGGAGGGGAGAGGAGGAGAAGAAGGGAGAAGGAGGGAGGAGGAGAAGGAGGAGGAGGGAGGAGGAGGGGAGAGGAGGAGGGAGGAGGCAGAGGGAGAAGAAGGAAGGAGGAGGAGGAAGGAGGGAGAGGAAGGAGGGAGAATGAGGAGGGGAGGAAGGAAAGGGAGGTGGAAGAGGAGGAGGAGGGAGGAGGAAAGAGGTAGGGGGAGGAGGAGGTAGAGGGAGGAGGAGGAGGAAGGAAAGGGAGGAGGAAGAGGAGGAGAAGGGAGGAGGAGGGTGGAGGGAGGAGGAGGAGGTAGAGGGAGGAGGAGGGAGGAGGTAGGAGGAGGAAGAGGGAAGAGGGAGAAGAAGGGAGAAAGAGGAGGGAGGATGATGAGGGAGAAGGAGGCAGGAGGAGGAGGAGGGAGGCAGGAGGAGGAGGGATGAGGAGGGAGAGGGAGGAGGAGGGAAGATGAGGGAGGAGGCGGAGGGAGTAGGAGGGAGGAGGATGGAGGAGGAGGGGAGAGGAAGAGGGAGAAGGAAGAGGGAGAAGGAGGAGGGAGGAGGGAGAGGGATGAGAGGGAGGAGGAAGAGGAGAAGGGTGGAGGGAGGAGGTAGAGGGAGGAGAAGAGAGGAGGAGAGAGTTCGCCATTCCGAATTCATACTCGTCTAGTTCTTCCCTTCTACACGACTGTAGATAACTTCCTTACACATAAAAAGATGAATTGTTATTGATATTGCCGTGGCATGGAGGAATATCAGCAGCAGAGTTGATCCAAAAAACCAAAGACTGAGATCTACGGAGAGCCATGAACGCCTACGCCAGCCGGCACGGCACTTGATGATGATGATTGCCGTGTGACGATTCTGTGTAGTCACGTCATTTTCTTCCCTTTCCCTAGCGTTTTGGTTCGGGGATTCTTTCATCATCATCATCATATATTTACGTACGTATTTTGGGAGGGGGAGGAGGGAGGAGGAGGAAGAAGAAAAAAAAACTATGACAGTTGACAGCTCTGGAATGAAAGGAAGGCGTGTAGAAAATTTCATCTCAATCGGATGGGCCGTTCGCGAACAAATAAAGGACATACATATTTACATACATACATATATACATATATACATACACTTTGTTTTATAGATATAGATGAAAACATCGTACTTGGCCGTACAACGAAGTTCACTTGTTCCGTTAGCGAGGAACTGTCGTAACTTGGAGGCAGTTTCGAACCCACTGTTGTCACTATAGACTTTAATTTGGAAATGGTCTAGTGCTTCTATCTCCTCTATTTCTATGTCATTCAATCAATATCTGTTAGTATATTTCTCAACCTATTTAAATCGTCTCAAAGGTTTGCTCCCAACAACTGATATTTATCTGTATTACTAATAAATGATAACGTCACTTGTCGAATCTTCTTCTTCTTCTTTGTTCACCTTGATACGTCGATACAAGCTGCATAGAAGTCACCTAAAGCTTATTGACATCTTCATATAGATTGTGTTCAAACGGAGCGAGTGTAGACCAACATGGTTTTCAATGTTCTGTATATGCTGTACTTGCATTGCTGTATATACATCGACTCCACTTTGCCTTGTTGTCTGTAGGTCGAAACACACACATACATGGCTACCTGTATCTAAAGGCGGCAGGTTGGAATTCCGACATTCCTATAGCTTTGAAGCTGTGGGTTTGTCTTGCGTGTTCTTGGATATTTAGATCTGACCTTTGCTTCAATGGGCGCTAACGTATTTCTTACGTTAGCGCCATTTTGGAGTCACTTCATCAGAATGACTGAGAATTCAAACTTCAGAACCCATGGTTGAACCCAAATATACAATAGAGAATACTGACACACGATCTGGGTTAATTAACTGAGGAAAGTCTGACGGTAGAGTGTGATACGTGATCCTAACAGGAAAGCCGTCTTAAGTTGTCTTCACAATCGATTCCACGCGTGGACATTAGTTGGTGATATATGACACGGCTTAAGAATATTAATATTTTCCATTTTTTATTATTCTTTTTTCATGTTTCACTAAGTCGTGATGTGTATGTGTGTATGTGTGCGCGCGATCGCGCGCGCTCGTGTGTGAGGGTGGGTAGATGGCTGTGTCATTTGGCACCTTGCTGTCTTGACAGGCAATAGTTTGTTACATTTTGCTTCATAAAAGGTGACGCCAGATATTTCAGGAGTCAGTTTCTAAACTTGCCATCCTCCCTATTGCGTTGTGGTCTCTCTTTGAATTTCACATACATGTGAGGTGTTTGAGATCTCATCCTTTGGCAGAAATTCCCGTCTCTTCTCGGATACATGATTGTCCACTGATTTCGGTGGATACTCGGTTCCCCGGACTACGTGTCAGAAGCAATTGCGCGCTGTCGTTCTTCTGGGTCTAGGAACTGCAGTTTAGAATTCATTTTCTTCCAGCTGAGATCAGTGCTCATACTTACCTTTACTTTAGAGGACAAATATAAATGTAATGGATTAAAATGTGTGTAAATGAAAATAAAGTATCGAAAAATCTGATGTGTAAGACAGCTTTACACATTACATGTACACAAAAGAGAGGACGTTACGGTGACAAGACTTCATTAACAAACAAGAAGAAGAAAACACAACAACATACAAACAACGCAGATGATATGACAGTGACTACATTAGGACACAATGTAAAGGAATAATGTCAAATAAATCAGCAGAATGAAGTTAAGTATGTGGTACGTGACTCAAAAATGAAACTTTCATAATTTTCTGAGAATTATTTGGGGAATGAAAGACAACGAAGAAGAGATCCGGCCATCTCACCTCATATCTCGTTGCCTGGAATATGTAAAGGCCTAACACTTCTCACCCGAAAGGCATGACTTGCTATGGGCCTATCTGTACCTTTGATTCTAGCTGTTGCTTTAAATGTTTCTTTCCTGGATGTTACATTAAATATATACATCCTTGTCCTTACTTTAAAAGGTGATGACCTAGCTGTTATCTCTAAATGTTTCTATCCTTATTACTTGAAATGTTTCTATCTTAGTTGTTCCATTTCAATATGTGTGTCCTGTTTATTCATTTAAAAGTTTTGTTCTAGCTGTACATTAAATATTCGCATCCTTTTTATGAATTAAAACGTGTTGTTTTATCAGTTACGCTAAATATTGTTGTCCCTTTCCTTACTTTAGACGTTTCTATTCTAAATTTTCAATTAAATACGCGTATCCTAGCTGTTATTTTAAACGGTACTGTCGAATTTCTTTACTTATAAATGTTTCTATCCTAGTGTTTACTCTAACCGTTTCTATCCTTTTTGCTAATTAATGTATCTGTTGTAGTTATTACTTAAGAATTTTTTAAATCCTAGTTGTTACAATACGTGTTTCTGTCTTACTTATTACAGTAAATGTGTCTGCCCTAGTTATTATTCTAAACGTTTCTACCATAGTTGTTACTTTCAGTGTTTCGGCCTAGTTATTTTAAATATTTCTGAGACAAGTTGTTTATGAGCCGGATTTCTTAGTTGTTCACATCTAGTAGAAGGTATTTATTTGTCTTGCCACGTGGTATTCTAAGAATTGTTCTGTGACGTTGTTCAAAGGCTCGATTGTCTTCCTCAATCTTTGTGAATCGATTCATGATTGAAATCCCTGTCTAGGACAAGACTGATGTATGTTCACAGTTTCTATTTCACAATTATTTGCTCGTGTTGTGCCATAGGTACTTCACACTAATGCACTTTTGCAATGCCATGGCCAATATAATGGTGGAACTTTGAAAAACACTCACCATTTTGACCAAATAAGGAGCCAACGTAATCATAATGTGTAATCGAAGTGTCTGACATGTTCAATGTTTAATACTGCTGATTATGTGTAATTAAAAGGTGAGAGGAGACTTCATTGCACCGGGTTTTATCCGATTTGGCTCGGTCTCTTTCCCAAGAGCTGTTTACCGACTGCGTGGCACAGAGTACGAACTCCAGTAGCTCCAGTAACGAACCCCAGTAATCTCCGATAAAACTGCACTCATGAATCCATTAATGGAGTCCGAAAACGGCGGTGGTCAATGAGGAAAGGCGAATTAATGGGTGCGGCAGCTGTCTCTATAAAATACATCTCAACTCTGGGACATGCTTATCGGCGGTATGAGGCACCATGTATAACCTCTCTCCCCTACTGCCTTGGGTGTATTTGAAACTGTAAAGATTATCAATGCAAGTTAGCAGAACGCCGGGCCCACTAAGTCTACAGATAAAATAGCACAAATAAATAGCGCTTATGGGAATGTCCCGAATGCTATGATGTCGGTTCCTAAATCAATCAATCATTTAAATAGCACAAATCTGAAACAAGTTAAAGAATTCAAATATCTTCGAAGTATGTTCACAGAAGATGGCAGATTGGACAGAGAAATCGAAATCAGATGTCAAAAAGCTAGTGCACTTACATATCAACTTTCATCCTTACTGAAACATCAAAATATACCCATGTCCGCAAAACGACAGATAATAAACAGCATATCACACCAACCCTATGCCACCAATCTCAAACTTGGACTGCATCCAAATCACACTCTCGCAAAATCAACACCTGCGAGATAAGATGCTTGAGGAGAGCTGCCAACTTAACAATCCGAGACCGAGTAAGAAATGCTGTTATCAGACAGACAGTGGGATCAACACCTTGTGCCACATTTATAGAAAGACAGAAGATCAAGTGGTTTGGCCATGTCGTTAGAATGCAACATCAGCACCTACCATCACTGGCCTTACATCAAAGATCATCTGCGACGAGACCAAGAGGACGTCCAAGAAGAAAATGGATTGACGACATCAAATACATTGTACAATCATACTGATTGACACTATCAAGTGCCGCCCACCAGGCGCTGGAGCGCAAATTATTCCTCCCCACGGCGCTTGACGGCAGAAGTGGAAGATGATGATGATGATGATGTTCTTTAGTATTAGTGCCATTTGTTCAATGAGGTGGTTTACCTTATTGCATCTATTTTCGATCTCGTCTTCTGATTTACCCTTTGATGACATTATACTTCCTAGGTACTTGAATATCTTTACTTGTTTCAGGGGGTGTTCTTGTAGGTGAATCGTTGTTGTTGTTTTTTTTTACTTTTTCTTCTTATAGTCATTACCTCTGTTATACTTGTGCTAAATTTTATGCAATGTTGCCCTAAACGCTTCGTTTAGACTATTCATGTAGTCTTATAAATCTGCTTCTGATTTTGCTATTAGTGCTTTATCGTCTGAAAATGGGAGTTCTTTAAAGAAATAAGCGATCAACTAAATGCGAACGATGGATAAAAGAAGAAACAGTAAAGATGGGGGACATTTTTAATAGAATACAGAACGAAATAGTAAACAAATGCAAAGAGACTAAAGGATATTTGCGACCGAAGCTGACTATTACAAAAATGACTGAATGAAATCTTGCTGCCATACTCTCTCTCTCTGTTCGTGGAGGATTCTAACCAATTACTGCCATTGTTCCCTCAATGTCTGGTTATTGGTGCTTTCAGAGATACACTGAAATGATGTAAGTACCCATGTGGCTCTCAGTATTCACGCTAGCCGAATATTTTCTTTGTCGGTTGCCCCTAATGTTTCCTCGTGTTTATGTTCTCTATTTAGACAAGTGAAATTGTGTTTTGTTACGATGATGAAGTTTATTATGACTACTGAAGGAAAACTGATGGACAGATGGGCTAGATAACACCCTCCGCTGTGCTCCTATGAAATTATAGCCAATCCTTTAGCTCTAGATACATTTTACTGACTTCCAAGTGCGGTGGACTTGATGTATAGTCAACGATGAATAAACTTGACAAGCATATTCACCGTCAAGTCCTTGCCAAAACAACAGAAAGTGATGGACTGAATTCCACCGGACTTCACAAATACAGCACAATGTTACACTGCTATTACCATTTCATTCAGTCCTATGTCATCGCTCGAAAGAAACAATTCTCCGTGATGTGATTGATATATGTCAATATTACTACACTATATAAGAATCAAGGAAGTAGGGGTGATTGCAATAACAAGTTATCTATCTCACGAGTTTTGTTTATCTAATGTCAGCTAGTTATTCTAATAAGTCTCCAGAGACTGACTAAAAATCTAGAGTCACATTCAGGTGTTGGAGAAGACAGATCGACAATGGAAATGTTCACTGATATCCTTTGGTGAGACCTCACTTCAAGAGACGGAATCATATACATTTGTAAACAAAGATGGGGAAACATAGAGATATCAAAAGGAGTTTTTGCAGTCCATTGAAATATGTGAAAGTCAAAAGGAATTGAACTTGACACTAAACTGATTAAAAGGTTAAATTAGTACTACTGTATGGATCAGTTACACACAGAACGACTAAAGAAATACAAATAAGCTACATATACTAATTTATTTATTTTTATTTTTTTATTTTTTTATTTTAATCACAGAAGCACCAATGTTCATGGAGAGAACTAGTCAAATACCAATAAACTAAGAGGTGAAGAAAGACGTTGGCGCTGAATGGGACATAAATTTAGGATACCCTAGAACAGTGGTTCTCAACCTTTTTTGGCCCGTGCCCCCCTTCACTATATTTTCAGAACGTCATCCCCCCCCCCCCCCTTTCCTATAAAAAATTTGGCCTGTGCCCCCCTTCACCGTATTTTCAGAACGTCATTCCCCCCTTTCATATTTCCTATCTAAAAATCCCCCCACACCTACACAGTATACGTAACAGTGGAAGGCAAATGTAATAGCATATACTAAAACAAGTCTAGACATCCACATAAAACATGATTTGTGGGTCTACTTACTTTATAAAATGAATTTTAGAAGGATGAGACATACATAACTGTAAAGTAAGAAGGGAAAAACAATATCAAGTGATCGGTTCTTGTATTAACACGATCTTGAAATGGTCTTCATTCCTCCCCTCCCCCACCCCACCCCCCCCCCACCCCGCTGTAAACCTGTAAACCCTAAAATTCCCCCCTGGGGGGAGGGGGAATTCCCCACCTGTTGAGAACCACTGCCCAAGAATAATACGACTTATTTGAAATCCACAAAGCATAAGTAATATGCAACAACATCTAGAAATATCGAGACTGTAGGCTAACATCTGGTTGGGATAGTGACTGCCGCGTCTATCAAGGATGAACTGCATGTTTCGTAGAGGACTTTTGAGTTGGCATTCTGGCAATGGCATTATGTTCGGTGAAAGTTTTTACATCTGTCCGAGATTGTTTTGATGCGTAAACTGCATGTCGGAGATAAAATGGCGTGGCTGGCTAGAAAACACCTAGAAACGGAATACCAACATCCAGAAACATCGAAAAACGCAATTCTATCAGCGTTCACGCCGGTCGACACGCCGGAAATAACACACCGAAGCCGAACAACAAATATCATGGAAGTATGATCACAGAAGATGGCAGATTAGACAGAGATATTGAAATCAGATGTCAAAAAGCTAATGCTCTTATATATCAACTATCACCCTTACTGAAACATCCACATATACCCATGCCCGCAAAACGGCAAGTAATAACAGGATATTCATACCAACACTTTGCTACCAATCTCAGACCTATACTTTATCCAAATTACACCTTCGCAAAATCAACACCTGCGAAATGAGATGCCTGAGGAGAGCTGCCAACTTGACAATTCGAGACCGAGTAAGAAATGCTATTATCAGACAGACTGTGGGATCAACACCTTGTGCCACGTTTATTGAAAGACAGAAGTTCAAGTGGTTTGGCCATGTCGTTAGAATGCAACACCAGCAACTACCATCACTGGCCTTACATCAAAGATCATCTGCGACGAGACCACGAGGACGTCCAAGAAGAAAATGGATTGACGACATCAAAGACATTGTACAACCACACGGAATGACTATCCTGTGCCGCCCACCGGGCGCTGGAACGCAAATTATTCCTCCCCACGACGCTTGACGGCAGAAGTGGAAGAAGATGATGATGATGATGCTGATGATGATGATGATGATGATGATGATGATGATGATGATGATGAGAAACATCGAGACTTTGTAGGTGAACATCTGGTTGGGATATTGACTGCCACTTCCATCAAGGATGAACGGTATGATTCGTAGAGGACTTTTGTGGTGACATTCTGGTGGCGGCATTATGCACAGTGGCTGTATGCTTTGAGATGAACACGAGTCCAGCATTATGTAGTAAGCTATTACGCACACTACCAGCATGGGCTATGACCAAACACTCTCCTTTACTACTGGGCACATATCGTTATATCTTTCCATCCACTGATTGCCATTCCTTTTCACTTGTGTGGTGCGCATTGATCTAGGTTTCATCCAAATACTCAATGCCATAATTTTTTTTTTTTTTTTTTTTTTTGCGCATTTCCCTTATTTCACGTAGGTATTTGCTTCGCATGGCTCCCAATGACAGGAGGAGACGGACTTTGCAACCACGTAACTGGATCAACGCACAGAGAGCTATTCCTTGCAGAAGGCCGAAGCAATGCAGACCAAATCTAGTCGGTTTGATCATATCTGTTGAAAGAGCGCAGATCGGCTAAAACGTCAACCATGGCAGACACAGGAACAAGAACCAAGAACACCGGGTTGTTCATCAATTCACCTAGAGTTAGAATATAAATCAGTGACTGAGAACCGAAAAGAAGGCTTGAAACGATCACAATAGAAAGCTACTGTTGGGGCTGTTTAGGAAACGCATAGATTTCACCATTCTTTATATTTCTTATTACATGTGTATGCTTAAGTGCTGAACGGATACGAAGAAAGAATGCAACCCTGTCTTATCCTCCCTTCCACCTCAAGGTAATTGAATGTTTCACCAGCTACTCGAACAACTGCTTGTTGTAATGTGTTGGGTACCAATGCTTCGTATTCCAGGAACCATGCCTTCCATTGCTGTTCTGCCTAAACCACTGTGACGTTTTGTATGGCCAACATATTATAGTTTCTGAGATAATACAAAGAAGAAGTAAGCCTTACAATCTACTAAAACGGTAAAGGCATGATGAGCAACAAACACGATGTAGACAACGAGAAAAATACTTGACAGCTTGATCCCATGTGTTAGGACATGCACAGATGCCCGATATAAGACTCGTTAAAGAAGGGCAAGGTCTTGCAGATAATATGACGCATAAACACCAACAGACATCGTATGTCTACTGTACCCAGACATACCCTGCTTCCACGACGTAAATCATAATTCTCGCTGACCGTTTTGTCCCCTAACCTACAATCGTACGTTGCTTGAGAAATAGGAAAACTAAACCAATAGTCTTCGTACACCAAATCAAATTGTATTTGTCAATTCCAATGTGTGTACCAGGCAACTTACTTGAGTAGAACCGAAAGTCAAATCAAGTAGCCGAACATATACTAGTGAGGATGGAAAAGAGAGTTAATCTGTCCTCAGGAATCCCTATACAGTCGACAGGTCAAACAATGCAATGATAGTCGATCTCGCAACAACTGCTCGATATCAGTCATAACGTTAATAAAGAAAAGACGTTTCAAATAGTGTATTCGACGAACAATACACCGAGGCTTAAAAGTCGACAGGGTCGACTTCATTGCACCGGGTTTGATCCCATATGGATCGATCTCTTTCCGTAGCACGGAAAGCGTCGCACAAAGCACGAACTGCGTAGCTTTTAGCGACGACCCACAGGAGTCTCCGAAACATTTAACTCGTAAACCGAAGGGGGCGGCGCGGAATCGAACCACGAACTCCGTAGCTTTTAGCGACGACCCACAGGAGTCTCCGAAACATTTAACTCGTAAACCGAAGGGGGAGGCGCGGAATCGAACCAACAACCTTCGGAACACGAGTCAAACGGCTTGACCACTTCGCCACAGAGACTCCACCGAGGCATTAGCAATTAGGCGGTTCCACCAAATTTAGTGCAAACAGAACGATTTTATTTTGAATTTGAGATGACCGTGGGGATAACTAATCCTCCACATTCGAACAATATAAGTGACTATGTGTTTGAAGTAACTTAGCCAACGTATAGTGCATTCATTCACTTCACATAATATATAACTGCAGCATGCTCCTGGCGAGGGGCAGTGAAAGATCACATGCAGTAAATTGAGCAACATATTGTTTGTGGCTTCAGTGAGCAAACACAACCAAAAGGTATTATGCAGAAAACTGCTTCAATAAAATACATAAGAGAACAAATGCATTCACTAGCAACCAATCACAACCTGCTCTAAAACATGAAGAAACAATACATTGCAAGAGGACTTACTTGCGTATCCTTTACAGAACGTAGCAGTCAACCCCAGCATTTATTGACAGTTCGTGATTCCTGAACAAGTTTACGATAAGTAATTTGCTATTGCTTTCTGAACGACAGGAACTCATAATGTTTCATTAAACACCAACAGAAGGCGGTCTGCTGCCAAATTGCACGCAGCTGTTACAAATGCAGTATGCAAAATTACGAACTGCGTCCGTAAACCCTTCGTAAGAGGAACAAATGTTGTGGTAGCGCAGTAAACACAAAACATGTAATGTTTCTGTAACTAGACATGCAACATGCCTTACTATATATAAAGGGAACTGTCTCAGGCATATCATAGTGAACAAAAAAAAAAAGTGATCTCACCTGGTAGTTGGTTCTTTCCTCTTGTATCTGTGCCCATAATTTCTTGACTTCTTCAAACGTTTCCTGCGCTGTGATAGCATAGACCAGCACGAACGCATGGGCCGTGGTAATTGACAAACGTCGCATGGCTGGAAAGGTCAAATTCCCTGCGGTGTCCAGAAAATCCACTTTGATCAGAGTGCCACGAATATTGTAATCTCGAACAAACAGATCTTCCACTGTTTCCTTGTAATCCGAAGTAAACGTGTTGAAAAGAAAACGTTTTAAGATGGCTGTCTTGCCAACACGCCCTGCACCAAGAAACACAACTCTGTTTCTCTGATCTGTGTCCGCCATTTTTAATCACCTATCACATGTACACTTTTTCCCTAAGAACTTCTGATAACAACAGTATATCCGTGTACTTTTACAATAAAATTAAAACCTGAAATATGGTTCCCTGCAAAATATACGATGTATATTTGCTGTACACAATTATTGTTTTTCAAGATCCGCAATGCTGATTGTGTGTAAATGTACACTAATCTCTTAGGAGTGGCGTTGTCGATAGCTGAGATGTCACATTTGGTCTCCGTGTTCACATAGATTTCAATCAGTCTGTCCTCTAATTGCTTTTCCTTTCCACGATCTTCTAACAGCGATACGTTTACCGTTATTATTATTCCGATAGTGTTAAAGGTTCTCCTGGGATTGGAATTTCTAGGTGAAAACAAAAACATACATGAACTCACAAGTCATTGATAGCTTGTGTATTTTCACAGTTGTAAATTAACTTTATGTATTTTCGGCACATTTCCGTTATGTTACACATTTTCATTATTGTTACGTCGCTATTCTACAAAGAATACATACATTTCACCATTGCAGTTCAGAATTTCCTTTCTATTTCCATTTAACAAAAATTTATTTCAATAGAGAAACCACCTGCAAGTAGTTGGTTTAAGATGAGCCTATTCAGTAGAAACGTCTGACAGTATCATATCCAGGTTTGGTGAATGTATGGTATATTAAAATAAGAACGGCAATATCTGATATGAGAAGACATCAGCTCTCGTATGCTCCACCTGAGATGGAACTGACCACTAAACTAACAGAGCCAAGTGAAGCAGAATGAGATTAAAGCTAGTTTAAACTTTAAACAGATTGCAGCGCGGACGAAATGGTATTTACAGAACATCAATATTTCTGATGTTCTCACGTTCGCACTGGCAGTGTTCCTTGACGCCTGGGAACCGACACAATACGAGACACACGTATGTGGGTGTGTTCGCGTGTGCAGACTGTTTTGCGAACGAATGAATCTATGTATCATTTATGTATTTCTGTATATTTTTCTACCTGCATGGCTGTTTGCCTGCTGTCTATCTCCTGTCTGCCCATGCGTCTGCCTGTGTGTCTGTTTTTGCGTCTGTCAATCGGTATGTTTAGTTGACTGTATGTTTGCCCGTCTATCTGTTTGCATGCTTGCCTGTCTATCTACCTGCCTATCTGTGTTTGTACTCAACTTGTTGTAGTTCTCAACATTTTGCATAACTAATAAATAGGATTATAGGGTACCAACGCGCGTTGTGTAATGGATACAAATAAACGGCTCAGCGGAAATGACACAAAGATGAGGATAACTAAATATCTCACTACATGACAGAACACTTTTACAATTTATCATGTAGTGCCCCTTTACTGAGCTCCGAATCACAAATGTGTATTCTCATTGAGAATTCCAGATTCCCGATGAATGATTCCACTTACGGACACTCATCTCCTGACGTCACAGATGTCTAGCACTACTCGTCTGGTCCAGTTCTTTTCCTCTGGAGGTTCCTTTTATGAAAATGCCGTCATAATCCTAGGCAGAAAGAAAGAAAGAAAAAAGAACAAATTGTAATCGGTTGCGCATTAACTATAATTGAACGTTACACTGGTGCGTGATCGTCTCTTGCGTGATTTTTCTGTTTGCCAAGTGGATTAATACACTCTGAGCAGATCCCTAGGTGATTCGTCTTTATATATGAATAAACATTGATGTAATTATCTTATAGCGTTTCATCCTCTGCAACAATGTTTCTAAAAAAGAGTAACCGCGTCATTTTACACGTCATAAGGCGCAGTCAGCATAAGGTTCTAGACCTATGGTTGTGTAGACCAATCGGCACTGCACGGGTGATGTGGTCAATCGGTTCTACGACGGCGATGTGGTCAGTATTATCCCGGCCGTCTTGTCTTCCCAAGATATCTCCTGATACCAATTCTAGACTGGGTCTACTTGGGTGCCGAGGTCAGTTTTCATAACCTGCCTCGATGCGAATTCGAACCCAAGACCACCATAGAAGTACCTAGCGGTGTGTATGTTTGCCAGTATTGTACACGGTTTTCACATACTGCGATAGTCATCTCATCGTAGAAGTTACTAGCGGTGTGTATGGTTGCCAGTATTGTACACGGTTTTCACATACTACCAGTAGTCATCTCATCATAGAAGTACCTAGCGGTGTGTATGTTTGCCAGTATTGCACACGGTTGTCACACGCTGCCTGTAGTAATCTCATCGTAGAAGTTACTAGCGGTGTGTATGTTTGCCAGTATTGTACACGGTTTTCACATACTGCGATAGTCATCTCATCATAGAAGTACCTAGCGGTGTGTATGTTTGCCAGTATTGTACACGGTTTTCACACGCTGCCTGTAGTCATCTCATCATCACCGTGAGCCCTGCCAGCTGGTGTATGCGATTATGGCTCTCCACAGTTCTCGGTCTTTAATTTTCTGGGTCAACTGTTTGATGATATTCCTCCACGTCATCGTCTCAATCCATCCAGCATTGCTTCTCTTGGTCTGCATCTGCCTTTCTTCCCCTTGATTTTTCCAATTGTCACAACGTTCTCCAATGCCTCTCTTCTCATCAAATGACCAAAGAAGATGTTTGTCTATTTCTTACAGTTGTATATAATGTTCTAGTTTCGTTAGTTTCTTTCAGGCAATCGTTGTTAATTACTCTGGCAGTCCAATGAATTTGCAACATTCGTCCCATGAACCACATCTCTGTTGCTTCCAAGTTCTTCGTAATTTGTTAATTTACATTCCAAGATTCACTGCCATACAGCAAAACTGGTTCTAGATAGCATTTCAGCACTCTCTTTCTAACATTCAGTGACAGTGACTTATTGCATAAGACACTCTTCATTTTCTGAAATGCAGCTTTGCTTGCTCTATTCTGCTCTTAATCTCTGTTGTGCATCTTCCATCTGACGTTATAAATGCCCATAGGTAGTTAAAATTATCAACGTGGTTAAGAATTGTCCTTTCTATGTCCATTTCACATTGTGGTGTCACCGATTTCTTTGATATCACCATAGTTACTGTTTTCTTGATATTCAAAGCACGTCCTTTCTTGCACTCTCTATTACTACAATGTGCAACAATTGTTGTAGATATTTTGTATTCTCCGCCACAAATACTGTGTCATCTGCATAGCGTATATTATTTATATTATAACATCCTATTAGTATTCCTAGCTGCTCTTTGGTCTCTCTCATTATTACTTCGCTTTAGAGGGAGAAGAGATCCGGCGACAAAACACATCCCTGTCGTACTCCTAGCTTTATTTGTTCATAATTGCCCTTTTTTATTTCCCATTTTAATTGCTGCTACTTGGTTCCAGTGAATATTCTTCATTAAACTTTCGAGACAGGAACACGGAGCTGATCCACGACTCTGGTGATCGAGTGAGATGGCAGGACATGACCGCCCACGCTTATTGGCATGGCACATGATGGATGGAATCATTCCCATCAGTGTTAATATCTAACATTTTAATCAGTTCATCATGTTTTACTATATCAAATACCATAATATAATCCATGAAGCACAAATATATGTCTCTATTGATCTATGAAGAACAAATATATGTCTCTCTGTGTCTCTATTGATCTATGAAGCACAAATATATGTCTCTCTGTGTCTCTATTGATCTATGAGAACAAATATATGTCTCTCTGTGTCTCTGTTGATCTATGAAGCACAAATATATGTCTCTCTGTGTCTCTATTGACCTTTCTATTAGTATCCGTAATGTAGGTCACCTGATTCTTTTATCTGATCATACACGCGCACTGATGAGGTGCCACAGTGCCGTAGTGGCTAGTGCTCAGGCCCATCGTGGCAGTAGTCTGGGTTCAATCCCCAGCAGGGACAGAATTATTTGTGTTGATCCAGTCTCATAAAACTGGGGTAGTAGACGATTGTCAGAATGTTCCAAGAATTGTCTGGGAAAGAGTGGCGACGAGGAATGGAACAGGCGATCACTTGATTCGTAGTTTAGAATATGTAAAAACCTAACACTTCACAAGGCAGAGGCCGTATCTGCAATGTAACGATATGTATCTTACCCTACGGATGGTCATTTTTAATTGATTCACTGCCATGCGCCACGTAAGTGACAGCGGGGATCGACGCTTGACTGCCAAGCGCCATTCTAGTGACTGATTGTTGACAGTTTGTTATTTGTTTCATTTCGCGTATCCTCATTAACTTTAATGCCCTACAAATAACTTGATACACCGAAAGAAGGTCTGTCACTTCAAATGAATCCACGAGAGAAAAAAACTTATCTAAAATGTGAGCAGACATGTTTAGTTAAATTGTGGTTACTTTTCTGATTTTAGAAATGGCATGCCCTCTGGTTTTCGGCCTCGCATATTTAGCTTAGATAATAGTTTTAAACAATGTTAGATTATAGTTATTCTGATTTACAGGACTTTGTGAAAGATTCTAAACTGATAGCACGAGTTGATGTGGTTATTCAGTTAAAATAAAATATTTAGCAGCCGGTCGCAATTAAAAACAAAACTAACCGTGAAAATTCGTCATCATGACAAATTATGCTCGTTCTAATGGGCCACACTTGTGCCCCTAAGTTGGCTATGCCTAACTCAACTAAGCTGAAGAGTATTTAAATAATTACATTTAAAATAATAATAATTATAACCAAATAAACAATAGTGTTTTTATTGTTTCTCAGTAAAAATCTGGCTCGCGTGGTCCTGACTTTTTCTATTTTGTGCGAAAATGATGTTCTTCAAAATATGAAGTTTTTATTTATGTTTTATTGGCGTTAATGAGCCTTTCTTGTGATATTGGTTAAGTAAAGTAGTGTACTTATCATTATTCAGTAAATTTCATTGGATTATCATCAGCGATTAAGAAGTAGCGCCATGGTAAGTGGAAATGTTCAATAATTGTCACCTCTGTTTTCAATGTTTCAAAAAGATATTTCTAACCTATAGCAATAGTAGCAATGCTGACGTGTTATTTGTGCAATCTCATGTAATTTGATATATAATACAATATAGCTGCTACCGTTTCAACAATTTTTAGATCATTACTGTGACACACCCCTACTTCCCATGTTATGCCATCATTTTCTGTTTGGTGCAAACCCACTTTTCGTTTAGCAGTGAATCAGTTAATTAATCGTAAAGAATAGCAACGCAGTTAGATACTACAAAACACGCCAAAGAACATACAGATAACAAACACAATTAGATAATAGAAGACACGCGAAAGAACATACAGATAACCAAAACAATTAGATATTTGAAGACACGCGAAGGAACATACAGATAAACAACACAATTAGATATTAGAAGACACGCAAAAGAACATACAGATAACCAACACAATTAGATATTAGAAGACACGCAAAGGAACATACCAACACAATTAGATATTAGAAGACATATGAAGGAACATACAGATAACCAACACAATTATATATTAGAAGAAACGCGAAGGAACATACAGATGAACAACACAATTAGATACTAGAGGGCAACCTAACGAACATGCAGATATCAAATACCATTTAGATACCAAAGACACGCTAAGAACATATAAATAGCTAACACAACTAACGTGTTACACACATGAACAATAATCGTGCATTAAGGACAGGTAACATAATAAAATTCATTCATTCATTCAGTAGCATGTCCTTTGCAGAACCTCTCTCTCATAACAATTTCCAGAAAACTTCTCGATCACAAGCAAGATGTCCCGCGTCCGATACACACATCTGGAGATCATCCGCCACATCCTGCAACTATCTTCTCTTTGGCCTTCCTCTTTCTCTCTTCCCAGGCATATACCCCTCCATTATTGTTCTCTCCAAACTTTCATGACGTTTAAAGTGACCAAAATATGTCAATTTTCTTTGTTTTATCATCTTTAATAGCCACCCCTCTTCAGTATTCAGCTCTTGAAGTATGGATGCAGTTGTTCTTTTCCTTACCCAAGATATTCTTAGAACCTGTCTATAGCATTTATTTTCAGAGGCATGTATGCGCTGTTCAGCTTGTTTAGTAAGTGTCTAGGCCTCACAGGCGTATGTTGCAATGGGAAAGATGCGTGCTCTTTAGTTCTATCTGTCACACTCCATGATTAATTCAATTGTTTTAGACTTCAAAGAGCAATTGATAGTCGTCGTTTAATTTATTTCATTGTGTCACCATTGTTGGTAATCAATGACCCAAGATATTCCAAATGTTCTACTACCTCCAATCTTTCCTCATTAACATATATTTCTTTTTCCATAGTAGTTTTTATCTGAATGCATTATCTTTGTTTTTTACTATGTTAAGATATAAGTTGTGATTTTCATTATTTCTTTGGTTTGAGGTTATTAAGGTTTCAATACCATTATGTGATGTGGATATTGATGATAAAATACAGCCTGAATTTTAACAAATTGTCGTTAACACTGTTGTACATTAGAATAACATGAAATTGAGATTGGACATTTAACAATACTTCTACAAGTAATAAAACTAATATCCTAGCAAAACAAGTTGGAAAACAATTTAATTTCTATCCACATAATAATTCAAAAAATAAAAATCACACTTAAATGTAGAAGAAAAAAAAAAGTAGTAAATGTCTCTAGGTCAGAAGAGTTCTATAACAGGGGAGATAACCAACCATTATTCTGTAAGAGGGAAGGTAACCAATAACGTATATGATTTGAGTTATAATGATTGCGAAGGTTATATTGCGAAATAAAATCATGGGATAATGAGACCCAGATAGAGATTTGGCGGCGTTATAGCTGCACATCGTAGCTGTTTTAATTACTGTAAACCCGATCTGCTTATTTTAACTCTTTCTGCGCTATCCATTTGTTACTTTAACCCTTATCTACTCCAATAACAGGCAGCTGCTGTAGCACAGCACGCTTGCAGGTCGTCATATGTTCGAATCTCCTTCCAAGCGGTGACATTCGTGACAGTTGATCTAAACACCACCACCCCCCCCCCCCTCCCCACCCCCTCCCCCCAACTCTAATCAGCCTCGGGTCAGCGTTTTGAGTTTTAATTTTAGATCTGCTTCTAATAACTGATGATCTGTATCACAGTCTGCACTTCATATTGTTTTTGCAGATGCTATGCTTGATTTCCATTTCCTTTGTATTAAAATATAATCTACCTGATTCGTGGTAATACTGTCCGGGAACTTCCATTTTAAGAGATTTCTTTGGTGTTGTTTACAAAGTGTATTGGCAATCGTTAACTTATTTTCTGTGCAAAATTCAATTGATGTGTCACCTGCATAATTTCTATTTCCTAGTCCAAATTTCCCTAACACGTGTCTCTCATGTTCAGCTCTTCCTTTACCTACATTTGCATTACAATCTCCCATTAATATTGTTATATTATTTTGACCAATCTTATTTAACGTGTCTTGCTGGGTGCTGTAAAAATCTTCAATTTCGTACCCATCTGCTGTTGAAGTAGTTGCATATATCTGTATGAGAGTTGTGGTTTTTGGACGCCCTATAAGTATGATATTGAGGATTCTATCACTAACTGGGTTATATCCCATTTAACCTTTTGCAGTTGTTTCATCTAAACAAAATGCTACTCTGCTCTGGCCTCCGACGTCGTTACCAGAATATGTGAAAAGACTTCCATTTTCATTTGTAAAATGTCCCTTGCCTCTCCAGCGATGTTCACTAATTCCTAAAATTTGAATATTTAACCTCTTAATTTCATCACATACTACGTTAAGCTTTCCCTCAAACAGACTTTTCACATTCCACGTTCCTATTCTCACTCTGTTTCTTAGTCTGACACATGGGATTTCCTTGGTAACACAGTCGGAATTAACTCCGTCATCACGATTACTAGCACTGGCCCCTGTGACACACTCTTCCTCAATGTTATCTTATTTGCCTGGCCTGGATACAGATAAGTAGTTTTTATATTTATATTTTCATGCAGTATTTTTCATGCAGTTTTGACAGTATGTATTTGTTCTGTGCTGACGAAGGCTTTGGCCTCAACGTCCATTTTGTTACTTGTACTCTTGTTCTATTAAACCTCACAATCGTGTATTTATTTAATACATGATATGGCAACATGAAGCAAATAGTGGAAAGTCTAAACAGAGCAATAATACAGGCGGCCACTGAGTCTATTCCTAGAGGGGCAAGGAAAAATTACAAACCATACTGGACTGGAGAACTACAAATTTTGGAGGACAAAGTTGAAGATGCCAGGAAGACAGCAGAGAGAGAGAGAGAGAGAGAGAGAGAGAGAGAGAGAGAGAGAGAGAGAGAGAGAGAGAGAGAGAGAGAGAGAGAGAGAGAGAGAGAACAAACAAGTGAAGCGAACATCTCTCTCAAAGCCATCTCAACAAAATATAAAAGAACAGTAAATCAAACAACAAGAGATTGTTGGAAGGAAACAACAGAAAACCTGAATTTTGACAGGGATGGAAACAAACTATTGAAACTAGTTAAAACCATGAACAATGAAGGACCTAGAAACATACAAATAACAATTAAACAAGGAAATGCCTTGCTTACAGGAATAAAAGGCTGCAAATTCACAAATGGAACACTATGCCAGTGCGAACCACATTGATATTACAACCGAACAGAAGAAAATAATCAAAGACAAACAGATACATCATAGTAATATGTGACAGCAGCAGAATATATGATGGCAAATCTAACAATGGAAGAAATGGAACAGGTAATAAAAACCCTAAAAAAGAAGAAATCACCAGGAAAGGATGGTATCACAAATGAAATGCTAATAGGACTAGGCACTAAGGCACACAAAAAAAGAAACTACTAGCAGTCCTAAATTACAGCTGGAAGAGAGGCATAGTCCCACAGGCACGGAGGGAAGCTATACTAATACCAGTCCCAAAGAAAGGAAAAAACCTGGAAGAACCAAATGGCTATCGACCTATCAGTCTACTTAGCTATGTAGGAAAATTAATGGAACGCATTATCAATGGCAGGCTAACATGGCATCTGGAAGAAAACCAACTCTTAACACCACACCAAGCAGGAGTAAGAAAGTACAGATCCACTGAAGATCAAATAACCTATATAGCTCAGGAAATAGAGGATGCCATCCAAGAGAAAAAACACACATTAGCGGTCTGGATAGATTTAGAAAAAGCATTTGATAAAGTATGGAAGGAAGGACTGAAAGTAAAACTGCAAAAAATGCATGTTTGTGAGAAAATGTATAAATGGATCAGCCACTACCTTGAGAACAGAACAGCCAGGACAAAAGTACAAGGACAAACAAGCAAAATGATGCTGTTGGAGCAAAGTGTCCCAAAGGAGGAGTTCTTTCACCAACATTATTCCTAGCATATATAAATGACATCACAGAATATTTCCCAGCCAGAGTACACACATCCTCCTTTGCAGATGACCTAGCCATTTGGACATCTGAAGAATATATTAGTACAGCTAACAACAGAATACAGCAAGCCTTATTAGCGCTAGAGGACTGGTCAAAATCATGGCTAGTAAAGATAAGTGAGGAGGAAACAACATGCACCGTGTTCTCCCTCTCAAATAAAACTCAGCAACCTAAGCTGGTATTGAATGGAAAAATATTGCGCCATAAAGAAACTCCAAACTATCTAGGAGTCACCTTTGATCGTCGCCTGACATGGAAGGCACAGATTGAGAAAAATCGAACAAGAGCAAGGCAGAGAATGGCAATCCTGAAAAAGCTTGCTGGTACAACGTGGGGAGCAGATGAGAGAGTTCTCAAGAAGTTATATACTGGACGGGTGAGGCCAGTACTGGAATATGGCATTGCAGCTTGGGCAACAGCAGCTAAGTCAAACTTTAACAAAATAAGTAGAGTCCAAAATCAAGGAATGCGAATCATAACTGGAAGCCTGAAGACAAGGTCTATTAATGAACTAGAAAAGATCACTTGTTTACAACCAATGCAGGATAGAAGAGATAGCAGAGCCCAGCAACAAGCAGAACAATTCAGAAGATTGACAGACAACCCTATGTATAACAGGTTTAATGGTTTTGGAAACTACAAAACGAAAGATTAGGGCAGATCCCATACTTAACATATCAACAGACAAATCCATTTACAATGCACACAAGTTCCCAGTTTGGAGACAGCAGCAACTGCCTGAGATGATAGAGAACATTCCTTGTATCGAGAAAAAGAACACTCAGAATGAAACCGAAAGAAGAAAAATAACCCTAAACTACATAAAAGAACATTACCCAAGCAGCAATTGGACCCATGCGTATACAGATGGATCAGCCAAAAATTCAACAGTAAATGGAGGAGGAGGAATTCTCCTAAATTTAACAAATGGAATGAAAAAAACACAGTCAGTGGCAACTGGAAAATTTTCAAGTAACTTCAAAGCGCAGGTAGAAGCTTTGAAAACTGCTGCAGAAATGCTCTTGATGGAGGAAAATAAAGAGAAGCAAATAGCTATCTTCACAGATGCAAAGTCAGCTGTCTCAATACTGAAGAGCAAAAACGGCACAGAACTAGCTGACCTAAGAGCAGCACTCCATGGTCTATGCCAGAAATCCCAAAAATGTGTAATACAGTGGATTCCATCACATTGTAGTATACCTGGAAATGAAGAGGCTGACAGACTAGCAAAAGAGGGTGGACGATTACCACAGCCTTACATAGACATAACCTATAAGGAGGAAAAGAGGTTTATAAAAAGCACTTATAGAACCAAAAAGGAATCAGAGCATCCAGGCCACCAGAAGGATGATGCTAATTACAAACTCGACCGGAGAGAACAAGTAGCAATCTTCAGACTCCGCACAGGACATAACAGGCTGAAATACCACTTGTTCAATAAACTAAAGATAGGAGATACCGATGAATGTAATTGTGGACCTGGTAAAATGACAGCTAAACATTTGCTGCAGGAGTGCCCAATATATGCAGAACAGAGAAAGATATTTTGGCCCACACCTGCTTCATTTGAGGACAAGCTCTATGGAGATATCTACAAGCTCAAGTTGACTGCTGCTTACTTTAACTACATTCAGGTTGACATTTGAAGGTGCATGAAGAAGTATTTAGACTGCCGCACTTCATACCACAGGCATGTCGGTAACAAAAGCGTCCCAGAGGCATGAAATGGAATATTGCTTGGATAGCAAATTCATTACGTGGAAAGTCCGAATCAAAAGCTCGCTGTGTGGGCTTCATAAAAGGTGGAAAAAGTGTCCTTGTGGAACGAAATGGAATATTGCTTGGATAGAAAATCCATTACATGGAAAGTCCGAATCGAAAGCTCACTGTGTGGATGTCATCTGCCAGACTGCATTCTTCTGGTTTCCAGAAGAACAGCCTATGGTGAACGGAAGGCCCAATATACGGAAGTGAGGCTAAGCAGCCATGTGCAGGACGTGACGATTCCTTGGGTGAGCCCAGTACCAGAGCGCTGTATGTCGGCTCTGCAAGTATGGAAGCCTCATTGGATGGCAGGGAATGCCCATGGTCTGTCCCTGCCTTCCCTTGAGGGCTGACCAGGATGTATTTGGCTGTTTTATATGGGCCAGCTGGGATGGGGGATAACACCACATCAGTGAGAGTCAAACGTCTTAAGAAACCCCCGGGAAGGTTAACCCGGTCAACAAATGCCCGCAGAAGTCGGATGTGTCGGCCTAATGGCGCAAGAACGCAGCTCTGCTGTAAACAGGCATAACGCAATCACGTCCGAAAAAAAAAAAAATCTCCGGATGAACGCAGAAGAAGAAGAAGAAGAAACCTCACAATCTACTTCTCGTTTTCTGGTGATCCATATAGAGACAGTCATCATTGTGGCAGTGATATTTGAAGAGAAATACTTCAAATATTGAGTCAACTCAACAGATTTATGGAAAGATGGGAGGACAGCAACAGCATATCCTTGATAGGCTCTTGTCGTGGAACAGTAAGGTGCCATTACGCGAATGCATCCATGTTGTTGAAAATGGGCAGGTGTGGACAAGCGTGATGGCACAGACCACTCAGAAGACACTTGACAAAAATAGACATAAAGAAAGAATTTTAATGTGAAATGTAAAGTCAATAAGCCGGATCTACGTGGCGATGGCGGTGCAGACGCGATCTGTAATGCCGCTTACCCGAGTTCGAAACACAGAGGTGACCGATTTGGCAGCAGACCGTGCCGCGCTGGTGTTAACGTGTTGGTATGGGAGCCTGTCGTATAGAAAGCATTGACAAACTACTGAACGTAAAACTCGCCAAGACATCAACAACGGCAGTAAAATGCTGGTGTTGACTGCAAAGTAATGTAAAAGATATGCAAATTAAAATAAAAAAGTCAATAAAATAATTATTTAAAATGAACATTTTGTGTCTCAGTAAAAGAAAACAAATAAACTACTCAGTCAGAATTAAAGTAGACAACTGTCAATGAGTACACATTATTTAGTGTGCAGACAAGAAGCGTCAAACAAATTATAATGAACACAACACGAGCACACAGATTGTGAAATTCTGTTGCCAGGGAGACGTGGATACAGGAATTTCCAAACACTGAATATATCATGAGCACTAATCTTGTTTATGTTCTTTTCACGCATTCACTACAAAGTTACACGATATCCATACTACGTTTAGGGGATAGCGAGTCTTAGTGTGGCTTCACGAATAAACATCGCAACAATCAAGTAGGGCAGTTAGGATCCTTGTTCACGCCATCTCATGTACTGGGCGTGTAGGTGCTAACCCCATATTATTATAAACCAATCACTCGATGGCTGCCATGATCAGTATCACAACGGACGCCTTTACTTCCCAAGATATTTATGGTACACATTTTAGATAGGGTCGGCCACGGAGCCCATGTTGATCAAACATTTTAGATAGGGTCGGCCACGGAGCCCATGTTGATCAAACATTTTAGATAGGATCGGTCTCGGAGCCCAGGTTGATTAAACATTTTATATGCGGTCGGTCTCGGAGCCCAGGTTAATTAAACATTTTATATACGGTTGGCCTCGGAGCCCAGGTTGATTAAACATTTTATATGCGGTTGGTCTCGGAGCCCAGGTTAATTAAACATTTTATATACGGTTGGCCTCGGAGCCCAGGTTGATTAAACATTTTATATGCGGTCGGTCTCGGAGCCCAGGTTGATTAAACATTTTATATACGGTTGGCCTCGGAGCCCAGGTTGATTAAACATTTTAGATAGGGTCGACCACGGAGCCCAGGTTGATTAAACATTTTAGATAGGATCGTTCTCGGAGCCCATGTTTATTAAACATTTCATATACGGTCAGCCTCGGAACTCAGGTTAATTAAACACAATTTCGCCTTGATTGGGATTTGAAAGCACTGATTACCTGCCCGACAGGCACACGGGATAGCGACTGCGCCACCGTAAAACACACATGCAGTAAATATCCATGGAGAGACGAATGAATGCTTTATGTATAACTCTTTTCCCCCTAAACTAATTTGTCGTTGTGGACTACCGCCCATCCATCCTGTGCCATGCATATAAGCGTGGGCGGTCTTGTTTTGCCATCTCACTCGATCACCAGAGTCGTGGATCAGCTCCACGTTCCTGTCTCAACCATGCCACGTGGCCAAGCCATCCAGGTATTTACTTCTCGGTCAATGTTGATACTCTTTTGCACTCAGTCGCCTGCTGACGGTCTGGAGTCCCCTGGTGCACATGACTACCCCTGACGGGCGAGGCTGCTCCTATGGAACACCCATTTAGGCCGTTCCTCTGATTATCGATGAGTTTGCATTACATGATATTCTTGGCATCTGTAAAGAAGGCAGTTTGCCATTGCTTTCCTTCCTAACAGTGACCGTACTGGTCGATGACCGTAGCCATTGTCTCCCCAAAAAGAGATCCTCTGCCTACCGTCGTGAAGCTGGAGACCATAACCTACAACTGTTTGTTGGCTGCTCTTCAAATTCATCCACCACCTGCACCCATGGCTTCACGTAATCCTGATGGGGAGGGGGGGGGGGGGGTAAACAGGTACTCCTAATTCAATCTGGAAAATGACGTCATCTTCTATATTTGAGACGTTTGTTGGCTGAGAAATATTCTGTTGCAAAAACTTCAGTGTTAGCAATTTTGGTTGGCTGAGCAAAGTTGTATTACAAAAACATCCATGATTTCTAAACAACATATTTCAAACCTTCTGCGTTTGCCACGATAAGGTTGACAGAGAAACCGATGGTTGCACACATGTCTGTGTTTATCACGTTGGATGGTTGGTTGGTTGGTTGGGATCTATGTTACAAACCTTCTATGTGTGTCACGTTAGTCGAATGAGAAGTAATCTGTTAAAAAAGTGTTTGTGTTTGTAGCATTTTTCGTTTTTGTGTAACCACAACGTCGGACTTTGCCACGTCGACTGGCTGAAGAACAACAAATTACGAGGGTAAGTTAATAAGTAAGGCACAAATGGCTGTAGAAAAATAACTGAATATGGTAACAACTTGAAACCAGTTTATTTTTATAATACATTGTCCCTTTATTTCTCAACATAATTTCTACCGACATTGATGCACTTATCCCATCGTTTTATCAGTATTCCCAAACCGGCTGCATTCAACTTCGGCGTCACTCGCGAAATGTCTCCTGCCAAGGTGGGTTTTCAGTGGACTTGGCCCCTAGCGATTTCCCTCAACGCGGTGCATAACTGGGTAGAACAGGTTACGAGGTCGAGTCAATAAGTAAGTCGCACAGCTCTTTGGGATGGCAGATAAATGAAAACAAAGCACGCCGTTCTATGCTGCCAGTTTGGGAGGACTGATAAAACTATGGGATAAATGCATCAATGTTTGTGGAAATTATGTTGAGAAATAAAGGGACAATGCACGTTTAAAAATAAATGGTTTCAAGTCGTTATCATAGTTAGTTATTTTTCTACAGCCATTTGTGACTTACCCTCGTACAAAAATTACTGATTTTGTTAAGTTGAGACGCTGAGAACAATTCTATTAACAACATGTCTGTGTTTATCTCGTTGATCGGTTGAGCACTAGTAAGTAAAACCCTATGTCGTGGCGAAGTGGTCAAGTCGTTTGACTCGGGCTCTGAAGGTTGTGGGTTCGATTCTGGGCCGTGTCCTTCGGTTCACGAGTGAAATTTTTCGAAGACTCCTGTGGGTCGTCGCTAGAGCTACGAAGTTCGTGCTTTGTGCGACGCTTTCCGTGCTGCGGAAAGAGACTGAACCATATGGGATTTTTAAAAAAAAACCTGTGCAATGAAGTCGACCGTGTCGACATTTAAGCGACGTTTTTTGTTTGTTTGTTTGTGTTTACTATGTTAATCTATTGAAAGCAGTATGTTACTAACATGTTTGTAATTCCCACTAGTTTTGGCTGATAAACATCATGTATCAAAAACTTCTGTTTACTACGTTTGGCAGCTGAGAAACATTTAAATATCATGTGTTAACAACTTCTGTTTACTACGCTTGGCAGCCGAGAAACATTTAAATATCATGTGTCAAAAACCTCTGTTTACTACGTTTGGCAGCTGAGAAACATCATGTGTCAGAAACTTCTGTTTACTACGTTTGGCAGCTGAGAAACATCATGTGTCAGAAACTTCTGTTTACTACGTTTGGTAGCTGAGAAACATCATGTGCCAGAAACTTCTGTTTACTACGTTTGGCAGCGGAGAAACATCAAGTGTCAGAAACTTCTGTTTACTACGTTTGGCAGCTGAGAAACATCATGCGTCAGAAACTTCTGTTTACTACGTTTGGCAGCTGAGAAACATCATGTGTCAGAAACTTCTGTTTACTACGTTTGGCAGCTGAGAAACATCATGCGTCAGAAACTTCTGTTTACTACGTTTGGCAGCTGAGACACATTTAAACAATTAGTAGCATGTCTTTCACAGGACGTCACAATTAACGCCAGTATTTTCTGGCTCTTTGTGATTTACTAGACAATGTTTACCTTGACTAGTTGGTTGACCATTGCTTTTTGAGTGACTGACGCTCATTACATTAAAACCATCGCAAGGTTTCCAAATCGTCTACAGCTGACTTTGAACCCTCGATTTGGAATGTCGTTCTCTGTGAACCGTGTTCATGTCGTTAACTGTAAACCGTGTTCATGTCGTTCTCTGTGAATCGCTTTCATGTCATTCACAGTGAACCGTGCTTAGGTCGTTCACTGAGAAACGTGTTCTCGTCGTTCTCAGTGAACGGTGTTCATGTGGTTCACTGTGAACCGCTTCCATGTCATTCAATGTGAACCGTGTTCATGTCGTAAACTGTGAACCGTGTTTATGTCGTTCACTGTGAACTGTGTTTATGTCGTTCACTGTGAACCGTGTTTATGTTGTTCACTGTGAACCGTGTTCATGTGGTTCACTGAGAACAGCTTTCGTGTCGTTCACTGTGAACCGTGATTATGTCGTTCACTGTGGACCGTGTTTATGTCGTTCACTGTGAACCGTGTTTATGTCGTTCGCTGTGAACCGTGTTCATGTGGTTCACTGAGAACAGCTTTCATGTCGTTCACTGTGAATCGTGTTTATGTCGTTCACTGTGAACCGTGTTCATGTGGTTCACTGAGAACAGCTTTCATGTCGTTCACTGTGAATCGTGTTTATGTCGTTCTCTGTGAACCGTGTTCATGTGGTTCACTGAGAACAGCTTTCATGTCGTTCACTGAGAACAGCTTTCATGTCGTTCACTGTGAACCGTGATTATGTCGTTCACTGTGGACCGTGTTTATATCGTTCACTGTGAACCGTGTTCATGTGGTTCACTGAGAACAGCTTTCATGTCGTTCACTGTGAATCGTGTTTATGTCGTTCACTGTGGACCGTGTTTATGTCGTTCACTGTGAACCGTGTTCATGTGGTTCACTGAGAACAGCTTTCATGTCGTTCTGTGTGTAAAAACGACAGTAAGCACAGTGCCGACTGGGAAACATTATGTTACATAACTAGTGCTAGCGTAAACTTTTTTTTTTTAAATTCGCATATCCTTTACAGGACATCGCTGTCAACAGCAGCATCTTTCAGCTGTCTGTTGATTTCTTGGCAAGATTACGCCCAGTAGTTTGCCATTGCTTTCTGAGCGGCCGGCTCAGTTATCCCGCAAGTCACCAGCCGGGGTAGAACCGCTTCCAGTTCTCGCCCGCTACGAGACTGCGTGATAAACGGGATTACGGAGAAAGTGGTGTAACCCCTCGGCCTAGCGTAAACTACCATGTCTATATCTGTAGCAATACTAACGTCTGCTGGGCGAGGGTGTCCTGACTGAGCTATTAACGGCGCCTGTACCCACAGTCGGCACGCGGTGTCCGCCCGAGGTTCTATAAAATAAAGGACACTTTTACAAGCCTTTCCACGGCGCCGCGACCATACCGTGTTAGACCCGCCATTTCACAGACCAATCGGCTCACGGCAGGTGATGAGGTCAGCATATAGGCGGCTGACTTTACTTTCTAAGACATTCTTTACTTTCCAAGACATTCTTTACTTTCCAAGACAATCTTTACTGTCCAAGACATTCTTTACTTTCCAAGACAATCTTTACTGTCCAAGACATTCTTTACTTTCCAAGACAATCTTTACTGTCCAAGACATTCTTTACTTTCCAAGACAATCTTTACTGCCCAAGACATTCTTTACTTTCCAAGACAATCTTTACTGTCCAAGACATTCTTTACTTTCCAAGACAATCTTTACTGTCCAAGACATTCTTTACTTTCCAAGACAATCTTTACTGTCCAAGACATTCTTTACTTTCCAAGACAATCTTTACTGTCCAAGACATTCTTTACTTTCCAAGACAATCTTTACTGTCCAAGACATTCTTTACTTTCCAAGACAAACTTTACTGTCCAAGACATTCTTTACTTTCCAAGACATTCTTTACTTTCCAAGACAATCTTTACTGTCCAAGACATTCTTTACTTTCCAAGACAATCTTTACTTTCCAAGACAATCTTTACTGTCCAAGACATTCTTTACTTCCCAAGACAATCTTTACTTTCCAAGACAATCTTTACTTTCCAAGACAATCTTTACTGTCCAAGACATTCTTTACTTTCCAAGACAATCTTTACTTTCCAAGACAATCTTTACTTTCCAAGACAATCTTTACTGTCCAAGACATTCTTTACTTTCCAAGATATTCTTTACTTTCTAAGACATTAAAGGTACGATTTTTGGCTGTGACGACCTGGGAGTTCAGGTCAATGTAAAACAAATACAATCACCCGAATCCACCCAGCTGCGGGTCGAACACACGGCCACCAGGTCGGTAGGCGAGTGTCTAACCACTATGCCGCCACGGCTCCTCTACGTTGTTTAGATAAACTCAAACAGACAAAGGCAGCCGTAGCCAAGTAGCAACTATACGCTTGTCTGCCCACACGGTTTTTCATGAGCTCAAATCCGCATCGGGCGGATTTTAAAAAATTTCAGTGGATATGTTAGTTAGTTAGTTAGTTAGTTAGTCGACAGATCATCCTCATTGCACATCGAACCATTCAGTCCATAAGTGCTCGGATCCCTCCTCAGCAAATCCCGCAACGTGTAGCGGCTAACGATGCCAGTTCTGTGTTGGTTTATCAATCTTCTTTGGCTTCCTGCGTAGTGTTCTTGTTTGGCGACCCCTCTTTTAATTTGCTGCTCTCGCAGTCTGGCCATTGTTGTAGATTCACAGTCATCACTTGGTTCTCGCAAAAGTCTTACTTCTCGTAGAGCATTCAGAATGTCGGCCTGGTCCATGGCGCGTCCGCCCTCCACAGTAGCCTCACCTGCGAGCTTGTCAGCCCGCTCATTTCCTTGTACTCCCGCATGCCCTGGCACGAAGATGAAACTAATCTTTGCCAGCCGAGACCGCTCCAGAGGCAGCAACCATTCTCTTCGGATCGACCCCTCCTCTATCCTCTTGATCATGTTCATTGAGTCGCCAAGAAAACAAGCCCTAGTGAATGTCTGTGTCTCGAGCCATGTTATTGCTTTACTTACTGCCATGACTTCCATGGTCAGGCTACTTGTGGTTTCAGTGAAAGCACCAGAGTCCTCCTTCACAATTCTCCCTCCGGCCCGAGCTGTAAAGGCCCATGAGCTTCTCACATGTTGGACGACCGACCCATCTGTGTAGATGACCGCGTCCCCGTCTAGCGAATTCTCGAAAATCAACGCTTGTACTTCAGCCTCAACAGCAGCCGGATTTTCTTGTCTGCATTTTCTATCTAGTTGGATGCAAACTGAAAAGGATGTGCAGAAGTCTGTTGGCACTTGCACCCACTCCTCGCCAGGTTCTAAGTCCTCAAGTGAACACACCTGTTGAAGAATGTCTTCGGCTTGACCGTCCTCTTTTTAACCTGCTGCCCTTCACCTTCCTAATTTCACTATGCAGTAGATGTTGTGTGTTTGCGTTAATTCTGAGGTAGGCGCGTGCCCTGCAACCTTGTATTCTCTCTTCAATGGTTGGAAAATCAAGAAGGTAGCGCATCGCCCTGCATGCTGTATCTCTTGTACATCCAAGAATAATGCGCATAGCTTCATTCTGTATCCTTTCCATCCTTTCTATCTGCTTATGGCTGAGAGTCAGGATTGCCATTGCATACTCCAAAACAGACATGACCAGCCCCTCGTACAGAAGACATAGATGGCGCTGCTCACAGTTTGCTGCCGCCATCACACGCATCACTGCCAAACCCCGCTTGGCCTTTGTTATCACCTGGTCTATGTGCACATTATAAGCAAGGCTTCGATCAAACCGTATCCCCAGGTAATTCATTGTCTGCGTTCTTTCCACCGTCTCTGAACACAGCATTACAGTTGGTGTTGGAGTGTTGACAATATGATTATTCAACGAGAACCAAGTCACTGTCCAAGACATTCTTTACTGTCCAAGATATTCTTTACTTTCTAAGACATTAAAGGTACGATTTTTGGCTGTGACGACCTGGGAGTTCAGGTCAATGTAAAACAAATACAATCACTGTCAGCGACTTGTTCGCTGCAGAGTTCTCAGGACTCCCCTACTTCTGCACCGCACGAAATAACAACTCGTGACATTTGCAAAAGGAATGCAATTTATTTAGAGCTGACATTTGAATGGCTCTGCGAGCGTTATACTTCATCATCATTATACAACATGAATGCAATGAAGTGGTGAGAAATGATGCTAGTATTCACAATCTAAATTTACAGCCTAATATTTGCCTATTGCCTAGAAACTATAGCATTTGTCAAGAATACGTCTGCTCTCTACCGTCTCCAGTCGGGTCTCTCCACACGCTACACATTGCGTGGACAAGCACGGACACTGTCCCTCCGTGCAGTAGCTAGTATTGCGTGCGTGGTGTCCCAAGCACGCTGGCTGGTGAGCTAGAGTAACCGGGCACTTCACGGTTACTCCTAAGGCCAAGCTTCTCAATGGCTTGGGGAAAGCCCTCGCTCAGTTGTACGCATTGGCCCCTGGTCTGACACAAATGTGTCTCCTTGTGAGGCTATTTATAGTGCTTGGTGTCTCTCCTGTCTGGTGTCTCCCTACTAGACTTGTGTTAACTCTTCTCACCTCTCTAAGGCCTTATTGGAGATGCTGACAGGCTCCCCTCCTCTCTGTGAAGTGTTACTTCCCTTTTAACTCATGTTTGTAACACGTCTGGTCACAAAGAAAAATTGGTTGCTCCAATTTTGTCACATATCCAATAAGTTATAAATCTCTATTTTGGGGATAGAACAACTCACTTCTTCCTTTACTCACACTGCTCTATCTTTTCACTTGGCTAATTACGTAGCCTATGTATCAGTATAGTTGGTTCTTTAGATATCTTTGGGAATTGTTGTGAACCGGAACCGTTGTCTTATGACTTATGTCCTGGCTTCCGTCGTTTGACCCTATGTCTTTTGACTTTCACCTATTGACTTCTGTCTCGACCTGTCCTCATATTGCCCGAAATGACAACCCACACACAAGTTGACTCTGTTATGAGTGCAACACATGAGCACAAAGTGTTCATGTTCCCATTAATATCCCCTCCAACTCTTATACACACAGTTCTACTTTTCACCTTCTCGCTTCCGCTTGTGAAAAGCTATATTCAATGTTACATTAAGGTTTTTAAGAAGTTATTGTGTCCCCTGAATTAAAGTTGTTGTTTTTTGAAATAAATAGTGTGTGCATCTTTTATGTGTTTGTTTTCCTGTTTGTTTGCGTGTTTTCTAATAAACTACAGTGTAATTAACTCTCTAACATGTGTATGCGTTAGTGTACTAAATGTGTGTGTTCCTTCGAGCGCCGTAAATCGGTTTATTGTGGTTACAAACGTTTGTTAGACTTATTTGTGACCACAACTCCGCTTTCTGAAGCTCAAAGTACATTCCCTATCTAATGTATTAAAGTATGGCAGTAACAAACATAAAAACTCGACAACACATTGGCTACACAGATGACACAGACAAGTCAAAATAATACGTTTCTAGCGGTGAAAAAATGTGCCGCTTACTTTCTCTCTCGCTCTCTCTCTTTCAACGTTTACTAACTTTCACATTCTCTCCTCGCATTTATTCCTCTTGCATACATCTTTCACTCACTTTCATACTCTTCTTTTGCTCAAACATTCTCTCGTCATTAAAATATGTTTCATAGCATTAAATACATGAACATTACATATATACACTAAATGATTGGCTGAATTATAACAGTAATCACGCCAATGACTGTGCGTTTTGTTTGCACGTGTCATGTCTATACACAATATACAAAGTTATGAGGATGGTTTGTTACCGATCCTGTCATAGTAACTAATATGGTTTGGTGTGCTGACCTAAATTATCCTCAAGGGAAATAATCTAATAAATATTTTCATTTAAGATAAATGGGTTAACTACCTTAAAGTGTTATTTGTAAAAAGGATGATGTTAATTCCTAAATGGTTGGGTTAGTTTAGAAATGATATTTTAGATAAATGAATTTATATATGATTATGATTATGCGGTAATAAATTAATATAATATCTAACACTTGTATTTCTATAGTTGGTGTTTTATGAAATAGGTTATTAACTAAATGATGGTGATTTCTAACTACCAAATAACAAAATAAAGTTATATATGCATTTGAACAATTTTCAATTCAATTATTAATAGAAACATGAAGTTATGTGTACTGTTAATAAAATAATAATATACATATATCACAGTTACATTTCTATATCTAATTACACTAAATCGACGTCCTCCTTTGCGTTGTGAAGATGGAGCAATACTCTTTGTAGACTATTATAACATAGTTCATTTCGGCAAAGTCTTCTATGCCCTCCTTCAAGGATAGTGTATAAATATAGTTCCCTACTAACTTATGTAGGTTCATAGCTAACACTTCAATGTTCTTCTAGCTTATGTGTGTGTCAGCGCATGTTACTTCTGCGTCTGTTAGTTACACTTCTCATAGCACTGTTACTTTCACACAGGTTACATGTTTGGCGATGATAACGCACTTACAATGTATCTTAATCACCACATACGGCACTGAGTTACTTAATATTAAAGTGTCACTGTTTCTGGTGATGTGTGGTCGATCCCTTCCTGCAAATCAGGTATTTCAATGGATGATGGACGACTCAAAATGTCTGCAACAGTGTTCAATCTTCCCTTTAAGTGCTGGATGGTAAATGTGTAATTTTGGAGAATCAAAGCCCACCTGTAAATTCTGTTGTTGCTGGGAAGTCCAGACTGCATCACAGACAACGAAGAGTTATCGGATTCGATCACAAACTGTGCTCCTGCCAAAAATCTATGAAATTTCTTAACACAATAGATCAAACTAAGGCCCTCCAATTCTGTTGCTGAGTATTTTGATTCAGCAGGGCTAATCTTGCGACTTACGTACATTACGGGGTGGAACTTCCCTTCGTAGAACTGTCCTAGTATCCCAGATATGGAGATGGCACTCGCATCTGTGCGTAAGAAATAAGTAAGTTTTGGATTAGGCATACGGAGGATAGGTGGAACGCTGAAAAGATGTTTCTTTTTTGATAAAGCACTAATTAATCTTGCATCTTGTACAGATAACTTAGCCGAAGCTTTTAAGATGTTAGAAAAAACACTGGTGATTTCCGCCAGATTTGGAATAAATTTACTATAGTAGTTTACCAGACCCAGTAAACTTCGGACCTGTTTCTTGGTCGTTGGCATTGTCAATTTCAGAATCTTGGTGACGATTCTGTCATCAGTTTTTAATTGGCCCCTGCAGATGGTATGACCCAGGAAGTCAATTTGTTCCATGCCCAACTCTACTTTGGTCGGCTTCGCTGTGAGCCCAAATACTCGCAACCTGTCGAAGACTTGTCGAAGTTTCAGTAGGTGTGTTGTCCAGTCTTCCGTATGGATGCATATGTCGTCGTTGGTCGTCTGTCAGTTTCGTTTCTATCTTTATGCTGTCAATGGTCGCAGTCGTGTCTACCGTAGGGACTGGTAGTTGCATCTCGTCTTCGTCTGTCTCGTTCAATAATGTTGTGGTGCTAGCTGTGTGTGCTGTTACCTGGCTAAGTGTGTTTGCGTTGTCGCTGTCGTGCGTCGCCCTACCTAATGAAGTTGTGTTGTGTACGTCTGTCGTCTCATTACTTGGTGTTGGTGCAATTTGTTCGTCTGTCTGTTGTTCTTGTCGTGAAAAGTATGGTTTCAGCATGTTGATATGAAATATCTTTAAGTGTCCTTTTATCGATATTTCATAATCGACATCTGATATTTTACGTTCAACGTTGAAAGGCCCTTGCCAAGATGTTAGTAACATAATATGTTTATCAGGTAGTAGAATCAAAACCTTCTGGTTTGGTTCAAGGTGAATATTTATAGCACCCTTATTTGCATAGTTGTGGTTTCCCTTACTCGACACCTGCTTTAGAGGTCCAGCAATATCGACCGCTATACTCTCATGTGGTATAGATGCTAATACTGACCGTTGAACTTTGGCCCTCTCATGCTTTCCCTTTCGTACAAGATGTTGACAAACAGTACAAGATCGACAGAAAAATTTTATGTCCGAACAGAATTTAGGCCAGTAACATTGTGACAGAACTCTGGCTCGCGTTTTATGATAGGCCAAATGTCCAGCAAACGGTGACTCATGTGCGATTTTTAGCACATTTTGTCGGTATGTTACAGGTAACACCGTCTGCTGAATTTCATGGTTATTATATGTGTAATAACGCATGAGAATTCCGTTAACCTTTCTAAAGTACCAAGAAGAATTTTTAGACACTTTCTTTCGCTCACACAACAATTTAAAATAAGGTGTAATTGTTTGGTCGGTGCTTTGTGCCTCGATCAATTTTTGTCGAGTAGTGTTGGTATCTGCACCACTTGGTGTTAGTAGCTGTAGCATTTCATTTTGCAAGTCGGTATAGTTTGTTTCTGTATCTGACTTTGTTACAGCATTGGCCATGTGTGTATCTTTCCAGGCTCTTATGTCGTCGTCTGTACATTCTTTCAATGAATCTAAGCATCCTAAAATAAGATCCGTGCATGGATCTTGCAGGATAGCGCAAGTAAATGTGCCGGTAAGGAACGGGGTATTGATATGCGCTTTTGCCAGTGGATATTTCTCAATGGTTCCAGAGAAAGTACGGCATTTGACAAATTCACCCGTATAATCTTCTGGTCTAGCAAGTTCTCTCCTTAAACCAAGTAGAGTGCTTCCGCTATCAATTAAACATTGGCACGGTTGACCATTGACCAGTGCATCGTAGAACTTAAGTTTACCTCTGGAGACACACGCTGCGTTAGCATCTTCATTTAAACATGGTATTACGTGCCCACATTCCAATTTACCAGTCGCATGAAACTGATAGCATTCGTTACATTTCTCAAAGTCTAAAATATCTGTTACTAATGCTGCACTCTGACATTCACTCGTTGGCAACACATTCACAAGTTCTGGATCAATGTCGCTCTCATCGTCTGATGATGTATCAATGAGTGCTGCATTATTTGCCTTCATCCTTTGTCTACCAATACATTTATTACTATAGTGGCCATAACTTGAACAAAAGTAACATTTAACAGCACGTTTAAATAATGATCTTCTGCTTTCTTGCTTCTTTAACACTGCTTCTAAGTGTGATGGATATGCGGGGTTCTTATCACACATCGAGTAAGCCGGATGAAAAGGATTGCAATAGTTACATCGAGGTGGTTTCTGATATGGTTTGTCCTTCTTACGGTAATCTTTCTGGTTGTAAGATCTATCAGGAACTTTGTTTGCAAAAGCTGTAATTTCTGTGTCATGTGATGTAAATTTAAATATGTCCCGATTAGATGAAAAATATGCTGACCCCCGTTTCTCTAATTGCTGAATGGACTCAATATCTGACTGTTGTAAAAACTTCGCAAAAGGGGTAGGAACGGTAGATATCACCTTGTCCATTACCATAAGGTCTTCTAATTTTTCATAGTTGTTATCCACTTTAGCTGCTCTAGTCCACTTTTTAAATGTGCCCTGCACGTTAGAGATGTAGTCTAAGAAAGTTTCAGTTGCTTTTGGCTTAATCAGTGAGAATTGAATTTGGTACCCAGTAGCGTCTAAAAGAAAATGTTGCATTATCCTATCGTGTATGTACTGATAATTGTTCCTTAGCTCTGTAGGTATGGATTCTATTACTTTTAACGGCTCCCCACTGAGGTTCCTCATGTAGATCATTGCCCAGTCATCCAAAGGTATTTTCTGTGTCTTTAGTTGGAATTCTATGTTCTCAGTCCATGCGCTAATTGAATCCCCTACACTGTATGGTTTGATAAGGCTCTTATACTTACTAAATTTGTTCTGTTCTTCTTGGCTCTTTTGTTTGCTAGAGGCTATTTGTATGTTAGAATCTACCTCCATTTCCTTCATCTTTAGTTTAGTCTCTGAATCTACTTGTATCTGCTTTTGTTTGGTGACTTCCTCGATCTCTTTCAATTCTTTTTGATGCTGCCTTTCTAATGCTCTTTCGTCTCTCTCTAAAGCAGCCTTCTTTTCCATTCGAGCTATTTCCTCTTTCTGTAGAGCAGTTTTTCTTTCTGTTTCTTCTTTGTATTTCTGATCGACCAATTTATCTAATATTTCACCAGTATGGCCCATTTCCTTGCCTGCCTGGATACAGTCATTTAGTGACGCCATTTTTGCGTAATGTTAGTTCAAAATGATATCACAATAATATTTACACAATAGTTTGTAATAATGTGTTAGTAAATATACATCTCTACTGAAAAAGAAAATGCATGATTAATTTAGAGCATACCAAAATATTCTGAAAATATACTCATCTAATTCTTTGGAAAATACGGTTCTTGGGATGTTCCACCGCTGTCTTCCACAGTTACAAAATGATTTGACTTGATAACACAATGGCTGCTTCTGTTTAGTAGAGCATCAAAAATTAGCCACACGCTTATGTTGTAAATACAAACTTATATTTCATGCGAATGATGAATGAAAAAATGTGATAGATAGTGATAAATGGTGTTAATGAATGAATGATATGATCGTCTGAATGATTGTTAGAGGATATGTGAGATGATTCGTCGTATGACAGTCGATGTCGTCTTGTCTTCACTTTCTGACTATGGCGTGACTTCGTTCTAGGCTTCAGTTCAGTCGCTAATCTATTTACTGGTTCCGTAGAATGGTGACATTGATGGCTGTATCACACAAAATGAAATGTACACGATGGTTAAGATGGTAATATTCACCGATGATGACTGTATACATTTCTATTAAATTTTGTATAATAACACACTTTCAAAATTAATGTTCGTAGAATTTTACACTTTATCGATTTAAATTTGCTCAATTGTGGTTCACGCTCTACAAATGTTATGATCTTATAATTCACCAAAGAGAATTATTTATGTCATGTTGGAAACAAATTTACATTACTTTGAAATATTTAACACAGCAATGACGTTGAATCGTGCACTGGACTGATGCTGGTTCAGAACTTTCTGATACCAATCGATAGCTGGCGTTCGTTCAGTGGTTTATAACACCACTTGCCTGCTAGCGTTGACTGTTTGTTGACTATAACAACAATTGCCTGCTATGACTGCTATGTTGGCGTTGGTTCAGTGGTTTCTGACACCAATTGGGGTCCTGCCTGTCAGCGACTTGCTCGCTGCAGATTTCTCAGGACTCCCCTACTTCTGCACCGCACGAAATAACAACTCGTGACATTTGCAAAAGGAATGCAATTTATTTAGAGCTGACATTTGAATGGCTCTGCGAGCGTTATACTTCATCATCATTATACAACATGAATGCAATGAAGTGGTGAGAAATGATGCCAGTAATCACAATCTAAATTTATAGCCTAATATTTGCCTATTGCCTAGAAACTATAGCATTTGTCAAGAATAAGTCTGCTCTCTACCGTCTCCAGTCGGGTCTCTCCACACGCTACACATTGCGCGGACAAGCACGGACACTGTCCCCTCCGTGCAGTAGCTAGTATTGCGTGCGTGGTGTCCCAAGCACGCTGGCTGGTGAGCTAGAGTAACCGGGCACTTCACGGTTACTCCTAAGGCCAAGCTTCCCAATGGCTTGGGGAAAGCCCTCGCTCAGTTGTACGCATTGGCCCCTGGTCTGACGCAAATGTGTCTCCTTGTGAGGCTATTTATAGTGCCTGGTGTCTCTCCTGTCTGGTGTCTCCCTACTAGACTTGTGTTAACTCTTCTCACCCCTCTAAGGCCTTATTGGAGATGCTGACAATCACCAGAATCCACCCAGCTGCGGGTAGAACACACGGCCACCAGGTCGGTAGGAGAGTGTCTAACCACTATGCCGCCACGGCTCCTCTACGTTGTATAGATAAACTCAAACAGACAAAGGCAGCCGTAGCCAAGTAGTGACTATACGCTTGTCTGCCCACACAGTTTTTCATGAGCTCAAATCCGCATCGGGCGGATTTTTAAAAATTTCAGTGGATATAGATCAACCTAGTGTAAATTGGATATCAACGAATGTGTTGGGAAATAAATGTGGCATGCGTGATTGTGTCCACATCTGAACCGAGTGCCCATTGATCATTACACACATTGGATAGCAGCTGTGTCCATTTCGTCATAAAGTGAGTAAAAGGGTCCTTTAAATTGACAAATTCATACATAGACAAAATAGGTCGACTTAACTATTAATAGAAGACAAGCTCCTACAATGTGTTTCTCAACTAATCAAAAGGATAATTGTGTTTACAAATTGAACTCTTCTGTCCCAGACACAACGAATTACAAGGAAAACTGGCTGCCACTGTAAGGAATTAAGATAACATCTAGAAACGTAAGGCTAAATGTAACAATCAGGAAGTTATGGCCGCCAGTAATAACTGAAAGAGTATATAACAAATTAAACGTGGCTTGGTGAAATAAGGAATAATTGTTCAACGTATGGTGCATTGCCTAGTGGCGATGAGTTAATAATTAACCTTTCATGTTATGTTACTTTAAATCTGTAATATTTATACAAACATGGGGGAATTATACTCACTTCGGACATGCAGGTTCATAGGGCAGCGGAACTAGCAAACAATTGAGCCACTTCTCAGGGGGCCGTGATGAGGGAGACCTTCTACAAAGGATGGGTTCACTTCTCATGGGGCCATGATGATTGGGACCTTCTACAAAGGATGGGTTCACTTCTCAGGGAGCCGTATTGATTCCAGACCTTCTACAAAGGATGGATTCACTTCTCAGGGAGCCATGATGATTGGGACCTTCTGCAAAGGATGGCGACACCTGTCATGGGGCCGTGATGAGGAAGACTGTGACGAAATGACTGCAGATAGTCTGGTCTCTGAGTTATATCCCTTTGATGGGATGGCGAAGGGTTAGTCTCCCTGGAATTAATAACAATAAATAGGGGGTTTCCCGACGAAAGTAGTGCCTGACGTCACTATTCTGGTTATTTCTAGAGAAATCTAGAATCTCCCCCAGTGAGTGCGTACGTGGTCAAGATCACGCTAGACTCACAATTGCCTCATGGAACACGGGTTGGTGGAACAATCCGTGACACAGGACTTCTCCGTGGATCATGAAATTCCCTCGGCCCGTGAAGGCATTGTGACGACGCACTTAGCTGGGCGTGAGCAGTCGTCCAGTCGGACCTCAGCATAGATAGATCGCAGAATTGTGCTGCTGAAAGTTGATGTCAGTGTTCGCAGCCAGAGCGGGACATCAGCAGACACGATTGTGATTTCGGAATCACAGGTCAGTTGAATACTTTGTCTATTGTTTAACTGTTGTCCTTATACCTCGCCTACCTTCCCGAGAGAATTATTCGCCGCCCGAGATCGTCGTCGCGAAGAGCATAAATCTACCACCGGCCGTCTGCATTTTTAATTAGCGATTATCGATCGGCTAGGTAATGTGTTGACATACGGAGCCAGCCTGCACAACAGCTGGGAGTGTGTATTCACAATATGCCGGAACGTGTGTTCTTTCTAGTACTGGCGTAAAACCTTTGTTTGTAGATTGATAGAATTATAAACTGTTTATTTACAAATGATTTGCATGGTTAGTGATATGTATGATATTATCACTGCTTTGTGCAAGGAAGATTCCGGTACTTTACCAAGTGTGTAGCAGTGACTTGTTTGGGTTAGTACTTACACACGCAAGGCGGGTTGTTTGTCATTCATTACATAGAAATGCTAGATGCTGTTAATAATGATAAGTTAGGGCTTGTTATTATTATAGATGTATAATTTGCTTCGTTAGAGTAGGATTGTAACTTAGATGTTAGATCAGTGGTGGTGATTATACTTGGAATCAAGGTGTGATTCATGGGAAAGATCGACAGGTAAGTATTTGCTGTGTAATGGAACCAGTGTTAGTCCTCGTAGGAAGAATGGTGTTACATTTATTGGATAACGGTTGATAGGAATTATTTATAAGACCTATTGTCATTGCTTGTTTACATGTCCGTCCGCTAAAGTGACCGTGCGTGTACAATCTTGCGTATGTCTAGTCAACCGACTGGGAAGTAGGCCGGTCCACCCGACCCATTAGGTTGCAGGTCCGACCCCAAAGCGATCGTGCGTATCCGATGGTTGAACATACCCGACCGAGAGCGATGCGGCGCTCGGTAATTCGAGGCCGTTGCGTCTAGGTAGATCCAAGATAGGAACCGAACCGAATCTGTCTCTATTATTCTACTCTTCCAGAAACCTGACTCTGTTCATGGAGTACTTGAGGTACTGCCGTGAAGTAGGAGTAGTATGTTAGGGGAATGAACCCCCAAAAAATGAGGAGCTGAGTTTTGGTAGAGGAGAGGCTGGAGGCCTTGCTACATTGGATGACGTGACCTAAGTCGTCACGGGACAAGATGCACGGGACCCACAGTAGCTGTGGGAAAGTGTATTTGTGGATGGCCACCAAAACTGTGCTCGACCGGCACAGAGATGACCGACCAGAATGGAAGGTCAGTTAATCAAAGGCAACCCAGGTTCTGGGACAGGGATCCCAGGACAGAGCGATGGCTGTGATATGAGTTTGTTATTTAAGTTTAACAAGTCATGAGTTATCCTTAGTTAATACTATAGTAATGAATTATAAGGAGTATAATTTATTATGGACATATTGTTATTAATGTGTGTAGTTGATCAATCCATGGGTGAAAGGATTGGTTAATTGGTGAGTATGTGTGGAAGGAGGATTTGTCCGGCTGGGCACCTCCTGGATAAAGTAATCACGACACTGAAAGGGAAGTAGGTGTATTTGTGGATTGATGATGGAAGTGGAAAACAGGAGTGGACTAGCACCAGGCGAGGGATGCTTTGACAGAGTCATACAGTCGACGCTGGTGCTAGGGGGCTATCTGTAGCCCAGACTAGTTACTTGACTATGTACAGGAGTACTATTGCTTTCTCTTACATCATCATGCCTATACATTATGGTTAAGAGTGGATCTATGATGTGATGATCTCATACATATATCTTTATTGTATTATGTAAAACTGAGAGGCAGGTGTAATGGTGGAGATGCAGTTAGTTCTTGTTGTAGTTGAGTACTCACACCACCCCCTTCGTGTTTCAGGATTTGTTATTGCTATACCTAAGGAGATTCCAGAGTTTAACCATGAGCTTTAAGGGACCGGCTCATTCCAGTGCCGATCAAGATGATGGTTAAGGCATTACTGGGAGCGGTCATCGGAATCTGCCGAGATCAACGATTGAAAAGTCTGAGTACCGAATACGTCGGTCGGTCTATGCTATGACCACCGCAGGATCTGCCCGACGAGTGTCAACAGATCCCGATAGGATCCAAGACTGAAACGTCTGATGATTTTAGCCAGTGAAGCACTGGTGGAATTCGAACTCAGTGAGAACCTTGGTGATTGCAAGGTATTGAATTTCAAAGTTGATAGAAGTGATCTCTGTTACCAGTCACCATGGCCTGTTTGTTATGCTTCCTGCCCGGCTGGGTCGTCATGGGACACCTTGTATATTATCATGCTTAATTGGTGTGTACCTACAAAGGTTTACCTTAGTGAAGCCGAAACTTGGTCCAGTGACCTAAGACATTGATTTACTTATTGGTGTGAACACCGGAGTGACCTGCTTGAAAGGGTAGGGATATACCCCATTCCCAGGTGTTGAACATTGACAGTGTAGGTTAGGATGTCATTGATACCCATTGATCAGGGTACTTACTTGTGAATTTGTGAAGATCTATTATTCCAAGAGACATGGGAATAGGTGAAGTGTTGTAGTCACCTGATAGACTTGGCAAGTGACATTGTGTTTATGTGGAGCGAACGCTCATGTTATAGGTGACGTATCAGTGTGTCAGTCACCTATGAGGTAGAAGAGCATCCCGGCTCTTGAACTTTAGGGTACGGTACTACACGTACTTGTCTGCAGTTGGGAGACAGCTAGTATACTAGGGTCGGCCCAGACTTCATCCGTAGAGTGTGATGGTGATATAGTAAGACATCAAGGGAGGATCCTTGATCACCAGTGCAGTGTCGGTCAGGCAGTGGGACTACGCTTGATCAGCCCGAGAGTTGGATCACTGAAAGAAGAGGGAACTTTGGAGAGGCATCAGACCTTGGAGTTCCTGTCCACTGGAGGTTCCGGGGTGAGGCGTAATCACGACAGGACGACCGCACGAACTATAGTCACAGTCTCTATGATGAAGAAGAATCATCTGTAGATCTGCTCATGTACATATTGTCTTATCTTATAGTCCGGCTTTCAGCCATCCTTCTCTGTGTTGCAGTTGACGTAGTTATGAATTAAATTTTGTTCTGTTAGCTATGACTTTGTGCAGTGGTATGACTGGTGTTTTGTCCGAGCCCCCTTGGGGTAGAAAACCCTAGGTAGGGGAGGGGAGGTTCAGCTGTCCCGGCTTGTGTGGGGCCTGGTAGATGTGAAGTGCTAGTGAGGTGGTTGGAGCAAAGGCTGGGGATATTATCTATAGTAGCAAACCAGTCCAAGCCCCGGCGGTATTGTTGAAATATCAGCTTTCACCCATTCTAGGCCTCGGTATAATGGGATGAGTGACCAGTTTCCTTCCATACTGTCTTTCAGTTCCCCCCCCCCCCCAAAAAAAAATTTTGACAATCATCATCCTCATGTGTCACTCCAATATGCATAGGCGATCATGTTTTGCCATCTCACACGATCACCAGAGTCGTGGATCAGCTCTTTTTTGTCTCGATTATGCAATATGATAAAGACACTTAGAAATGTACTTCTCTGCCTTCCCCTTGTTCTTCTCCCCTCAATGTTTCCAGTTGTCAGCCAGTTCTCTAGTTTATTTCTTTGTATAACGTGCCCAAACAATTTTGACTCTCACCGTTTCATTTATCTAATCAGTTTACCGTTTTCATCTGTTTCTTGTAGGACATGCTGATTAATTTTCATGTCGGTCCCTTGTATTCTTTACATTGTCTTCAGAAACCACATGTCCACTGTCATTAGATGTTTTTCAGCATGTCTGCTCATTATCTGCGTTTCACATGCATACAAAAGTAAAGGTTCTATGTAGCACTTCAATATAATTTTTCTCGTTGCAACTGGCATTTCCTTTATTGTTTAGTATGTTTTCCATCTTCCAAAAGACTATCTTTGCCATTTGAATTCTCTTCAAGACACCCCCCATGATATATTATGACTGTTCCGAGATAGTTGTACCCATTCCTTGTTTAAGAATATTCACATTGACCCATATTTTCCATTGTGGTATTTCTTTCTTCTTAGAGTCTTCTCCTGTCTTCTTACAATTAAATTCTAACCCTAATTGTTCACTGTGTACCATAATCGCATCTACTAAATGCTGTAGATCCTGTTCGTTGTCTGAAACCAATACTGTATCATCATCATATCTAATAATATTGATTTTATGTCTCCCAATGGTGATTCCTCTCATATCTTCTAAATTTCTAATACTATTCTCACTACATGTATACTCTACAAGCGTCATACCTGGACTAGGTTCTTATGATCACACTCTACAAGCCTCATAACTGGACTAGGATCTTATGGTCACACCCTACAAGCGTCATACCTGGACAAGAGGTTTATGGTCACACTCTACAAGCGTCATAACTGGACTAGAGTTTTATGGTCACACTCTACAAGCGTCATACCTGGACTAGAGTTTTATGGTCACACTCTACAAGTGTCATACCTGGACTAGAGTTTTTAATGGTCACACTCTACAAGCGTCATAACTGGACTAGGGTCTTATGATCACACTCTAAAAGCGTCATACCTGGACTAGGTTCTTATGGTCAATCTCTACAAGCGTCATAACTGGACTAGGGTCTTATGATCACACTCTACAAGCGTCATACCTGGACTAGGGTTTAAGATCACACTCTAAAAGCGTCATACCTGGACTAGGTTCCTATGTTCATTCTCTACAAGCGTCATACCTGGACTAGGGTTTTATGGTCACACTCTACAAGCGTCATACCTAGACTAGGGTCTTATGATCACACTCTACAAGCGTCATAACTGGACTAGGGTCTTATGGTCACACTCTAAAAGCGGCATACCTGGACTAGAGTTTTATGGTCACACTCTACAAGCGTCATGCCGTCTAGAAATTGCATGTCCTTTGCAGGCCGTTCCGATCAACCCCAGAATGATTTCCTTTTGAACGAGAATTTCAACATTCAAGTCCGACATACCAGTGTAAGGATTGAACATCTACCCCGCCATCAAGTCACCGGAAGTGTAAGAGCTGGAGCTCTGTTATCCTCTCGACCACGCGAACTCTAGTAATGCCAGCTAGCAGTCTAGCCATTATACGATTTTCTTCTTCTTCTGCGTTCATCCGGGTTTTGTGTGTGTGTGTGTGTGTGTGTGTGTGTGTGTGTGTGTGTGTGGACGTATTTGCGGCCTCCCTGGCCTAGGGCTTAACGTCTTTCTCCGTAATCCCGTATATTCTCGTGAGTAACGTAACCTGCGCGAGAATCGGTAGCGGTTGGTAACTTACAGGGTATGTGAGCCGGTCGCCCAGAAGCAATGGCAAACTATTGAGCGTAATCTTGCCTAGTACAGCAAGAACTGCTGAAAAATGCTAATGTTGACTGCAAAGTCCTGTAAGGAATATGCCAAAACAAAACAAAATAATTGCGTTGTACCTGTTTACAGCAGAACTGTGATACTTGCGCCTTTCAGCCGACACATCCGACTTCTGCGGGCATTTGTTGGCCGGGTTAACGTTTCCGTGCATTACACAATTTATTTATGTATGTTTTGCACAGTTCAGAAGTTTACCGTTTCATTCAGGTCACGTTGTAGCTACATTCATGTGGCAAATTGGAGAAGCCAAAACTAATCTATTCCCTGAGTGAAATTTAATATTTTCCTTTGCGCAGGATATAAATAATATATTGCCAGAATTCGTTGGAAAAAGTTTCGCACTGACTTTGTGTCAGCTTACAATTGCTGAAATTGTTTTATTTAGTCAAACTTTCAGCTTGCAGCCGTTGCAGTATAGTGACTGTATCCCTGTGACATAATGACTGGTTCCCTGTGACATGACAATTAGTTCGCATGGCATAGTGACTAATTCCTGGTCTCATGCACTAGTTCGTTAGTTCCCCTTGTCATGGTGACCAATGCATTAGTTCACTATGACATAACGACTAGCTCCCAGTGGTTAGTTCTTTGTAACATAGTCATTGGTGCACTAGTTGCTTGCGACATATTGACTAAGGAGCTAATTCCTTGTTACAGAGTAACTAGTTCCCAGACATTGTTTCGTGTGATGTGATCACTTGGGCAACATTTCTCCATGTCACAACTACACAAAGGACACGCAGAAGTGTAGCCGCTAGACGCTCGCATGCTGTGCTGGTGGTGTTGTGTTCACGCCTCATGTGGCGGTTTCACATTTGTGAACCTGACCTGGATTCTCCTGGTGCCAACAAATGTCTTAGGAAGTAAAGGCAACCGGTGTGATACTGGCACATCAGCCACCGAGTGCCGTTTGGTCTATACAAAATATGGGTCTAGCTCTATGTGTGGGTTGAATGAGTGTGTGTAAGTTGGGAAATGGGTGGGGTATGTGTGGGTGGGTGGGGAGAGATTGTGTGGGTAGGGATGTGTGTAAGTTGGGGATGTGTGGATGGTTGCGGGATGTGTGTGTGTGTGTGTACGTGCGGGATGTGTGGGTTGGCGGGAGATGTGTGTGTGTGTGTGTGTGTGTGTGTGTGTGTGTGTGGGGGATGTATGTTTGGGGGATGTATGTTTGGGGGATGTGTGTTTGGCTGGGTAGTTGGGGCCTTGTCGGTGGTGGAGGATATGTGGGTGGGTAAGTGTGTGTGGGTTATGGGATGGGTAAGAAATGTGTGTGTGGGTGGGGAGCTGTGTGTAGGTGGGGGATGTGTGTGGGTAGGGCATGTGTGGGTGGAGGTTGGGTGGTTGAGTGGGGTATTATGTGTGCCTGGGGTGTGTGTGTGGGTGGGGGTATGCGTGGGGAGTTGGGGGGATGTGTCTCATAACATAGTAATGTGCATTGTTTATGTTTACAACATTCATTTGACAATATTGTTTTCCTATGTGAATGTATCATGCACTATTGATGAACAAAAGATGAGTGATTGGAAGGGCCGAATGTAAGACGGGCCTGCGTTAACAATTTGTTACCCTTTTAAAATAAAGTTCGTTCGTTCGTTCGTTCGTTCGTTTGTCATAAGCGCCTTAGGCATGTAAAAGAGACTTTTACTTTGTATGTGTAAGGTCAGCCCGGTCAACAAATGCCCGCAGAAGTCGGATGTGTCGGCCAAACAGCGCAAGAACGCAGCTCTGCTTTAAACAGGCACAAAACAATCACTTCTGGAGAAGAAAAAAAAACAAAACAATTCCGGATGAACGCAGAAGAAGAAGAAGAAGTAATGAACATCTGCTCTATGTGATCATTTCATTCATTCATTCAGTAGCATGTCCTTTGCAGAACCTCGCTCCCATAACAACCTTCCGGAAAACCTCACGATCATAAGCAAGATGTCCCGCGTCCGATCACCCATCTGGAGGTCATCCGTAACATCCTGCACCCATCTTCTCTTTGGCCTTCCTCTTCCTCTCTTCCCAGGCATATACCCCTCCATTATTGTTCTCTCCAAACTTTCGTGATGTTTCAAGTGACCAAAATATTTCAATTTTCTTTGTTTTATCATCTTTAATAGCCAACCTTCTTCAATATTCAGCTCTTGAAGTATGGATGCATTTGTTCTTTTCTTTACCCAAGATATTCTTAGAACTGGTCTATAACATTTATATTCAAAGGCATTCATGCGCTGTTCAGCTTGTTTAGTAAATGTCCAGGTCTCACTAGCGTATCTTGCAATGGGGAAAGATGCAAGCTCTTAAAATCTAATTTTTGTAGTTATGTCTGTCCCACTTTATAATTTATTCAGCTGTTTTAGTCTTTTAAGAGCAATTGATAGTCGTCGTTTAATTTCTTTTATTGTGTCACCGTTGTCGGTAATCAATGACACAAGATATTCACAATTTTCCAACACCTCCAACTTTTCCTCATTAACATATATTTATTTCTTTATAGTATCTGTATGCATTATCTTTGTATTTGCAGTGTTAAGAAATAAGTTGTGATTTTCACTATTCAATTGGGTTGAGACTATTAGGTTTTCTATACCATTCTGTGATGTGGATAGCAATACTGTATCATCAGCATACCGAATCTCTGGTATGTCATGACCACCGATATTTAGGGCATTTATATCATCTCATTCATTTCTCATTACATTTTCAGTGTACATATTAAACCAATAGGGGGACAGCACACATCCCTGACGGACACCTTGCTTGATGTCAAACCAATCTGATGTCTCGCCATCTATTCTAACCGCTGCTTGTTGGTCTAGATAAAGCATTCTTATGAGTTGTATTGCATGTGATGGAAAACCCATATTCCTCATGATTTCCCAAAGTTTCTGATGTTGTGCACAGTCAAATGCCTTTGACTAATCCACAAAACATGAGAATAGGTTTACATCAAATTCTCTGCATTTCTCTATTATTAAACGCATGTTGAAATTGTGATCTCTTGTTTCTCTTCCTTGTCTAAATCCGGCTTGAACCACGTTAATTTCTTCTTCCATTTTCTTAAGAAGTCTTCCCATTATGAGTTTTAGTAGAATTTTACTTGCATGACTGATCAGGGCAACAGATCTATAGTTCGTGCATAATTTCAGGTTGCCCTTTTTGGAATTGGAATGAAGACAGTTCTCTTCCAATCTTTTGGCCATATACCATATGTCCATATCTTTTTACATAATGCGTGACAGATGTGTATGCTTTCTTCTCCCCCTGCTTTAATCAGTTCAGCTGGTTTCTCATCACATCCAGGTGATTTACCATTCTTCAGGTTCTGTATTGCCCATGCAATTTCATCTAATGAGGGTTCAGGTTCTGTCTCTGCTGTCATTGGCTCATATATCTCATTCGTATCCTCACTCTTATCATACATTCTCTGCAGTACTCCTGCCATCTTTCTAGAATTTGTCCAGATTCTTTTAAGGTATTTCCCATCTTGTCACAGACAACATTTAATTGAGGTTGAACATTTCTTGTCAATAACTTCATTTCATTGAACATTTCGTAATCTCTTCCAGTCTTATGATATTGCTCTATTCTGGTACAGCAATCTTGTATATATTGATTTTTGTCCTTTCTTGTGTTCTTTCTTATTTCTCGAGTTAAAGATTTATACTTCATCCTGTTGTTATCAGGTTTACCTCCTTTCCTGTTCAGTTCCCTTCGTTGTTTTATTAATTCTAACGTATCTGGCGTAATAAAATCAAAATAAATCAAATCAACTTTATTTTAAAAGTGTCTCAAATTAGGCACGCAGGCCCGTCTTACAATCGGCCCTTCCAATCACTCATCTTTCGTCCATCAGGAGCATTATACATTCACACAGGAAGAAAAAAAACACTGTGAAATGAATGTTGTAAACATAAACAAGGCAAATTACCATGTTATGAGGCCATCTCCCAGGTCACCACCACACCAACTCTGGCCAATGTGTTACAGTATCCTTTAACAATACACTCCATTATGAGGCATTTCGAAAGTGCCTCATCAATTATTACAAGCCTGAACGAATCCAACACAGACAAGATAGAAGCGGGGCCTACGTGGAAGATCTGATTATGACGCTAGTCCTTACAATACATTTGTATCATTCGAAGAACAAGTTACTAGCTCAGGGCATCGTTGAAAACATTAACTCTTGGCTAAAATTAGACTTCGTCGAGCTGGAGAACTCAATACTTACATTCACGAGTAGAGACATATCAAAGACACAAGATATCATCAACATGCTTGTCTCGAGTGAGGACTCAGAATCTACACAGCCCACAACTACAGCTGTGGACATCACAGCAGACAATGTTTCTCAACTAACACATACAATGAATGAACAGGACAATACTATCAACACGAGGTCAGCTACCCCATCAGTACTCTTGGCCATTGAATATCCAATGGAGCACCTCCAAAACAACGTTGAGACCAACGTAAAAGTAGAAGAAGAAATACCAGCCTTAGATAACACGCCAACTATCAATGGACAATCGTGCGATTGTCATAAGCGCATTGAGATAATAGAACAATCCTTAAAGGCACTCACTGCTACTGTGACAGCGAACATTGAAACTAATAGCAAGACCAGCAGTGACTACACTGATCTCAAAGCAGAAATCACGCTCCTGAGAGAGGAAAATCTGTTGCTAAGAAAAAACAATAGAAACTTTACAGCACGAGTCCACCACCAACCCAACTGAACAAGCGTGTAATTCACAAGCAGCTGTAACAACTTCGGAGAATCTTGAAGCCCAGTTTCACCAAAAAGAAATAACACAACAAGACGCGAAAAAACCTCAACGTGATGAGGAAGATAAAACGCTACAAGCAGTCTATCCCATTGGTGTAAAAATAAGCAACAGATTCGAAGTGATTCAAGAAAATTCGTCAGAAAACGTACAGTGCTATAGTGAACTGCCAACAGACAACACACGCCTCCAGGAAACACAGGGAGAGTCACATGAAGACGTACAGACTGCAGCTAAATGGGAGAAACAACGGGCAAGGCGTACTGACAACCAACATGTGCAGACAGCACGACCCGACTGTACACAAATTATAATAGGCGACTCTCTAATGAAAGGTCTATACAGCGACCGGATGGCCACTTCAGACAAAGACATTGTTTCCATAATTCCATTGCCTGGGGCTGGTGTTGACCGGCTAACAGACAAGATTAGGAGGTTGGCTGTAAATCTTAACGTAAAAAGGGCAAGCGTTCATATTGGTATCAATGACACCATGAAAAACCAGCAAATCACAACATCTCAACTGCCGGCGCTCTTCAACAGATTACGTCACACTTTTCCTAACTCGTCCATTTTCTTCTCCTCCATCATATCACCGAGCTATGGATTCCAGCGTCGTCTAGCTGACATAAACAACAACATATTGCAGAATTTTTGTTCTCACAACAACATACAGTTCATCAACAACACACCGGTGTTTACTTCACAGTCTGGAGCACCTAAAAAGCGACTTTATAAGGATCAAGTACATGTGTCTACATTGGGCACCAGCTTGCTAGCCAAAAATATTAAATACCCAGAACGTACACAACCTACATCCAATACTGGATCGCGTAGGACACTTTTAGCTACACCATCTCAAACTCAAGCCAGACGACATACTGCCGCCACATCAAGTAACAATAGGCCAGAAGAGAGCAGACCACTCATAACCACGGCACCTGATATCCAAGCCAGACGGAACATTTCCACCACACCAAATCCGTACAATACGCCCTCTTTCACACAGGAGGGTGATAATTATGAAGATACGTTCCCTCTTCTCCACAGCAAGGATCAATCCAGTAGTAACAACAACGTGCCACCACAGCCTCCTGTTAGCCACGAATCAGAGCCTTTAGTTGGAAGTCGTTACATACCCGTGAGAAATCAACAGTATAAATTCCATTGTAACCCAGAGTTGTTATACCTCACACGTTTTAGCCCAGCTTCACTTCGTCAGGCACTTATGATGTCGTTGTACCAAGGACCAACACAGCCTGGTATTTACTAGCAATTCAGCACAAAGCAACACCGGATCTCGGTACAAGAAAGAGCCTCTCCTAGAAAGTTTATGCGAATACTTGGTTATTGTTTTATATAGCAACGTATTAGATTATACGTGGCTGTAAACATTGACTCGTATTGAAGTCACAGAGATTGACACTTAGTTAGATATCTTTTATAATACTTTTTATCGCGTTTATACTCTGAGTGAGGGGGTCTTCACTGATCATCCTTACTTATCTTTATACCATTTTGTGTGTGTTGTGTGTTTATATTGATAGAGATATTACTGTTTCTATGTACTTTAGAGTGTGTATTTGTTATAAAGGACGTAAGTTGTATTTATTTTGTGTTTTAAAATATTCATGATTACGCATTGTTAAAATGTCTAATAAGTACGAACACTGGCTCAGTAATACTTGGCTCAGAATCGGGCATTTAAATATCTGCCATCTATTAGGGAACCTGCCTGAACTATCACTTATAGTTAATCAAAATTTTCACATGTTCGGCGTTAGCGAAAGTCGATTAAATAACAACATCTCAGATGATGACATTGCTATCAGAGGCTTTAAAACCATTAGAAGAGATCCCTATCAGAAACAAGAGACGGGCATTGCAGTTTATATTTCTAACTCTTTCTTATATTGAGGTTAAGCTTCAAAATCTCAAACCCCTAGTAGTTGGCTATCTTGATCGAAACCCCAGTGCAGGAAATATCTGGTATGAAAAATTCACCACTATGATGGATGTAGTCTTTAGTAATGCTAGAGAAATAATACTGCTAGGCGACTTCAAAATAGACACTAACAAATCAAACAAAACATGGGAAAACATAATAGAGTCATATAACTTCCAACAGTTAGTCAAACAAGCCACTAGAATAACAAATTCATCTGCAACACTTATAGATCATATCTATACTACGCGTGCTGACAACATCACATAATGTACTGTACCTAATAATGCAATGAGCGATCACTACCCAGTATGTTGCACGTGGTCGAAAAGAGGTACCAAAACTCCCAAACACAAATATATAAGTATAAAATATAGAAATTACAAAAACTTCAATCAAGATGCCTTCTTACAAGACTTGCAAAACTCATCTATGGACTATTTTTACCAGCTTCCTGACCCAGATGATGCTCTGGACCACTGGCTGAAGACCTTTCTAAGCGTATTTGATAAACATGTTCCATTTAAGGAAGTTCGTGTTAAACATCACAATCAGCCCCCGTGGATCACACAGGAGGTAGTTGAACTTATGAGAGACCGGGACAGGGCACATAAAAAAAGATCTAACTATGTACCGTAGTCTGAAAACCAACGTTCAATATGTTATTCGAAAGGAAAAGAAAAACTATTTTAAGAACTAAATAATAGATACAACCAACACTAAAGATATATGGAAAGCAATTAATACCTTGACAAACAAACACAAATCATCACAATCGTTACCATCAAATCAGGTTACATGTGATCAATTCAGTAGTTTCTTTCAGTCTGACATAAAAACAACTGAAGGCCGCAATACCAGATGTGCCTCATGACATATCTTTATTATCATCATTCTGTGAGAGCAAATGCTATGGAGACATTCCCACAAACATACCGCTAATGACGACCACAGAAGTATTTACTCATCTCAGTAGCCTAAAAACAATAACTCATCAGGACTAGATGGAATCAGTAATCGGATCCTTCGATATGCTGCACCGGTGATCTGCGAGTCACTAACATTTATATACAATCAATGTCTCACCAAAGGTCACTTCCCATCAGCCTTTAAAATCGCTAAAGTGTACCCTCATTTAAAAGCTGGTTCATTAGACGATTGTATCATGAGTAATTATAGGCCAATTTCCATATTATCCTCTTTATCCAAACCGCTAGAAAAGCACATCCACAAAACAACACTAGAGCACTTAGTTCGCCACAAACTAATAGCTGACAGTCAGTCAGGATTTCGGCCAAAATATTCCTCCCATACGGCCCTAACAAACATGATAGAAAACTGGCATCAAAATATTAATAACAATACTCTATGTGGAACGATGTTTATAGACTTTAAAAAAACATTCGATATGATAGATCATACTATCCTAATTAAAAAACTAGAAACAATGAAAGTAAGCTTTAATATAGTGACATTAATAAACTCATTCTTATTAGACAGAAAACAAGTAGTATCACACAATAAATTTCTATCCCAAGCTATTACCATTGATATTGGAGTACCTCAGGGGTCTATACTTGGCCCTTTGTTATTTGCCATTTATATAAATGATCTTTCATTATATCTGTCATCGTCCTGCGATTTATTTGCTGACGACTGCACAGTATATACAAACGCTATTGATCGTAATGTGCTAGAATTATCCTTGCAACAGGAAATAAATAGTGTAGTTAACTGGAGTCATGCAAACCGCATGCAAATTAACATTTCTAAAACAAAATCTATGTTAATAGGAACGAGGCAAAGACTTCACACTCTAAACTCGCAGAGAACTCTTCAGCTGCACATTGGTAGCACACCTATAGAAAGTGTAACCGAGCACAAGGCACTGGGCCTTATCATAGATCAAAATCTATCCTTTAATTCCCATGTTCATGCTCTAGTTAAAGAAATAGCCACAAAAGTATACCAACTTGCCAAAATTAAAAACTTCCTTGACGAAAACACAAGAAAGATATTCTATACTTCCCACATACAAACACATATTGATTATTACTCCACAATCTGGGATGGATGCTCCAAATCAATAACAAAACGCCTTTATTCACTCCAGAAAAGGGCAGTGCGTCTAATCAATGGTGATAAGTTTACAGACAATTCTAACCTACATGAACGTCTTCAGTTACTGCCACTCCACAAACGCCTACTTTTTAATAAGGCTAAACTAACTCACAAAATCCTATTTCAAAATGCCCCAAGCTACCTTTGGCCATTGTTTAAATATAACGCAAGACATAGTGAACGACTAAATATACTTCATGTCCCTAAACCTAGGATAGACTTATATAAAACAAGCTTAGCATACTCTGCCACTCAGTTGTGGAATAATCTTCCACAAGAAATCAAAGACACCACCAATCATTATACATACAGTCGCAACCTGTTTGAACACTACCTCAAAACAGACTACATGCCCCTTTAAAAAAAAAAAACAGCAACAAAGACAATAATAATGGTAAATTATCTCAAACGACAACTAGCCAGAAAAAAACAAAAACATTCCCATATGTGTGGCACGTTACACCCGCCTTGGGTATTTATGATGCCCATGTTAAACATTGCCTCAACGAGTCATGTATTATTGATTATTTTTCATGCGTTTTAATGCTTATTGTTCTTTTGTTGTCAAAGAATTGCTTCATAAGAGATGTTGAATGAAAGAATGTATGAGAGGAAGAAGGGCAGAATGTCAGACGGGCCTGCGTGCCCAATTCTTAACCCTTTGAAAATAAAGATTTTCGTTCGTTCGTTCGTTCGTTCACCACACCCACACATCACCCCACCCACATACACACCCTCACCCACCCACACACACACACACCCAGGGACACATACATACCCCACCAACCGACCCATACCTCTTCCGCACATCCTCCACCCACATCCAATGCCCTCACCTGTTCCCCCAACTCAAACACACTCGCCACCCACACAAACACCCCCCACCAACCCACACATCCCGCGCCCACCCACATACACATCCTAACCCACACACCTCCATCGACCACATATTCCCCACCCACGCAATCCATGGCTTAAGTTGCTTTTTCTTGGTCGGAATTAAATCTTTGGCTGCAGTTATCAAGATATATCTAGCTGCCAGTTCATCAGGTGTCATTTCCTCTTGTACAAACAACAAGATCCCAAAACGATTCCTAACTTTTACGTTGTATGCATCTGGTAATTTTGTGAGATCAAAACGAAGTGGCATTGGTCCCCAGGTAAGCTTTTTTGAGTTTTAATTTCAGATTTGTTTCTAATAACTGATGATCCGTATCTCAGTCTGCACTTCGTAGGGTTTTTGCCGATGTTATGCTTGATCTACATCTTCTTTGTATTAAAATATAATCTGTCTGATTTTTGGTAATGGTGTCCGGGGACTTGCATGCGAAGAGTCTTCTTGGGTGTTGTTTAAAATGTGTGCTGGCTATCGTTAACTCATTTTTGTGCAAAATTAACTTAATTTGTCACCTGCATCATTTCTATTTCCCAATCCAAATGTTCGTAAAACGTATCTCTCATTTTCAGTTCTTCCTGTACCTACTTTTCCATTAAAATATCCCATTATTATTGCTATATCATTATGACCAATCTTATTTAATGTGTCTGTGTGTGTGGAGAGAATGATTGAGCGAGAAATGATGGGGGAATGTGTCAGTGCATGCATTCGTACGTGTATGTGTGAGAGTGAGTGAGGGAGTGTGTGCGTGCGTGCATGCGTTCATGCGTATGTGTATGTGTGAGAGAGTGTGATTGAGAGAGTGAGTGTGTTTGTGTGTGAAGGATTGTGTGTGAGAGAGTGAGACAGTGGGAGAGTTGATGTGTTAGTGTGTGTGTGTGTGTGCGCGCGCATGCGTGTGAGTGTGTGTATATGAAAGAATTCACTGAGAGAGAGAGAGAGAGAGAGAGAGAGAGATAGAGAGAGAGAGAGAGAGAGAGAGAGAGAGAGAGAGAGAGAGCTGAGCAGATGCATGTCATGTAACACGCATGTTATGTAACACGCGAATCCATATGTTTGTGTGTTCTCATCTGTCATATTATCAGTTAAATACCATTTGATTTTATCAAGCATAATATAAACTCATGTTCATTACTGTAGTTTGAGTGAGAGGGTCAGTGAGTGTGAATGAGAGACAGAATGAGTGAGCGTGAGAGTGAATGTGTGTGTGTGTGTGTGTGTGTGTGTGTGTGTGTGTGTGTGTGTGTGTGTGTGTGTGTGTGTGTGTGTGTGTGCCTGCCTTCTCTGTGTGTTGAATCACTATTTTTTCGTCACATACATTTTATGTACACATTTTTCTCCATGTTTAACATTTTTATGAGACTGCTCATGACAATTGTCAGTGTATATGTGTGAGTAAAGTGTGGGAGTTTGTTCATACTAGTTTCAATGCTAACGTGAGACATTTTGTATGTGTCTAGATGTGAGGAGGTGTGAGTGTGTGTGGAGGATGTGTCTGTGTGTGGGGATATGTGTGGGTGGGGGATGTGTGGGTGGGGGTATGCGTTTGGATGGGTTGGGGTGTGTGGGTTTTGGTGGGTAGTGATATTTGTGGGTGTTGGTGGAATGTGTGGATGGATGTGTGGGGGTGAAAGTAGGGGTGTGGGAATGGGTGTGGGGGATGTGTGTATGGGTGGAGTATATGTGTTTGGGACGGGTGCGGGGGATGTGTGTCTATGTGGGTGGAGATGTGTGGATGGTTTGAAGAAGTATGTTTGGGTGGCGGGTTGTGTGGGTAGGGGATTGTGTTGGGTGGATTGGGGATGCAAGGGCGGGTGGGGAGAAGTGTATGGTGTGTGGGTTTGAGATATGTGTGGGGTGTGTTGGTGGGGGATGTGTGCATGGTGTGTGGGTGGGGGGTATGTTTGTGGTGGTATGGGTGAGGATATGTGTGTGGGTGGGGGATAGTGTGTGGTGTGGGGGATGTGTGTGATGGGTGCGGGGAATGTGTGCATGGGTGGGGTATATGTGTGGGTGAGTAGGGGATGTGTGGTGGTTGGGGGAAGTATGTGTGGGTGGTGGGGGTGTGTGGTGGGAGATGTGTGCGTGGATGGGGAATGTGTGGGTGGGGTGTGTGAGTGGCTTAGGGATGTGTAGGTGGGTGAGGGATGTGTATGTGTCGGGGTGGGTGGAGGATGTGTGTGGGAAGGGTTATTGCGATCGAGAGATGTTTGGTTGGGAGTGGGTGGGTGGGAGTGTGTGGGTGCGTAGTGGAGGATGTGTGCGTGAGTGAGTGTGTGTTGGTAGACGGGTAGGGAATGCGTGTGTGAGTGGGGAGAGGTGTGTGATGCGTTGGTTAGGGATATTGTGTGAGTGAGGTATGTGTGTGTGGATGGGGATTTTTGTGGTGTGTGGGTGGGGGTATGTGGGGTGGATGGGTAAGGATATCTGTGTGGGTGTGAATGGGAATATTGTGTGGTATCTGGGTGGGGGATATGTGTGTGGTGTGTAGATGGAGATGTGTGGTGGTATGTGGGTGTGGGATGCGTTGGTGAGGGATATGTTTGTGTGCGGTGCGTGGGTTGGGAATATTGCGTGGTAGGGGATGTATGTGATGTGCAGGTGGGGGATTGTGTTGGTGGGGGATTGGGTTTAAGGCATGTGTGGGTGGGTGGGGGATTGGGTTAAGGCATGTTTGGGTGGGTGGAGGATGTATGTGTGGGTGGTGGGGTGTGTGTGAGTGGATTGGGGATGTATGGGTGGTTAGGGAGATGTGTGTGAGGGAGAGGGGGGTAGGGAGATGTCAGTTGGTGGGGATGTGTGTGTATGGTTTGGGGATGTGTGAGTGGATGTGCGATGTGTGGGTTGGTGGGGGATTGTGTGCGTGGGTGGGGAATATGTGGTCGATGGAGATGAGGCTGGGGGATGGGTGGTTTGAGGTGTGGGCGGGGAGAGGATGTGTGGGTTAGGATGTGTATGTGGGTGGGCGTGGGATGTGTGGGTTGGTCGGGGAATGTTTATGGGTGGCGAGTGTGTTTTGGTGGGGGGAACAGGTGAGGGCAGTGTGTGTGGGTGGGGGATGGGTCGGTTGGTGGGGTATGTATGTGTCCCTTGGTGTGTGTGTGGGTAGGTGGGAGTATGTGTGGGTGGGGTGATGTATGGGTAGGTGGGAGATGGGCCTCATAACATGGTAATTTGCCTTGTTTATGTTTACAACATTCATTTCACAATGTTTATTTTTCTTCCTATGTAAATGTATAATGCTCTTGATGAACGAAAGACGAGTGATTGGAAGGGCCGAATGTAAGATTTGTGACCATAATAAAGTTGATTTGATTTGATTTGATTTGTCTTGCAGTGTGTTGTAAAAATCTTCAATTTCTTCCGCCTCTGCCGTTGAAGTAGGTGCATATATCTGTACGAGAGTTGTGTTTTTTGGACGTCCTTTAAGTCTGATAGTGAGGCTTCTATCACTAACTGGGTTATATCCCATTAAAGCTTTTGCAGTTGTTTCATCTAAACAAAATGCCACTCCACTCTGACCTCCGACGTCTATACCAGAATAAATGAATAGACTTCCATTTGCAGTTGTAAAATGTCCATTGCCTCTCCAGCGATGTTCACTAATTCCTAAAATTTGAATATTTAATCTCTCAATCTCATCACATACTACCTTAAGCTTCCCCTCATACAGACTTCTCACATTCCACGTTCCTATTCCCACTCTGTTGGTTAGTCTGACACAGGGGATTTCCTTGGTAACACAGTCAGGATTAACTCCGTCATCACGATTACTAGTATTGATCCCTGTGTCACACTCTTCCCCAGTGTTATCAGATATGTCTGGCCTGGGGGTTCTCGCCACCAGATCTCTTTCTTATTATGTTTTCTTTCATGGTTGTCAAGGTTTCTTGGCAAGTTTTGCAGAAGGTAGTTTGCCGTTGCTTTCCTTTTGGGCAGTGACTGTACTAGTCGGTGGCCATAGCCATTGTCTCTACTGATGCGATCATCTGCCTATCGCCGCAGAGTGCATGACCATAACCAACAACAATCTGTCAGGCTGCTCTCACACTCCATCCACCACCTGCTTCCATGGCTTCACGTAACCCTGGTTGGGGGGCGGGGGGGGGGGGGGGGCTACACGGGTACTCCACCTTGCCCAAGGGTGTCCCGTAGACTAACGGAGGAAAAGAGGCGTCTTACATCTCCTTTGATAGGGGATACCCCAACCACGCTAACGGGGATAATTTCGTAGTCATGTGATAATTACTGACCAATGAATACAAGAGCACGTTTTTATCGTCCCATGATGCATTAGTTCTGTTTCTGACCGTTGAGAAAATGGCCAGGGTGATCCAAAATCCGTCCAAAGAAGCTCAACGAGCGATGATTAAGTTTCTTTTATTTGAAGGATGTTGACCAGCTGACATTCATCGAATAATGCAGGCAGCGTACGGTAAAAAATGTGTGTCGAAGACAACAGTGACAGACTGGGCACGAATATTTCGGAAAAGACGTCAGTTCACGACAGATCTTCGACGGCCGGTCGAAGATCATATTGTTGCAACAACAAAAAAAAAACATCGCCAAAATTGATGCAGCAATACAGATGAACCGTTGTCGAAGCATACGTTCGCTAGCGAAAGAACTTGATGTGTCAGTTGGGGCAATTCAAGAGGTCGTTCGTAAGAAACTGCAATATCGGAAGGTGTGTTTGCAGTGGATACCACGGTTGTTGACCGACCACCAAAAAGAGGAACGCATGGGATGGTGTTTGAACCAATTGCTGCGTTACAGAATAGAGAGTGATGAATTTCTCTTCCGCATAGTGGCAGGCGATGAATCATGGCGTCACCACTTTGAGCCGAGCAGCAAAAGAAAGAGCACGCAATGGAAGCATGCTGGATCACCAAAAGCCAAAAAATTCAAGTTGCAGGTTTCCGCTGGTAAGGTTATGCTCAGCGCATTTTTTTTTTTTTTTACCATGAAGGGCTATTGTTGGCCGACTTTAAAGAACATGGTGCCAACATCGACTCTACCTACTATTTGCACACATTAGGCAAGCTGCAAAAATCCATTAAGAATAAACCACCCGGCATGCTTTCTCGCGGTGTGATATTGTTGCATGATAATGCTCGTCCGCATGTCGCAAAAATTGTGATTGATTGATTGATTGATTGATTGATTTAGGAACCGACATCACAGCATTCGGGACATTCCCATAAGCGCTCCGTCTCCATCCTCAGCAGCCAGCGAAGAGTTCCAACACTAATAGTTCCAGTAGCAATCTGATTATATGTCCGTCTCGCCTTTCCTCCGAGCGCCGAGCGTCGGCCAGATCCCCTCGTCACACCTCGTTGTCTCATTCTTACCAGACCATGGTGCTCCATCTGCTCCTCCGAGGTGTACACGTGCTCCCACAAGGCCGCAACCACGTCTGCCTTGTCATGCATCAATACTCCACCAAATTTTGCCGAGCCAGCCAATCTGTCCGCCTGTTCATTCCCCAGCACACCGGCATGCCCAGGAGAAAAGATCCAGGTGATGATTACTACCCGTGACCTCTGAAGCGAAGCAAGCCACTCCGCACGAAGCCTACCTGTTCTCACCCTTCTCAGCATGCTTTCTGAGTCAGTTACAATCACAATGTGTGTATGTATCGTGTTTTCTATCCAGCGGAAAGCTGCACTGACCGCCTCCACCTCCATTCTTAAGCTAGATGTAGTGTTATCATACGCCAGGCTCTCCTGCACCAAACGCCGACCATTAGTTTTTGCCAAGAACCCCCAGGCACTTCTCCTACCTCTCAACACTGACCCATCCGTGTAGATAATCACATCACCCGGGCGAGAATTTTCCTGAATTAGTTGCTGAATTTCCACTTCCGTGGCCCCTGCTGGCCACTCCCTGCACTCCCGGCTCAATGTTATTACAACTCTGCACAAGTCTGACTGCACGGCTGGCACTCTGACCCACTCCTCTCCTCGCCTGATGTTCTCCAAGGGGCACACCTGTCTGATCGTATCCTCCGCCTGAGCCATCCATGATTTCCCTCTTATCAGTCTCTGACCCTTAACTACGCCCAGCGCCTCATGCAACGGGTGATCTGTGTCTGCAGCTACTCTGAGGTATGCCTTCGCTTGCATCACCTTGTGCCTACTAGCAACAGTAGGAAGACCAAGGATGTAACGCATACACACTGCTGGAGTGTCTCTGGTGCATCCCAGAATGACTCGCATCGCTTCGTTCTGTATGCGCTCTAATTTCACCAGCTGACTCTTTGAGACAGTGAGCATTCCTAGTCCATAATCAATCACTGAGAGGATCAAGTGCTGGTATAGTGTGAAGAGCATTCTCTGCTCTGTGTCCATTGCAGCCATAGTTTTAAGTGCATTGAGTCCCTTTTGAGATCTTGTCACAACCGTCTCCACATGGTCCTTGAAGGACAGGACTCCTGTCAAATGTGATTCCCAGATACTTCAGTTTGTTCTCTCTGTTGACGCTTCTACCATCTATCGTGAGGCAAAAATTGTGAAGGAAGCATTAGCAAGGAAGGAGTGGGAAATTCTGCAACATCAAGCCTATAGTCCTGATTTGTCATCATGTAATTGTCATTTGTTCGGACCTCTAAAATAAGCTCTCAAGGAGCAACGATTTCATACAGATTCAGACGTAATGAATGCGGTAAACACTTGTTTCAGTGAGCAACCACATTACGTTATTTGCTGACGGCATTCGCCGCCTGCCTAAGCAATGGGATGCTTGCCTGAATGCCTACGGCGACCTCTTCTGACCAACCTATAGTGCATAATTCATTTAAAATGAATGCTTTGTTAATTCTACTACACCTGTTAATGTTTATTTTATGCTTTTGTAATAAAGCCATTGGAACGGGTTTCAAATGAACATCGCTAATAGTAATGCACATCTGCACTATGACATGGTGCTACTGTACACTAGATCCCTGTGGCATAGTGACTATTAGACTAGTTCTCTGTGTCATGGTGACTGTGTTCTAGTTTTATGTGACATTGGAATTATTTCATTAGTTCTTCGTTGCATATTGACTACTATACTACTCCTCATGTAGTAGTGAGTAGAGTACTAGTGGCGAGGTGGCTAGAATACTACTCATCTATGGCTGTTGAACTAGTGCCCAGTGATCCAGTGACTAGAGCTCTTATTCTCTATGATACAGTGACTGTTGAACTAATTTCCAGTGATATAGTGACTAGAGCACTTATTTTATAACTCTATGATATGGTGACCAGAGCACTTGTTCTCTATGATATGGTGACTATTGAACTAGTTCCCAGTGATATAGTGACTAAAGACCCATTCCCTATGATATAGTGACTAGTGAGCTAGTTCCCGGTGATTTAGTTTCTAGAGCACTCATTCTCTATAATATAGTAACTAGTGAACAAGTTCCCTGTGATATTGTGACTGGTTCACTAATTCTCTATGATATAGGGACTATTGAACTAGCTCCCAGTGATATAGTGACTAAAGACCCATTCCCTATGATTCAGTGACTAGTGAGCTAGTTCCCGGTGATTTAGTTTCTAGAGCACTCGTTCTCTATAATATAGTAACTAGTGAACAAGTTCTCTGTGATATTGTGACTGGTTCACTAATTCTCTATGATATAGGGACTATTGAACTAGCTCCCAGTGATACAGTGACTAAAGACCAATTCCCTATGATTCAGTGACTAGTGAGCTAGTTCCCGGTGATTTAGTTTCTAGAGCACTCATTCTCTATAATATAGTAACTAGTGAACAAGTTCCCTGTGATATTGTGACTGGTTCACTAATTCTCTATGATATAGTGACTATTGAACTAGTTTCCAGTGATATAGTGACTAAAGACCCATTCCCTATAATACAGTGACTACTGACCTAGTTCCCGGTGATTTAGTTTCTAGAGCATTCATTCTCTATAATATAGTAACTAGTGAACAAGTTCCCTGTGATATTGTGATTGGTTCACTAATTCTGTATGATATAGTGACTAGTGAACTAGTTCCCTGTGGTAGAATGACTGGATCACTCATTATCTATGATATAGTGATTGTATCACCCATTCTCTATAATATAGTGACTAGTGAACTAGTCTCCTCTGATATACTGACTAGAGCACTCATTTTCTATGATATAGTTACTAGTGAGCCAGTTCCCTGTGATATAGTGACTGGATCACTATTCTCTACGACATAGTGACTAGTGAACTAGTCCCCTGTGATATAGTGACTGGATCACTCATTCTCTATATTATAGTGACTAGTGAACTAGTTCCCTGTGATATAGTGACTGGTCACATATTCTCTATGATATAGTTACTGGGTCATTCATTCTCTATGATATAGGGACTGAGTCACTCATTCCCTATTATATAGTGACTGGTGAGCTTGTTCCCTGTGACATAGGGACTGGGTCATTCATTCTCTATGATATAGTGACTAGTGAGCTAGTTCCCTGTGATATAGCGACTAGAGCACTCATTCTCTATGATATAGTGACTAGTGAGCTAGTTCCCTGTGATATAGCGACTAGAGCACTCATTCTCTATGATATAGTGACTAGTGAGCTAGTTCCCTGTGAAATTGTGACTGGATCACTCATTCTCTATGTTATAGTGACTAGCGAACTAGTTCCCTGTGATATAGTGTCTAGTGTACTAGTTCCTGTGATATAGTGACTGGGTCACTCATTCTCTATGATATAGTGACTGGTCATTCATTCTCTATGATATAGTGCCTAGTGAGCTTGTTCCCTGTGATATAGTGACTAGGTCACTCATTCTCTATGATATAGTGACTCGGTCACTCATTCTCTATGATATAGTGACTCGGTCACTCATTCTCTATGATATAATGACTGAGCCACTTATTGTCTATGATATAGTGACTAGTGTACAAGTTCCCTCTGATACAGTGACTGGATCACTCATTCTCTATGTTATAGTGACTAGACTAGTTCCCTCTGATATAGTGACTAGTGAGCTTGTTCCCTGTGATATAGTGACTGGATCACTCATTCTTTATGATGTAGAGACTAGTGAGCCAGTTCCCTGTGCCATAGTTACTAGTGAACTAGCCCCTGGGATATAGTGAGTAATGTACTTGTTAACTGTGATAAAGGGGCGTGTAAACTATTTCCGCGTGGCATCGTAATTATCGCATTATCCCGTGACATGATACACAGTGACAAGTAAAAGTAAGTATCTTATACAAGATTCTTTTACACACCTTAAGAAGCATTTGGCATTTGATGCTAAACCAAAGTATACTCTAAATATCCCATGAAAAGGCCAATTGCTACTAGGGGGAGAATTCTTGCTGTCAATGAACATTTGAGAATTTATAAAGAGAGGCCCAAATTTGTTGCAGTGAACGCCTAGCTTCATTTATTCGTCTACTAGCTGACCCGGCCCGGCTTCACCCAGACCCTGGTGGGGAGCATCTCATTTAATTCATATAAGTAGTCATATAAGTTCTCGTTCCCGTTACCGACTATCTGTCTGTCTGTCTGTCTGTCTGTCTATCTGTCTGTCTGTCTGTCTGACCCGGCCCGTCTTCGCCCAGACCCTGATGGGGAGCATCTCATTTAATTCATATAAGTAGTCATATAAGTTCCCGTTCCGACTATCTATCTGTCTGTCTGTCTGACCCGGCCCGGCATCGCCCAACTCCTGGTGGGGAGCATCTCATTTAATTCATATAAGTAGTCATATAAGTTCCCGTTCCCGACTGTCTGTCTGTCTGTCTGTCTGTCTGTCTGTCTGTCTGTCTGTCTATCTATCTATCTATCTGTCTGTCTGTCTGACCCGGCCCAGCCCATGGTGGAGAGCATCTCATTTAAATTATATAAGTAGTCATATAAGATCCCGTTCACGACTATCTGTCTGACTGTCTGTCTGTCTTGGGTAAATGGAGGCGGGAGGAGGAAGAGGGAGGTGGAGGAGGGAAGAGGAGGGAGGAGGAGGGAGGAGACAGGAGGAGTAGGGATGAATAGGAGGGAGGAAGAGGGAGGTGGAGGAGGGAAGAGGAGGGAGGAGGAGGGAGGAGACAGGAGGAGTAGGGATGAATAGGAGGGAGGAGGAGGGATTAGGAGGAGGAGGGAGGAGTAGGGTGGAGGAGGAGGCGAGGAGGAGGGAGGAGGAAGAGGGAGGAGGAGGGAGAAGGAAGGAGGAGGAGAACGCAAGAGGAGAAGGGAGCAGGAGGAGGAGAGGGAGGAGGAGGGAGAGAGGAGGAGGGAGGAGGAGGAGAGAGTAGGATGAGGGAGGAGGCGGAGGGAGAAGGAAGAGGGAGGAGGAAGAGGGAGAAGGAGGAGGAGAAGGAGGAGAAGGAGGAGGAGGAGGGAAGAGGAGGAGGGGAGGAGGAGGAGGGAGGAGGGGGAATGTGAAGGGAGGAGGAGGGAGGAGGGAGGAGGTAGAGGGAGGAGGAGGAGGGAGGCGGAGAGAGGAGGAGGAGGGAGGAGGAGGAAGAGGGAGGAGGAGGAATGTGAAGGGAGGAGGAGGGAGGAGGTAGAGGGAGGAGGAGGGAGGAGGAGGAGGTAGAGGGAGGAGGAGGGAGGAGGAGGAGGGAGGAGGCGCAGAGGGAGGAGGAGGAAGGAGGAGGGGGAGGAGGGAGGAGGAGGAGTGAGGAAGAAGGAGGAGGAGGGAGGAGGAGTGATGAGGAGGAGGGAGGAGGAGGAGGGAGGAGGAGAGAGGAGGAGGGAGGAGGAAGAGGGAGGAGGAGGAATGTGAAGGGAGGAGGAGGGAGGAGGTAGAGGGAGGAGGAGGGAGGAGGAGGAGTGAGGAGGAGGAGAGGGAGGAGGAGGAAGGAGGAGGGGGAGGAGGGATGAGGAGGAGGAGGGAGGAGGAGGAAGAGGGAGGAGGAGGAATGTGAAGGGAGGAGGAGGTAGAGGGAGGAGGAGGAGGGAGGAGGAGAAGGGAGGAGGAGGGATGAGGAGGAGGGAGGAGGAGGAAGAGGGCGGAGGTAGAATGTGAAGGAGGAGGGAGAAGGAGGAGAAGGAGGGGGAGGAGGAGGAGGGAAGAGGAGGAGGGGAGGAGGAGGAGGGAGGAGGAGGAATGTGAAGGGAGGAGGAGGGAGGAGGGAGCAGGTAGAGGGAGGAGGAGGAGGGAGGCGGAGAGAGGAGGAGGAGGGAGGAGGAGGAAGAGGGAGGAGGAGGGATGTGAAGGGAGGAGGAGGGAGGAGGTAGAGGGAGGAGGAGGGAGGAGGAGGAGGTAGAGGGAGGAGGAGGGAGGAGGAGGAGGGAGGAGGCGGAGAGGGAGGAGGAGGAAGGAGGAGAGTAAGGAGGGAGGAGGAGGAGGGAGGAAGAAGGAGGAGGAGGAGTGATGAGGAGGTGGGAGGAGGAGGAGGGAGGAGGAGAGAGGAGGAGGAGGGAGGAGGAGGGATGAGAAGGAGGGAGGAGGAGGAAGAGGGAGGAGGAGGAATGTGAAGGGAGGAGGAGGGAGGAGGTAGAGGGAGGAGGAGGGAGGAGGAGGAGAGGGAGGAAGAGGGAGGAGGAGGGGAGGAGGGATGAGGAGGAGGAGGGAGGAGGAGGAAGAGGGAGGAGGAGGAATGTGAAGGGAGGAGGAGGTAGAGGGAGGAGGAGGGAGGAGGAGAATGGAGGAGGAGGGATGAGGAGGAGGGAGGAGGAGGAAGAGGGAGGAGGAGGAATGTGAAGGGAGGAGGGAGGAGGTAGAGGGAGGAGGAGGAGGGAGGAGGAGGAGTGAGTAGCAGGAGAGGGAGGAGGAGGAAGGAGGAGGGGGAGGAGGGAGGAGGAGGAGGAGGGAGGAAGAAGGAGGAGGATTGATGAGGAGGAGGAGGGAGGAGGAGGAAGAGGGAGGAGGAGGAATGTGAAGGGAGGAGGAGGGATAGGGAGGAGGGGGAGGGGAAGAGGAAGAGGGTAGGAGGAAGAGTGGGGAGGAGGAGGGAGGAGGTAGAGGGAGGAGGGAGGAAAAGGGAGGAGGGAGGAGGAGAGAGGAGGAGGAGGGAGGAGGTAGGAGGAGGAGGAAGAGGGAGGAGGAGGGAGGAGGAGGATGGAGGAGGGAGAGGGAGGAAGAGGGAGGAGGAGGATGGAGGAGGAAGAGGGAGGAGGAGGAAGAGGAAGGAGGAGGATGGAGGAGGGAGAGGGAGGAGGGGAAGAGGGTAGGAGGAGGAGGGGAGAGGAGGAGAAGAAGGGAGAAGGAGGGAGGAGGAGAAGGAGGAGGAGGGAGGAGGAGGGGAGAGGAGGAGGGAGGAGGCAGAGGGAGAAGAAGGAAGGAGGAGGAGGAAGGAGGGAGAGGAAGGAGGGAGAATGAGGAGGGGAGGAAGGAAAGGGAGGTGGAAGAGGAGGAGGAGGGAGGAGGAAAGAGGTAGGGGGAGGAGGAGGTAGAGGGAGGAGGAGGAGGAAGGAAAGGGAGGAGGAAGAGGAGGAGAAGGGAGGAGTAGGGTGGAGGGAGGAGGAGGAGGTAGAGGGAGGAAGAGGTAGGAGGAGGAGGAAGAGGGAAGAGGGAGAAGAAAGGAGAAGGAGGAGGGAGGATGATGAGGGAGAAGGAGGCAGGAGGAGGAGGGAGGCAGGAGGAGGAGGGATGAGGAGGGAGAGGGAGGAGGAGGGAAGATGAGGGAGGAGGGGGAGGAGGCGGAGGGAGGAGGATGGAGGAGGAGGGGAGAGGAAGAGGGAGAAGGAAGAGGGAGAAGGAGGAGGGAGGAGGGAGAGGGATGAGAGGGAGGAGGAAGAGGAGGAGGGTGGCGGGAGGAGGTAGAGGGAGGAGGAGGGAGGAGAAGAGAGGAGGAGAGAGTTCGCCATTCCGAATTCATACTCGTCTAGTTCTTCCCTTCTACACGACTGTAGATAACTTCCTTACACATAAAAAGATGAATTGTTATTGATATTGCCGTGGCATGGAGGAATATCAGCAGCAGAGTTGATCCAAAAAACCAAAGACTGAGATCTACGGAGAGCCATGAACGCCTACGCCAGCCGGCACGGCACTTGATGATGATGATTGCCGTGTGACGATTCTGTGTAGTCACGTCATTTTCTTCCCTTTCCCTAGCGTTTTGGTTCGGGGATTCTTTCATCATCATCATCATATATTTACGTACGTATCTTGGGAGGGGGAGGAGGGAGGAGGAGGAAGACGAAAAAAAAAACTATGACAGTTGGCAGCTCTGGAATGAAAGGAAGGCGTGTAGAAAATTTCATCTCAATCGGATGGGCCGTTCGCGAGCGCATAAAGGACATAAATAGATACATACATACAGACAGACAGACGATGCTAATTTATATATAAGATTAATATCTCGAAACTCACTAATCCAAAGGGTATTACTGCCGCCCTAGCAATCCTTCTGATTTAAGAATTATGTCCCGACACCGTGGCTCTGTAGGACTCGCATGGTGTTTCATCATCTTCCTGTGCCTTGCCGGCTCCAACAATTGCGATCTCCGACGGCATCGATCAATTCGTGTATTATACTCCCTTCTGTGCCAAGACTATTCTCACGCTGTCCTCCTCTATCTTTATTTTCCACAAATCTTTGCGTTTGTCACAACATGATCAAATTTATAGTTGCCAAAAAAAGATGACTGCTTCTTTCTGATGTTTGTGATAAGTTGTCTTTGCGACTTAAATTGTTTTTCAAAATTCCAGATTGCCCACTTTGGCTGTCCCATCAATGTTCAGTATTCTTCTATAAAACCACATATCCAAGGCTTCCAGGGATATTTTCGCCTATTTACTAATTGTCTAGGATTTGAAGCCATATGTTAAAATTGGTTCTATGTATGAATTGGTTCTATGTTCTATGGTTCTATGCAGGGTGTTTACCTACAGTTAACCCACCGCTCCACCATCTCGAAAGAAAAACTGCTGCATACTCACCACAAGCCATATATTCCATATGTATGTGAGCCATGGACCATTTCGCAATAAGTAAACAAGAAAGTGGGGAATCTTCGTAAACTGAAATACTTTGACATTATTCAGCGTTAGAATGGCCATAAAAGAACATTGATTCATGGCAATATTCCCATAAGAATAGGCAGAGATGGACCAACACGAGGAAGGACGCAGGACACTGTAGAATCCTTGGCCGGCGGGTAGATGAGGCGGGAGAGATGGCGACAGACTGGGAGTCATTTTGGGGAAAGTGATGAGAGCGCCGTTCTGCAAAGATCCTATTATATGATGATGTCATCCATATCTTCCCTGGGTTAATGCCCTTTCAGGTGCATGGTGCTCTCCGTGACCACCAATGGAGAAGCCACTAAACGTGATCCTAATCCTAACGTTTTGCTAGTGGAGCTGTCGGAGCTACATTAAGGCGTTAAATTACTGGTTATGTGTTTTTCGTCGGGTCTGTGGCGAAGGGGTTAAGAGCGAATTTCGTAACCTCTCAAACCGCATTCGAAACACTGTTGCCGGCGATTTGGAAGCAAGCAGTCTTGCGTTTATTTTATCAATGGTATGAATGCGGGCGTTCAGAAAGCAATGGCAATCTACTGAACGTAAATTTGCCCAGACATCACAAACAGCCTAGAAATGCTGGGGTTTTGTGTGACGCCCTGTAAAGGATATTCAACAAACTTGTGTATAGGTAACTATCAAAGCTAGAGAAATTCCCCCGACTGCTCACTAATAGCAGCTAAGAGTGCAGCACGTGACGCAGGTGACGTCAGCATGTAAAAATAGCTATGTAGATTTGATCAAACCGAGGCAATTTCTGATTTGGGAGAAGAACCAGAGAACCGTTTGCCGGTCTGCATTAGCGGAACCCTTCTTGGATTTCGACGAGGCCCCTGTGTTGGTTGAGTCTTCCTTGGGAGCCAAACAACATACATCGGCTGTCTTAGATGGGCTTCATGTAATGTTAAAAAAGTTAGTTGCATGTCCTTTTATATGACATCGCAGTCAACCTCAGTATTTTTATACTATTTATGATCTCTTTGCAAGCTTACGTTCGGTAGTTTGCCAATGCTTTCTGAACGACCGGCACCCATACCATTTAGTAAGTAACCAACGCAAGGCAGTCTGCTGCCAAATAGCCCGCAGCAATGTTTCGAACGCGGTATGCGGGATTGCGAACTGCGTCGGTACCTCTTCGCCACGGAGCTGGCTCATGGAATGTAAGCTTGTTTAATACGGTGGTAGCTGACGTCACCACGCTGAGCCAGCGATACTTCCTGCGGAAATAACCGGGAAGGACAACCAGGTGTAAATATCGGGATGAAGTTGGAATTGTTGACCGGAAGGCACAAACATCGAAGCCTGCCTCTAAACAGATATAAGACTTCACAATGTTTATCAGAGGGTGAGCAAGCAAGAAGTGGAGGAGAGAAACGACAGCACTATGAACACGGCGTTTGTTATAATTAACTTCTAACCGCATTGGTCAGCGTGTCCAGAATGGCACAGTCACAGACCGTTGGTAATGTCAGAGAGACCAAGCCCAGGGAACAAACATTTAGTGTTGAAGAATTATTGCCTTCGGGGGACATCTTTTTGTTAGAGAATTCTGTGACATTTGAAAACAGTCCTTAACATTTTCCCAGTTCGTCACAGAATTCTTTCCTTACTTTCTCTGTCGCCCGACAACTGGTGAAACTGACCTTAATGTCATGTGTATTTCACAAATGCGCACATAATAAGCTTTCATTTAGACGGGCCTACGTGTCCAATTCCTATTTCCATTTTGAAAGTAACGTTCCTTCCGTTCGCTCCTTTGGCATTTTCTTTGTATAATCACGGCGCGCGAGCAGAGCACACACCCACGCACACACCTACACACATAGAGATAGAAGGGCGCGAGCGCGCACACACCCGCATGCTTAGATATCAAATGCCTTTCCTACTGGCGTGACCGTTCACTGCAGTCACGTATAATCTTAAAAACGCGTGCGTGCGTGCGTGCGTGCGTGCATGCGTGCGTGCGTGCGTGCGTGTGTGTGTGTGTGTGTACAAATAAAACGAGGAAGGCGCGAAAGAACGAACATTATTTTAAATAAGGCAGACAAGTTTGAAACACGTGTATTGCCAATAACGAGCATGCTATATAGCCTATGCCGGGCTCCCTGGCGCAGATGTTAAGGGCGTTGTCCGTAAGCCCGTACACTCTCGTGCGAAACACAGTTGCGCGACATTCGGCAGCAGATCGCGTCGCGTTGGTTACTTACGTAGGTATGTGAGCTGGTCGTTCAGAAAGCAATGGCAAACTACTGAACGTAGAAGCTGTCCAAGACATTAACAGCAGCTGAAAAATTTTGGTGTTGACTGCAACATCATGTAAAGGATATGCGGAAAAAAAATATACGCATATACAGTAATCACGGAAGCAAGTACAACAGGAGGCTTCCGACCTTCAGAAGCGTTGACCTTTCGCCGAACTATTCGTTCTCTTTACTTCCTCGACACTCTGTGGGTAACATGTCGGGCACCACCACGATGGAAGATGTCACTGTTCTGTAGAGGTTAGACCTCTTACACCATTTCTCTATTCCGATGATCACTACATCCTGATGATCACTGCATCCTGGTGATCACTACAACCTGATGATCACTACATCCTGATGATCACTACATCCTGATGATTACTACATCCTGATTGTCAGAATCTCCATCGCTATCGCCTGTAGGCGACGGACAAGCACGACGATTAACCCGGCTGGCAGCTACTACGCAGTTGATGCGGAGTGGTCAGCGGGACGCACGAAGCGCACGGGGACTAAAAGCAGGGCTAACGAGAAACATCGGTGATTAGCTTAGACTGCTTCAGGACTCGAGACAGGACGGACATGGGAGAAAGTGTTGCGTGTATTATTCTATGCTCTATGTGAGAAAGCCTGTATGCTGAGTCAAGTCTGTTTAGGGACTGAGTGAGTGTTTTGTTCTATGCATTTATGAACTTGTATATTGTATATATGTATTTGCAATGGCATTGTCGCTAGTTGTGAGCGCAGCAGTATATGAATGCCATTGAATATGTGATTAATGTGTTTCAATTATGTTGGCAAGTGTTTGAGTACAATCATTCTGTGTGTCTGATTGTTTTCACTCCTGTTAGAGAACACGAGCCACTGGTAGTTGAAAGTAAGACCCTGACAGGGAGTGAACGTGGATGATCGTCCGGGATTTGAAATACTTAAGTGCCGATGGGGTTAGGAGCCTTGGAAGTCTTTTGGTAACTGCACCAGAGAAGGGATGCTTGGTCTTTTACAGCCGGAAAGATCAATTTAGTACTTCTATAATTATAGCTGACAAACCTGTTTACTTGGGTGAGAGAAATATTAGTATATGTTTAAACCTGTGGTGTATGCGATGTCAACTAAGTGTTTATATGTTTGTATGCAGTCAAGTATAAATGTATTGTCGTCTCGTCTTCAGTTATCAGATTAATGGAAATTTCGTACAACTTCAAATTTATGATTACTGTTGCTCTTGCTTGCCCATGCTTTCATTCGTTTAACAATTTATTTTCATACGTTCAACCACTAGCTACAAATGTAATTTGTTCAAAATCGGACTTGATCCCACTTTCACTCACTAGCTTACAAGTGTAATTTGTTCAAAGCCGGACGAGATCCCACGATCACTACCTGTCAGTGTCTTACTTTCAGCTACCAGTGGCTCGTGTTCTCTAACAGGAGTGAAAACAATCAGACATTTAAAAAATGTAAGCATGCATATATGTTCTTTTTCATAGTAGCCAGAATGACTACAGGTCACCAGGTGACGTCAGCTATGCGTGGAAGATAGTTACTATGGTTGTCGGACCAGGATTGGATTATCCGACCATATCGGTTGGTTTCTACTTCTGAACTCATCTCATAAGGGAGATGATTTAGGGCCTAACATGTTCTTGTTGTCTTTTTTTTTCTTTTGTTGGGAGGTAGGGCGTTGCTTGAAAGATAGCGTTAGTCGCTGTTAACTACCGGTTTGGCTTAAGTCCATTTTCAACCAAGGTACTAATCCAACTAGGGGACAGTACTTGATAAGAGTAGCCTCATGGCAGCACTGAAGGAAATATGTATCATGCATCATGACCAAGTAAATGTCAATGTATAAATATACCAGAGAGTCACCTAACAGGATAAACAGTTAGTCCATTCTTACTTATAAATATATTATTAACTTAAACCATGTTAAACACCCATGATGAAAGGGTATCCCTTTCATAAGAAAGGGCGGCGGAGAGTGTCAGAATCTCCATCGCCATCGCCTGTAGGCGACGGACAAGCACGACGATTAACTCGGCTGGCAGTTACTACGCAGTTGATGCGGAGTGGTCAGCGGGACGTACGAAGCGCACGGGGACTAAAAGCAGGGCTAACGAGAAACATCGGTGATTAGCTTAGACTGCTTCAGGACTGCGAGACAGGACGGACATGAGAGAAAGTGTTGCGTGTATTATTCTATGCTCTATGTGAGAAAGCCTGTATGCTGAGTCAAGTCTGTTTAGGGACTGAGTGTGTGATTTGTTCTATGCATTTATGAACTTGTATATTGTAAATATGTATTTGCAATGGCATTGTCGCTAGTTGTGAGCGCAGCAGTATATGAATGCCGTTGAATATGTGATTAAAGTGTTTCAGTTATGTTGCCGAGTGTTCGAGTACAATCATTCTGTGTGTCTGATTGTTTTCACTCCTGTTAGAGAACACGAGCCACTGGTAGTTGAAAGTAAGACCCTGACACTGATGATCACTACATCCTGATGATCACTACATCCCGGTGATCACTACATCTCAGTTAGTTAGTTAGTTAATTAGTCAGTCGAGGTTCCAACTTCACGGCAGCGGGTTGTCGCCATTATGCTCCATGCCTGTGCCAGTGAACATTACACAAAATGCTCCCCACTGTCCAATGTGAAAAGTGGAATAGACGGGAGTCTCAGCAATCCAACAGCCCGCACAGGTATACTGTGAAGATCACTACATCCTGATGATCACTACATCTCGATGATCACTACATCTCTATGATCACTACATCCTGGTGATCACCACATCTTGGTGATCACTGATCCTGGTGTTTAATGCATCCCGGCGATTGTCACGAGCTCGCCATGAGTTAACCAGATAATAATACCGACGTTTGCTTGGCGTATATTTTCTAGGCCACAACAGTCGTACTAACAGAGTAAACACAGCTGCACGGGATACATCGGGTCAGCCCATATACACATTTGGCGGTGAGTGAGAAGGAAGGGATAAAACGCGTTGGCAGTTCATAACAGTTAAAATCACATATAATTGGCCGCTCAGGATATGGAATGGTTCCGTTTGTCATCTATGGTTCCGGACATCAGACGGAATGGAGGTTTTGACTGTCAGCACATGACAGAAAGTTGAGGGTGTTATTGAAAACAGTGGAACACCTGCCGGACATGAACAACGTCACGTGCACAATGTAAGCTTGTTTTGAAAACCCTGATTGGCAGCTTGGTATCGAAACTCTTTGTTGGAACTCGACAGTAACTCTCTAGATTGTTTTGGATGTCAGAACCAGTGATGACAAATCTAACATGGAGGGAGCCCGAGGGAGGATGGATCCCTGACAGGGGATGATCTGCCAATGTGCCACCTGTGTGGGGGCATAAAGGATAACGTCACGTGGCCAACTTTGGTAGTTTGCCATATAAACCCGAGTTGGGACCAACTAGGGGGACTTGAAAATGCTCTAGTCGGAGTGCCAGGGCACTGCAGTGCTTAGTGGAAATAATATCTACCGTGTGTTAATTAGTGACTTAATTTTACACGTGCCTATAATGGCAGATGTAGATATGATTGATAGGACTGCAGTAGTGCCATTTAAGGTATAACCTATTATAATATTAGTTCTAATTAATATAGACTGTGGCCTTGTTAAACTATAGTGTGATGATTAGCACTGTTAGTGGAAACTAGTTAGAGTAGAATAGTGATATTAACTCTGCTAGTTAAGAATAGATTAGTGAAGTGTTGATAAGCTTTACTAGTTGAGAATTGAGTAATGAGGGATAATTGGGATCTTCCCGTAGGTGTCCCTGGTGGCCGGGGTTCCGCATTCTGTTTGCTGATTTTTTTCTTTGTCATAGCCTGATTCGGCTCTAGGTGGGTAGCTAATCTGCTCTATGACTAAGTCTAGTTAGCTAAAGATCATTAAGCAAGGTGATAGGCTTACACTCAGCCGAAAGGATCAGTAACTAGTACTATCACAGATGTGTTGTTTCTATCCTAGGTTCCCTACCAGATCCAAGGAACCTCAACAAGTTTTTGGGAAAAATCCAATCCCATTCGGAAGAACACCAGTTCAACAATCAATAAAGTTGCATACAGAACGTAACTAAAGCTAGAAGGAAGTTGATTCACCAAAGAGAGTGATGCGTACTGATGCACCACACAGCATCAGACAGTAGTAACTAAATGAGAACAGTCTAATAGTTACCTAGTGTTATATAATCTCGTGTAATAGAACACAAGACATTATACGTGAGGCTAGATAGACACGAGTGAGGATCAATCACATTAATAATTAACATTAATGACGGTGTACACACTACAAAGGACTTGTGCAGTTTTTTTTAAGGAACGATAGGAACGGACATTGTGTAGGGTGCAACCGGTCCATGATTAACTGTTAATACCACCGGTGTCTATTTCGGATGATCATGAAATTGGATTACCAGAGGTCTACAGAGGCAAAGCAGTATCCGGCAAGATGGTTTCGGCACGGGGTGAGATGTACATGTTCTGACGTAACGTGCTGTGGTCTATCCTTGCTGGGATCAGCTGACTGGGTTGTGGTCTGAGAGTCCGATTCTACACACTGTATAGAACACGTCACACATTTTCTTCACATACACGTCTCATATACGTTACTCTTTTCTTTTAATAAATTATCTTTATTAATTTTTAGAAGCAAGAGTTGTTGAGTATGTTGCGTTGGGGAAGTATGAGAAGGGGGCATAGTACGACAGTGAGAGAGTGATAGGAAAAGGTGTCCATAGGCTGATGGAGTGTGTTGGACGGAAGCTGGTGGATTCTCCAGAATATTGAGAGGGAAAAAATATTATAATGTGGGTGTCGGCTCTCTTCACTCCAGGGACGACACTGTAAAGGAGGACACGACATTATTGGGGGCTCGTAAACGTGATCTTTGGACAGCGGGATCTCTCGTAAACGTGATCTTTGGACAGCGGGATCTCTCGTAAACGTGATATTGGGACAGCGGGATCTCTCGTAAACGGAATCCTTGGACAGCGGGATTTCCCGTAAACGGAATCCTTGGACAGCGAGATCTCCTGCAAGCAGGAACCTTTGACAGTGGGATCCTCTGACAACGGGGTCTTTTGACACGGGATCCTTAGTTATAAGAGGGAGATATCATTTTGGAGAATCCAGCTAGAGTGAATGTGGATAGGGGTTAGGACTAATATCTTACCTGTTCACACTTCACACGTCTGCATAGGTCTGTGGTCCTGATTCTACTCTTGTCACTGCGTGAATGTGCTGTGTGTGGTATATCTAGATGTATAGTACTTGTCCATATATCTGTATAGTAATTTGCAGTTATATTGTACTCGACCTGCTAGCTTACCTCTCTGTATAATGGCCACCCCTAAACTTAGCACAGCAGAATTAAAGGCAAAGGGGGAAGAAATGGGATTGGCGGGGTCTGCTCTAACGGATTACATACAGGAAGTGGAGAGAGAGTATCGTCAAGCAGAAAGGGAAGATCGAAAGGCCGAGTTGGAATTGAGAAGGATGGAATTGGAAGCTGAGCAAGCAGCTAAGAAATTGGAAGCTGAGCAAGCAGCTAAGAAATTGGAAGCTGAGTAAGCAGCTAGGAAATTTGAAGCTGAGCAAGCAGCTAGGAAATTAGAAGCTGAACAGGAAGCACAGAAAAGGGAGCACGAGTACCGGATGAGGGAACTCGAGTTGAAGAGTCAATCTAATGGAGAAACTGAGGGAGCAGTTGGAGGTTCCTCCATCCCAGGATCAACACCAGTAGGTGGACATGGGTACCATGCTATGAAGTTTCCTTTAGCGGTCTACGAGGAGGACAAAGAGAACGATTGACCAGTACCTTCAACGCTTCGAGGCTATGTCAGTTGCTATGGGTCTGGAGCGTAACAAATGGAATCTTAAGCTATCCCAGGGATTACGCGGGACCGGATACGAGGTTTATACTCGCCTGCCACCAGGACATGAGAACAATTATGACGAGTTAAAGACGGCTCTGCTGAAACGATTCGAGGTTACGTCACATACCTACCGGAAAAAATTTCGAGCAGCGAAACGAGAACCCGGAGAGTTGTTTGCCGCCTACAGTTTGCGTCTTAAATCTTATCTCCATAAGTGGATGGATTTGGCTGGGTTCGCACATGACTTATGAGAGTCTGGAAGAGCTCATGGTGGTCGACCAGCTGAAGAAGCAAATGTCTAAACCTCTCAGGACGTTCCTGGGAGAACAAGGAGCGGAACGTATTGACCTCGTGACTAAATTAGCAGAACGGTTCGTCGAGGTACATGGGGAGGCAGGGGAAAACCTTTCCACCAACTCCAAAAGTCAAGAGAAACATGACAAGAAGAAAGCCAAAAACTCAGGAACAAAAAAGTGGGAACCTTATGTGCAAAAATCAGAGGATAGTTCAGAGAAGAAGAAGGAGGGAAGCAAGAGCACTTCAAGCTCTACACCTAAACGACCGTGGTCGGAGAAGTGGTGTTCAATTTGTAAGTCACCCTCTCACAATACGAGGGACTGCAAATCGAAGGCTAAGAACCCTCACTTTGCAGCATGTCAAGTGACTTCCAAGGAGGTTGTCACGGAAAATGTCAAGGTCAACAAGGAAGCTCGCCACCAGGAGAGCTCACTCAAGTCCGACAATAGAAAATCTAGGACAGGGAAATGGTGCAACCAATGCAAGTCAAACACGCACAATGCTATTGACTGCAGGGGAAAGTCAGGAGACACTCAATTCGTCAGGTGCTCAGGAAAACCTAAGGTGGAGCTCACCGAACAGGTCGAGGCCGAGGAAGAGACTCCAGACCAGGAAAAACCACCTGTAGTGGAATTGGTAGAGGTTAACGGTCGTCAAGTGGAGTGTTTATACGACACAGGACTGGACGGGGAGGCCGTGATTTCTGCGGATCTGGTACATCCAGAACAATTCACAGGTGAAACCTTGGATATACAGCCTGCACAGAAGAGTGCTGTAGTCATGAAGTTGCCCATTGCTAATGTGGAGATTCGGTCAAGGTACGTCACCGGCACCATCAAGGCCGCTGTATTGACCGATCCCATTTTTCCAGTCATCCTAGGTTGCCGGTATGTCTTTCTGGGAATGCCCAGGGAGCCAATTCATATGGGAGCAATGCAGACTCGCTCTCAGACGAAAACGGAAGAGGCAGACGCAATTGTGACTAACCCAATGCCGGGGGAGATACGAACTGCCCAGAGTGAGGATGATACTTTACGTCCTTGCTACAAAAAGCTGCAGAAAAGTGCTGATCCACCAGGACGGGGGCAGTACTACATGAAGAATAGGATACTCTACAGGAGAGCAGGAAGGGGAGACAACCTATACGGTCAGTTGGTCGTCTCGAAAGCTCACCGGTCCCAGATTCTTCATATGGGGCATACCATCTCCTTTAGCGGACACATGGGTATTGCCGCCACCATGCAGCGGATTTCCTGCCACTACTATTGGCCGGGAATGACAGATGATGTGCGTCGGTATGTGAAGTCATGCCCTGAGTGCCAGAGGGTGGCACCGAAACACTGGACAGCACCGGTGGTGTTGGGTGAGATGCCCATCATGAACTCTCCTTTCGAGAGGGTAGCCATCGATATCGTGGGTCCACTTCCCAGGACTAGGAAGAGGAACATGTATATACTCACAATGGTGGATTGCTGTACAATGTGGGGTGAGGCTATACCGTTGACCACGATTGACTCGAAAAGAGTGGCGGACGCACTGATGGAGGCCTTTACCAGATTAGGCTTTCCGGATCAAATTCTGACGGACAATGGATCTCAGTTTTGTGGAAAACTCATGGAGGAGGTATTTAGGGTGTTTCACTCTAACCACATACATACCAGCCCTTACCACCCTCAAGCCAATGGACAAGTAGAGCGTTTTCAACGGCACGTTGATGACAATGCTCAGGAAATTAGCGCAGGAAAAACCTGATAGGTGGGATGAATATATCCCAGCAGCACTCTTTGCCTATCGGGAAGTTCCTCATGGCTCAACAGGACTACCACCCGCTACGTTGCTGTTTGGTCGTCCAATCAAAGGACCGTTGGAAGCCATGTTGAGGAGTTGGACTGAAGAGGGGACGTCAGAAGAAGTGATCTCATCCTATCAATACGTGGAGGAACTGAAAGAAAAAACTCTATAAGGGATGGACTCTGGCAAATCAAAACTTGAAAAAGGCCAGGAAAAGACATGCGGCTTACTACAACCGTAGGTCTAAAGAAAGATCTCTAGAGGTGGGAGATAAAGTCTTGTTGCTACTCCCAACGGGAAACAACAAACTGGAGATAGGTTGGCAAGGACCATTTCCGTGGAATGGGTGATATCCAGAACCAACTATCAAATCCGGATCCGGGGAAAGTCGAAGATTTTCCATATCAATCTCTTGCGGAAATACGAAGAGAGACCCGGAGACAAGGCAGCTCACCTCATGGCAATGGCAGTTGCAGTGGAGGCAGAAGTGGGAACCAGCGAGGGCAGGGAATATCCCTTGGAACACCAGGAAACCTATAGGGATGTGCAAGTGAACCCTGATCTGACCTCCCAGGAGAGGGAAAGGATAACCCAGGTTCTCAAGTCTCATAAGGAGATACTGACTGATAAACCAGGACGAACGAGGTTGGTTGAGTTCGAGATGACTTTGACCACACAGGAGCCTGTTCGCCAAAAGGTTTACCCAGTGCCATTCTCTAAAGAAAAGGCCCTGGAGGAGGAAATAAAAAAACTGCTGGAGGATGACGTGATTGCACCATCCACATCCCCATACAATGCAGGGGTAGTTTTGTTACGCAAACCAAGTGGAGAACACAGGTTGTGTATAGACTACCGACTGCTGAACAGTCACACACAATTTCAGGTGGAACCTTTGCCGAATCCAACTCAGCTATTCGCTAGGCTCCATAAGGCTCGGTACTTTTCAAAGGTGGATCTGAGTCGGGGGTACTATCAGATACCAGTCAAACCGGAGATTCGACCACTGTTAGCTTTCAGTACACCCAGTGGACACTACGAATTCAAGGTCATGCCCTTTGGACTCAGCAATGCACCTAGGGTGTTTACACGCATGATGAGGACTTTACTTGATCCTTTACAGGATCCGTCCATCATCTCATTCATGGATGATATTCTGATTTCCAGTGACAGCCTGGATGACCACTTACAATCCTTGGAGAGAGTGTTTAATAGACTCAAGGAAGCAGGGCTTACTGCTCGTCCAACCAAGTGCATGATTGGTTACCAGACTCTGGAATTTCTAGGTCACACCATCACTCCAGGACACATTGTTCCAGAAGAGAAGAACCTGGAGAAAATCAGAAATGCACCTAGGCCAAAAACGAAGAAGGATGTGCGATCTTTTCTCTCGTTGTGTGGGGTTCTACCACAAATTTATCCCACATTTCACGGAATTGGGAGCTCCGTTGACGGAAACCTTGAAAAGGGATTCCCGGATCCAATCATTTGGACACCAGAATGTGAGAATGCCTATAGTCAGTTAAAGGAGGCCTTGGTCAGCAAACCTGTATTACAGCTCCCTGACCTTTCCAAACCATTTGTGTTGAGAACAGATGCGAGTGCGATTGGAATTGGAGCCGCTTTGTTACAGGAAGGAAAAGACGATGCTTCGGTTTTTGAAACCTGTAGCATACGCAAGTAAGAAACTTCTACAGGCGGAGAGGAATTATTCAACCGTCGAGAGAGAGTGCTTGTCCCTTGTATGGGCAGTGCAAAAATTTCAGCCATATTTGTATGGAGTTAAGTTTCGGGTCCAGTCGGATCATCAGCCCCTGATGTTCCTGGCTACTTCTCAGAAGCTCAACGCACGTTTGATGCGGTGGTCGTTGTTACTTCAACCGTATAATTTCACAGTAGAGTACATTCCTGGGAAGGAAAATGTTGGAGCGGACTTCTTGTCAAGACACCCAGCTCCTGAAGAAGAGGAATGAATCATCTGGATTAAACTCATGGTGGAGAAGAGTGAGATGGACTACTCTCTTAAGAGGGGGCCTATGTCACGAGCTCGCCATGAGTTAACCAGATAATAATACCGACGTTTGCTTGCGTATATTTTCTAGGCCACAACAGTCGTACTAACAGAGTAAACACAGCTGCACGGGATACATCGGGTCAGCCCATATTACACATTTGGCGGTGAGTGAGAAGGAAGGGATAAAACGCGTTGGCAGTTCATAACAGTTAAAATCACATATAATTGGCCGCTCAGGATATGGAATGGTTCCGTTTGTCATCTATGGTTCCGGACATCAGACGGAATGGAGGTTTTGACTGTCAGCACATGACAGAAAGTTGAGGGTGTTATTGAAAACAGTGGAACACCTGCCGGACATGAACAAACGTCACGTGCACAATGTAAGCTTGTTTGGAAAACCCTGATTGGCAGCTTGGTATCGAAACTCTTTGTTGGAACTCGACAGTAACTCTCTAGATTGTTTTGGATGTCAGAACCAGTGATGACAAATCTAACATGGAGGGAGCCCGAGGGAGGATGGATACCTGACAGGGGATGATCTGCCAATGTGCCACCTGTGTGGGGGCATAAAGGATAACGTCACGTGGCCAACTTTGGTAGTTTGCCATATAAACCCGAGTTGGGACCAACTAGGGGGACTTGAAAATGCTCTAGTCGGAGTGCCAGGGCACTGCAGTGCTTAGTGGAAATAATATCTACCGTGTGTTAATTAGTGACTTAATTTTACACGTGCCTATAATGGCAGATGTAGATATGATTGATAGGACTGCAGTAGTGCCATTTAAGGTATAACCTATTATAATATTAGTTCTAATTAATATAGACTGTGGCCTTGTTAAACTATAGTGTGATGATTAGCACTGTTAGTGGAAACTAGTTAGAGTAGAATAGTGATATTAACTCTGCTAGTTAAGAATAGATTAGTGAAGTGTTGATAAGCTTTACTAGTTGAGAATTGAGTAATGAGGGATAATTGGGATCTTCCCGTAGGTGTCCCTGGTGGGCGGGGTTCCGCATTCTGTTTGCTGATTTTTTTCTTTGTCATAGCCTGATTCGGCTCTAGGTGGGTAGCTAATCTGCTCTATGACTAAGTTTAGTTAGCTAAAGATCATTAAGCAAGGTGATAGGCTTACACTCAGCCGAAAGGATCAGTAACTAGTACTATCACCAGATGTGTTGTTTCTATCCTAGGTTCCCTACCAGATCCAAGGAAACTCAACAAGTTTTTGGGAAAAAATCCAATCCCATTCGGAAGAACACCAGTTCAACAATCAATAAAGTTGCATACAGAACGTAACTAAAGCTAGAAGGAAGTTGATTCACCAAAGAGAGTGATGCGTACTGATGCACCACACAGCATCAGACAGTAGTAACTAAATGAGAACAGTCTAATAGTTACCTAGTGTTATATACTCTCGTGTAATAGAACACAAGACATTATACGTGAGGCTAGATAGACACGAGTGAGGATCAATCACATTAATAATTAACATTAATGACGGTGTACACACTACAAAGGACTTGTGCAGTTTTTTTAAGGAACGATAGGAACGGACATTGTGTAGGGTGCAACCGGTCCATGATTAACTGTTAATACCACCGGTGTCTATTTCGGATGATCATGAAATTGGATTACCAGAGGTCTACAGAGGCAAAGCAGTATCCGGCAAGATGGTTTCGGCACGGGGTGAGATGTACATGTTCTGACGTAACGTGCTGTGGTCTATCCTTGCTGGGATCAGCTGACTGGGTTGTGGTCTGAGAGTCCGATTCTACACACTGTATAGAACACGTCACACATTTTCTTCACATACACGTCTCATATACGTTACTCTTTTCTTTTAATAAATTATCTTTATTAATTTTTAGAAGCAAGAGTTGTTGAGTATGTTGCGTTGGGGAAGTATGAGAAGGGGGCATAGTACGACAGTGAGAGAGTGATAGGAAAAGGTGTCCATAGGCTGATGGAGTGTGTTGGACGGAAGCTGGTGGATTCTCCAGAATATTGAGAGGGAAAAAATATTATAATGTGGGTGTCGGCTCTCTTCACTCCAGGGACGACACTGTAAAGGAGGACACGACAGCGATTACTACAACTCAGGGATTAATACATTCCGCTGATCACTGCATCCCGTTGGCCAATAGATCCCATTAGCTACCACATGTCAATTATCACTACATCTGGGTGGCCACTACATATCGGTGAGCACTACATCTCGGTGAGCACTACATCTCGGTGAGCACTACATCTCGGCGAGCACTACATCTCGGCGAGCACTACATCTCGGCGAGCACTACATCCTGGTGTGGAGGCCACCCCGCTGTATGCCGGGATCAGGGGCACTGTTGTTACATGACCGGTTGGCTACTGCGTCGGCACTTGACAGTACTGGTTGTTCGAAGTTAGTTCACGGATTAGTTCGCTAGCGCAATTGTGACAGTATATACAAATGCGTCCCGCAACGGAAGATAATGTTCTGTAAAATATACACCTGAGACATGCCTCTAAAATTATGCTTCAAAGAATACCCACTTGTAATCCCAAACCAAATCAATGTTCTATTGAATATACACCTGTATATTTGAACCAAATTAATGTTCTTTAGAATATACAACTGCATCACGCCACACAGTAGCATGTTCTATAGTACTGACAAATGCGACCCACGACAGGGTATAATACCCTATAGAACATTCTACTTCAAACCTTACAAACATCCCACCTGACATGTAAAGCTTTTTAAATGAATACAAACAAACTGACTGGATTAAAAAAAACTGAACGCATTAGAAACAAACTGGATCTCTAGAAACAAACTGGTCAGAATAGAAATAGATTGGACATACATTAAAATAAACTGACTATCGTAGTAATCCTTTATTACTTTAGTGTCGTACCTGGAGTGAGGGGAATCAACACCCACATTTTTATTAACCCAATATTATTGTCCTAGAGAAACCACAATACTCAGTCCACAAAACTCCGTCAGTCTGCAGACACCTCTTTTTTACTCTCACTCACCCCTAGATCATGCCCCCTCTCACTCTTCCCCAACACAACATACTCAACAACTCTAGCTTTAACAAATAAATACAAAATAATTTATTAAAGCAAAGAGTATGTGTGTGAGAAGTGTGTGTGTGTAATGTGTAGAATGTATGTCGAATTCTAGTGTGTCTGTATATTCAGAGCAGCAGATCAGGAGCCAAGTCAGATGATCATCATAGCAAGGGTACGCCACAGCATGATAGCTTAGCATAAGAACACCTCACCCATTGATGCGTCTCTTCTTCCAGACGTTGACTTTTTCCAGGATCCACTGGGTCGACTAGATTATGATCCTCCGAAAATAGTTATTGTATAACCTTAATCATGGATCTGTCACTCACTGTAAAGACTAAGGTCCCTATAACTCAGATAAATACGGATCTCTATACCGTGAAAACTAGGTTTCAATGTCACAGGTCTCACATTTGTTCTAATCCATTTTCATAGATTGTCACACACAAACGGGTCTAAAGTACTTCTTCATTGTACTAAATTAATCCACGAGAACGCCATGTTCAATGTTCTTTTCTATTCACTAGTGTTCAGTGGTATGTGGTGAAGAAACGAGTATCACCCACCCTGGGTAAATCCCTATTGTAAATGAATCGTTTATAATGTTTTGCTCAACTGAGCCAGTTTCGTATGGACCCTCTGGATCCTAGGCCTAGCATAAACAGTGCTGACTATACTTTCTTCTGGGTATTTATTCATCTTATAAAATAAAGTGAATGTTCATTTGATGTTCTTCTTAATGAGAGGTGACCTCCATCAAACCCAGTGTAGAGCTTCCTCATAGACGTAGGGGAACCTGTTAGAGAAAGAGACCACATCTGGTGAAGGCCGCCTGATACTAATCCCTACTAGCTGAATGTAGGCCTACTGCCTTGCTCAGAGATTTATCAGTGCCATTTGTTCTACGCAATATTCACAAATATACAAAACAGTGCCTAACAATAAACTATTCTAAAAAAGCGGCATAATGTTAGCCATGCTCTGTAACTCCGAACTAGGTCCAACGCTGACCGTAGCTGAGTCCAACTGATTTAAGGTGACGTTTTGTCCTTGCGCAAAACGTCTTAACTGCTTTTCACGTTTTTCTGACCAATGCCGTGGTAGGTCACTTCACACGGTCTCTTCGTGCAGACCGCGCTTGTTACAAACTCATGCCATGTTTCAAACTGTACAAACTAGACCATGGCAGGTTACTGAAAGCTTAACACTTACTTTCAATGTGCAGGCTGTTCTTCGCTTTTAGAGCTGGTGCTTTCACAAATAAGATCAATTGCTACCTGTCAGTCTGCATTTTCAGTATTCCTTATCCCTGGTTAGCATTGTTTAGTCACATATCGTATATCCAGTTCATGTCTGCGAGAGATTTGGCAGTAGACGGCCTTGCGTTGGTTTTTTTATGAAAATGGTATGAGTGCAGGTCGTTGAGAAAGCAATGGCAAAATACTAAACATAAACTTGCCAAGAGATCACAAGGAGGCAAAAAATGCTGGAGTTTAACGAAACGTCCCATAAAGGATACGCAACTAAAATAAAATGTCCTTGTATTATAATTTTCAACAGATTATCATGTCTTTCTATATAGTTGACATAAGCCTGGGTCATTGACATTGAGTTGAGTGACCGGGCATGAGAAAGAATGGAGATGAAAGTGGGAGACAGTAAGGTGAGTGACCTGGCTACGAGGAAAACAATCAACCCTCAGAAATAATGGGGCGGATATGAGTGGAAGGCCCCAGGGGGGATGGGTCGAAGGACAGTTGTGTGTTGTGTGAAGTGAGGAGACTGAAAGGTCAGTGAGAGAAGAGACCGACTACGGGTCAGGTCGTTTAAGAGAGAGCTCCGTGTTGTGTTGTTCTCCGAGTTGTGAAGACAGGCCTGAACCAGAGTGGGTTCTATAGTTGAGCAGTGGCTCCAACCCAATGTGTGGGTTGTATTGTGGGAGATCCAGCCGTGGATAGTAGCTGGATTACCTGTCTTGTGGATGAGATAAGAAGCAGGCCGTGAGAAGGCATTGATGTGTGCTGGTTAAATTGTGAGGAGGATATTTAGAATCTATGGATTACATTGTTTCTGGATATATACATATGTTCCGTGAGTCTGTATTATTTCTGTAATAAAGGATTATGTGCGCCAACTGAATCTTGTTTCATGACTGGTGAATATGCACTGCGGGGGTGAGTTACATTGCAAGACAGATATCTCCATTGACACACCATGAGTATCGTTACCTAGACAACGACCATCACACAATAATATCATGAGCATATCATCGTAAGAACTTCGTGATATTATCATCAAGAAAACGTGTGACAATCTGTGAGCTCGTCCGATCAAGAACATCTGGGCGCTCGTCGCTTAGTAAGGAGTATCTGGAAGGCCACGTACGGTCAAGAACATTATAGACTGTGTTGTCATTCTGAGATATTTGTGTGCTCTTCGCGGAGAGAGGGTGGACAGCGGAGTGTGTCCACCGTATAAACACTGAGTTTTTCTCCGTGCGGGAACTGGCTACAGCAGTTCACGTCAAGTCCACTACAGGTGAATTGGAACCAACCATATCGCTGAAGCGAGAGGGGGTGATAAAGACACGCCATACAGACTAACCGGGAGAGTCCATTACGGTGACAGGTAAATTTGATACCAGGCAGTAGTGCTGAAACTAGCAGAAGCGGCAATGAAAGACCAGTGTTGAATCCAGAGTGGCGAGGGCAGCGTGTGTGTGTGTAGGACATCCGCTGTCGGTGATAATGACAGGATTGGGAACCAAAGATAATTGACAGGTGTGTGTGTGCGAGGCAAGCGCACCGTGTTGTCGCAAGTTGACTGGTCAAGATTTTTCGACGCAGTAAATAGGACGGGTGGAGACACCAGCGTCCAGGTACGAGGGGAAAGTTACGTTAACCCCTACCACAGCCGTGCTAGGGCAGCAGTGGAAAGTGTGATTTTCCACGAAGTTAATATAGCAGCCGGGTGGGGCTGTCAAGTTTGTGTGAAAACTGTTTTACGGAGGAATTTTTCACTGAGAGTGATAAAGAGAAATTAGGTTGACCTTGGAAGGAAAGGCTGTTTAACAGTAAGCAGTTACTGAGGAAATTTCCACGGCCTAGTGTGGTCAAGATGACTCATTGTGAATGAACAAAACAAGGTTGTTTTGAAAGAAAGCCAGATTTTATGTTTCGCCTTTGTTGAACTGTTCTATTATTGTCATCATTATTCTGTTATGAGCAAACAGTTTTAACGTCTCATCATCGCAACCATGGTTGTATTGCTTTGCCAATAAGGATTTATATACCCAAAAATTTAAAGCGCTGAACATTGGCTGCCATTCTCCTTTAATGATACAGCGAAGCGCCATCTCCGCAACGAAAGTAACAACATATCGAGAGAACACTTTGGATTATTACTGTGGTACCACCACGTACAGAGAAAGTACAATAACGTTACGGACTGTGTCGAGACAGAACAGTTTGGATATCACTATCATCTTCAACTTTTGTCGACAGTTGGAACTTTTGATCACCACGTGAATTCAATAACCACTCAACAAAACAAGAAGTCGGTTTGAAATCTAGCGTCGTAGACATTTCCAGCTGATTGCGAATAACGATTAAAACGAACAAAAACTTTGGTGACTGAATAAAAAGAACTTTTGGCGACGGATTAATAGGCCCATATTTGTCGGCCAACCAGTTACACATTATTATTTTTTATTGTTTTGCTCCCATCGTCATATTTATTGTTGTCGGGTGTTACGCAATTATTTGTATGTGGTCCAGTGTTTGTCAAGAGTAGGGGATTTTTGTGTTGCTTCTCGAAGGCCGGGAGGCGGGGCGAAAATGTATTTTCTTACTGTGCACCATGTGTTTTCTGGGAAGTAAATCGTAAGGTCGGTTTGTTTGATTCTGCAGTGAAGCAGGGTGGTCCTAGATTATATACCGTGCCTTTTGGGTCTAACGTAAGATCTGTGTATATTTTCAGTATATATTCCTTTTCTTTCTCTCTTTCTTTTCGTTATATTTACATATGATATTTGTTGTGTTCGGATATATGTTTTATTGTGATCTTTCGTCATTTCTGCTGTCTAGTGGTCTTTGTCAGTTTAAATTTATATATTACGCGCACTGTGGATGTCCCTACACAAGCTTGTGGTTGTTACTGTGGTTTATTTCTGTGTCATCATCGTCTCCGTGTACTCAGCTTGTGAAGTCTAGCGTTGGATAGTCATCACTTAGTGTTATCATCCATTTGTTTGTATATGTATTTATATGTATGTTTAACAATATTTCCATGGACTTCGTGAACTGGTGGTCATAGATATATAGATATAAGGGAGTATAGGTGATACTTCCCCCCTCACTACCTAGTGCTTATAGAGTGACTGGGTGAGTACAGAGTGATATTGTAGCACTACGGATTTATGTACACAGGGAGTGCGGGTGTACTTAGGGAAGTGACACAAAGACTAACAGCAGAGTCGGTACATTTATAGTTGGCTGATTCACAGCAACGTGTCCACAAGTACAAGATGCCTACTTTAATGGATTATATTGAAGCAGGTGAAAGAATAGGCCTGAAAGGTAAAGAGTTACAGGAGTATGCAGAAGCGAAAGAACAAAAGCAGACGGAAAGAGAGGAGAGGCATAATGAACGCGAGGCAAAGCGTCTACAGGAAGAGAAAGAGACACAAGTAAAACTAGCTGAAATGGAAAACAAGCGTCTGCAGGAAGAGAAAGAGACACAAGTAAAACTAGCTGAAATGGAAAACAAGCGTCTGCAGGAAGAAAAAGAGACACAAGTGAAACTACAAATGGAACAACTAGAACTTGAAAAGTTAAAACAAACAAATGCGTAGGAAATCGAGAAAGAGAAGATCAAGTGTCAGATGCAAACTGAAATTGAGTTTAAAAAAACTAGAACTATCTTCGAAGGGTCAAAGTGAGGAAAGCAGAAGACCTTCGCAGTCGTCACAGAGATTAAAACTGCCATATTTCACAGACCGGGATCAACTTGAAAATTATTTGTCCAGGTTCGAAGCATCAGCCAAAGCGTTAGGTATTCCAGAGAAGGAGTATGCGATAGACTTGGCGAGTTTCTTACGGGCAAGGCACTAGACACAATGTTCAATTTACCTGTAGAAGAAAGAAACAACTACACTATCTTACGTCAACGTTTGCTGACAAAGTTCCAACTCACTGAGCATGGATATAGAACAAAGTTTAGACAGTTAGTGCCAGAGACAAATCAAGATTTCACAGACTTTGTTAACACAGTAAAGAACACATTTAACAAATGGATGGAGCTCGCAGAAGTAGGGAAAGATTTTAATAAATTAGTAGATTTAATGTTAAGAGACAAGGTAGTATCTGCATGCAATTCTAATTTAGTGGCGTTCTTTGAGGAGCGTAAGCCAAAGGACATAGACACAATGTCTCAGTTAGGGCAAAACTACATGACTGCACATCCTAACGTATCTATTGGGAAACTAATGAGTGAGGAAATAGTCTGTACAGCGTACACTAAAGAGGACCAGAATCCAGTCATCAGACCAAGGGCGAAAAGTGTGGAGTCAGCACAGAAAGGTGAGCAACAAGAACTTCAAGATAATGGTTTCCGAGGAAACAATGTTGGTAGAGTAGGACGGTACCCATATAGAAGAGGGAACTTCCAGAGACGTCCAAATTATGCCGGATGCTGGAATTGTGGGAGCTGGAGACACAAATGCAGCAGATTGTGATGCACAACCATCAGATGGACCAACGAACAACAGTAAAAGGGAGATCACTTGTTTCAAATGTGGAAGGAACGGGCATGTCAGTCATCAATGTAGGATGAGAGAAACAGAGCACTCAAATGCAGCACAAGTAATTGAGACGCTGAACAATGAAGATTGTAGTGGGTGCAAACCTCTTTTTGAAAAAGACGGTCAGCCAGTCTTAATATGTGGTCATACAGTGAAAGCAGGATCAGCAGTAGCATGAAGGAGGAAGTCTGAAGCTGCATCATGGGATTTGTTAATGATAGGCCAGCGTTAACAATTAGGGATTCCGGATGTACGTCTATCGGAGTGAGGAGAAGTTTAATAGATCCCTCGGATTATACAGGGAAAAAGATTAGATGCATAACATTCAACGGCACAGTAGAGTTCTACCCAGTAGCCATAATAACAGTAAAAACACCATATATCACTGGAAGAGTGACAGCGTGTGTTTTGGACTCACCAGTGGCTGATTTGATCATAGGAAATGTTATAGGAGTTAAAGATTGTACAGAAGAGGAAGTAGTTTATTGGGACCGAAAATATAGTGTAAGCAGTAATGAGGTAGTTATCACAAGAGAACCGAAATTAGAGAGTATAGCTGAGGTAGAAGAGGCACTTGAAGTAGACACAGGAACTCAGGACAAGGATAGTACAGCTGAGCAGATGAGAATGGATCCCAAATATAGTGCTAGTGACTCCCAGAGACAAGATACTACTCTGAACAAATGTTCCCAAGGGTGTAGGAGAGTAGAACATAGGCAGTCAAAGAAAGGTAGATGGTGTTTCGAGAGGAAGAACAATGTTCTCACTCACAGGTTTTCAGATAGTGGAACTGCACGTGGGCAAGGAGCAGTACCTTTAGCACATAGAGACCGATATAATAGAACAGCTCAGAATAGTGCATGTGCAGGGCACATAGGCATAAGGCGTATGCAGCAGAAAGCAAGGTGCCAGATATATGGGCCAAGATTGAATAAAGAGTTCAGACTAAACAGAGACTCAAGTGTAACGGTACAATATGCAGATAGGAAAGTTGAGTCAGGTCAAAAGAGTGTTCGCGACATTACTGACCCAGGGCTAGGGATAGCAAACAGATGTTGTAATTGTAGATGTACCATGAGTCATGGGTACATGAAAGGTAGACACAGCATCGACAGGAATCAGAGGAGGGTTAATGCAAGAACAGAACCACCTGATATAGGGTCGGTACACAAATAGTATTGTGTGGTCGTGAAGTAGTAAGAGACCGGTGGGTACATAAGTATAATGCTTTCCTATAATGTATTATTATTATGTGATGTATTAGTTCATGCATTGATACACAAGATAGAAAGATGGTTGTATTTATGTGTGATGAATATAGGAGTGTACTATGAGCATTTGATGTATTATTTAGGGTGGTAGCTGGAGTAAGGTGCAGCCATACTTAGGGCTACCCAGGCTATATGTCTGGGTCACATGTTTAGTAAGTTTTAGTCGCCCAATATTTGAAAACGAAGAGGGGGGTGATGACATAAGCCTGGGTCATTGACATTGAGTTGGGTGACCGGGCATGAGAAAGAATGGAGATGAAAGTGGGAGACAGTAAGGTGAGTGACCTGGCTACGAGGAAAACAATCAACCCTCAGAAATAATGGGGCGGATATGAGTGGAAGGCCCCAGGGGGGATGGGGCGAAGGACAGTTGTGTGTTGTGTGAAGTGAGGAGACTGAAAGGTCAGTGAGAGAAGAGACCGACTACGGGTCAGGTCGTTTAAGAGAGAGCTCCGTGTTGTGTTGTTCTCCGAGTTGTGAAGACAGGCCTGAACCAGAGTGGGTTCTATAGTTGAGCAGTGGCTCCAACCCAATGTGTGGGTTGTATTGTGGGAGATCCAGCCGTGGATAGTAGCTGGATTACCTGTCTTGTGGATGTGATAAGAAGCAGGCCGTGAGAAGGCATTGATGTGTGCTGGTTAAATTGTGAGGAGGATATTTAGAATCTATGGATTACATTGTTTCTGGATATATACATATGTTCCGTGAGTCTGTATTATTTCTGTAATAAAGGATTATGTGCGCCAACTGAATCTTGTTTCATGACTGGTGAATATGCACTGCGGGGGTGAGTTACATTGCAAGACAGATATCTCCATTGACACACCATGAGTATCGTTACCTAGACAACGACCATCACACAATAATGTCATGAGCATATCATCGTAAGAACTTCGTGATATTATCATCAAGAAAACGTGTGACAATAGTAAACATTAGCTCGCGCATTCTGTTTATTCAGAACAATGTATTCCCGTAGTGAATTTAAACGCAGACGACTTAAACAAAATATTGCGCGATTTCTCGCCTGGCATAGTTCGCTGCATCTCGTCAGGCGACTGCTGCAGTGCTAAATATCTTATGACGTACATAACGAATAATGCTTTGGTTGAAACATTACATACTTAGTCATTGATATTGTTCGAATGTGGAGTATATTATTACCACGGAAGTCTACGATTTAAAAAGAAGTCCTTTTGTTTGTATAGCAACAGTTGCAATCGCCTAATCGATAATGCTTCGATATATTTGAGCAATCGATTATTTACATTATTTGGGCAGTGCCCAACATAAGTATAAGCACAGACCACAAAGCAGTCTTTGCCACAACAAGAACCATCAGAAGAAGAAAGCAAAGAGCAGGAAAATGCATGCCATGTGAATCAGTAAACTTTAAAAAAAAAATAACCTTAAAGACGAGGCAGTAAATGAAAATTTGAGAATGAACTAACTGAAATCTTTGTAAAATTACCTATAGTAAGAAAAACAGTGGAAGAAGAATGGGAGATGTTCAAATCAAGCATTTTAAATACTGCAAAAATAACACGTGGAACCACGAAAAAACGCAAAACACGGATAAAGAGAATAACAGGTTGGTGGAACGCAGAGGTAAAGAAAGCGGTAAAAGACACAAAGGAATAAAATAAAAAGTGGTTGAAGAGCAAACAGGAATGTGACTACATAGAATATAGAATATCAAGAAGACATGTGAATAGAATAGTAAAGAGGGAAAAACGAAGACTGGGAAGAGTATGGAGAACACCCCCCCCCCCCCCCCCCAAATAAAAAAAATAAATAAATAAAATAAAATAACATTTAAAAAAACATTTAAAAAAAAAATACTACAAAGAGGCACCTAGAAACTTCTACAAAAAGATAAGTGCAATGCGAACCAGAGGAGAACCCTTTGACCCAAGTGAAATAATTAACAGCGAAATGGAGAACCAATAAGTGAACAAAAACAAATCCTAATAAGAAGGAAGCAGTATTTCGAACAACTTCTCACCATCCAATCAGATGTCATAGGACATCAAGAAACCTACAACCCACCTAGATGCCACCGAAGAATTAGAACCAGACATACTAAAAGAAGAAATTATAGAAGCCATCAGATTAGCCCATTGAACAAATCACCGGGACAAGATCAAATACCACATGAACTAATTAAAGCAGCAAGAAAAGTAGGAACAGCATGGCTACATAGACTATTCAACCATGTTTGGGTAGAACAACAGACACCACGAGACTGGGGAAACGCTATAATTATCTCAATATGGAAAAACAAAGGCAGCAAAAACGATTGCACACAATACAGAGGCAGATTACTGTTGAGGCATACTGGGAAAATATTTTGCAAAATTCTTGAGGAAAGATTACGAATTACTATAGAAACCGAAGCTAAGCGAAACACAGCTTGGATTTAGGAAAAAGAAACACAGATGCCATTTTTGCTCTTAGACAACTTATAGAAAAATCAAACGAATTCAATGAAACACTCAACTTAGCCTTTGTCGACCAAGAAAGGGCATTTGATAGAATAGATAGAAACAAGCTGTGGGAAATCCTTAAACAATATTGTGTGAGTACACATCTAACAAGCCTATGTAGACGCTTATATAACAACAGTGAATGCATAGTGAGAGCAACTGGAGAACACTCAGAACCCTTCACCATAAGATCTGGAGTACGACAAGGTTGTGTCCTGTCCCCTCTCTTGTTCATAACATATATAGATAACATATGTAAAGAAACCAGCCAAACAAAGACCTCAAGAATACCGCATGACCAGAACACAGAAGAAGAACCATCTGCATATCTAACCATTAGAGAACTCCTATTTGCGGACGACCAAGCACTAATAGCAAAATCAGAAGCTGAATTAAAAGACCACATGAATAGTCCAAACAAAATGTGTAGGGAACATAACATGAAAATTAGCACAAGCAAAACAGAGGTAATGACTATAACTAAAGAAGAAAAAATAACAACAATTCACCTAAACGAACATCCCTTGAAATAAGTAAAGAGTTTCAAGTACCTAGGAAGTATAATATCATCAAATGGTAGATCAGAAGACGAGATCGAAAATAGATGCAATAAGGCAAACCAACTCATTGGACAAATGGCACCAATACTAAAGAACAAACATGTATCAATAACTACTAAGAAAGAACTTTACAACACAATCTTCCTAACAACTCTATGCTACCAATGCCAAACCTGGACAATTTACAATGACAGAAAAAGAGGAAAGAAAAATCACAACAACAGAAATTAGATTCCTGAGAAGAATACTCAACGTATCAAGAAGAGATAAGATCAGAAATGATTGATTGATTGATTGATTGATTTAGGAACCGACATCACAGCATTCGGGACATTCCCATAAGCGCTCCATCGCCATCCTCAGCAGCCAGGGAAGAGTTCCGACACTAATAGTTCCAGTAGCAATCTGATTATATGTCCGTCTCGCCTTTCCTCTGAGCGTCGATCGTCGGCCAGATCCCCTCGTCACACATCGTTGACTCATTCTTACCAGACTATGGTGATCCATTTGCTCCTCTGAGGTGTACATGTGCCCCCACAAGGCCGCAACCACGTCTGTCTTGTCATGCATCAATACTCCACCAAGTTTTGCCGAGCCAGCCAATCTGTCCGCTCGTTCATTCCCCAGCACACCGGCATGCCCCGGAGAAAAGATCCAGGTGATGCTTGCTACCCGTAACCTCCGCAACGAAGCAAGCCACTCTGCACGAAGCTTACCTGTTCTCACCCTCCTCAGCATGCTTTCATCAGATCAGAAATGAAGAAATCAGGACTAAATTGGGGGTTATAGCAGCACTAGATTTTATTAGAAAGCAGCAAGTCAAATGGTTTGGCCATGTAAGTAGGTTACCTGTCAACAGCATACCACATCAAGCAATGATGTACAGACTAGATGGAAACAGAGGAAGAGGCCGACCACGTAAACGTTGGACGGAGGGAATAGCAGAGTCCATGGTAATATCAATACATGAAGCCCATAATCGGGCACTCTCACGATGTTTTTACTTCACCTCGACACCGCAAGGTACAAGACGAACATGATGAGATGAGATGAGATGAGATAATATTTTATCCTCTTTCAGCATATTTACATACCCTATTCTGCGATATCTATTATATTACATTGTATCCTCTTACAACGTATTCTCAGACTAGGTGTCAGTGCTATATACTATTTTCTCTGTGGCGAAGTGGTCAAGCCGTTTGACTCATGCTCCGAAGGTTGTGGCCGCACCCTTCGGTTTACGAGTTAAATGTTTCCGAGACTCTCGTGGGTCGTCGCTAAAAGATATGGGGTTCGTGCTTTGTGCGACGCTTTCCGTGCTGCGGAAAGAGACCGAGCCATATGGGATAAAACCCGGTGCAATGAAGTCGACCCTGTCGACTTTTAAACAACTTTTTCATTTTATCCTCTCACAGCGTGTTCACAACCCATGTTTTATGCGCTATATAATACTGTATCCTCTTACAGCGTGTTCACAGCCCATGTTTCTGCGCTATATACTATTTTATCCGCTTTCAGCATATTCACATACACTGTTTCTGCGCTATATACTATTTTATCCACTTTCAGCATATTCACATACACTGTTTCTGCACTATATAATATTTTATCGTCTAACAGCTTGTTCACATTCCATGTTTCTAGGCTATATACAATTCTACGGAACTTTGTGCATGATGGCTCTAACAATTAATATGTTAAGTATGTGTGTCTTTGTTAGACCATATTTCAGTTGGGGATGTATTTGATGCGTTCGATAACGGTCCATCTGATTGAGATTAAATTTTCTACATGTTGTTTTTTCATTCCCGTGCAGCCAACTGTCATAGTTTGGTACTGTACAATCAGCTATTTACTTACTAAAATTTAATTTTGTAATTACCTGACTTAACATAAGAAAATTTATATAAAGGGACATAACATTTAGTCGCATTGCTATATCTTAGGTTAAGTCCCCTGGCTATAGATAGATAGATAGATAGATAGATAGATAGATAGATAGATAGATAGATAGATAGATAGATAGATAGATAGATAGATAGATAGATAGATAGATAGATAGATAGATAGAATAGATAGATAGATAGATAGATAGATAGATAGATAGATAGATAGATAGATAGATAGATAGATAGATAGATAGATAGATAGATAGATAGATAGATAGATAGATAGATAGTTAGGGTGGGAAAGACGGAGGGAGAGGCGGACGGACGGGCAGACAGACAGACAGACAGACAGACAGACAGACAGACAGACAGACAGAACAGACAGACAGACAGAAAGCCGGACTGGGTCGTCAGACAGACAGACAGACAGACAGACAGACAGACAGACAGACAGACAGACAGAAAGCCGGGCTGGGTCGTCAGACAGACAGACAGACAGACAGACAGACAGACAGAGACAGACAGACAGACAGACAGACAGACAGACAGACAGACAGACAGACAGTCGGGAACGGGAACGGGAACTTATATGACTACTTATATGAATTAAATGAGATGCTCCCCATCAAGGGCTGGGCGAAGCCTGGCCGGGTCAGACAGACAGACAGACAGACAGACAGACAGACAGACAGACAGTCGGGATAGGGAACCGGAGCTTATATGACTACTTATATGAATTAAATGAGATGCTCCCCACCAGGGACTGGATGAAGCCGGGCCGGGACAGACAGACAGACAGACAGACAGACAGACAGACAGACAGTCGGGAACGGGAGCTTATATGACTACTTATATGAATTAAATGAGATGCTCTCCACCAGGAGCTGGGCGAAGCCGGGCTGGGTCAAACAGACAGACAGACAGACAGACAGACAGACAGACAGACAGACAAAAAGCAGACAGACAGACAGACAGACAGACAGATAGATAGATAGATAGATAGATAGATAGATAGATAGATAGATAGATAGATAGATAGATAGATAGATAGATAGATAGATAGATAGATAGATAGATAGCTAGATCCCCGCTAGGATCTGTGCGAAGCCGGGCCGGGTCAGCTAATATATATAATATATATATATGTGTGTGTGTGTGTGTGTGTATGTGTGTGTGTGTGTACACACACACGCACACACAACAGTCAAAATACCAAATCAGTGCACTCAAAAATTCAGGAAGTTACTAATAAAAGGACATGTACATCATCAGCAGGCTGTCTAAAAACTAAAGATGGCAAAATCATAATAGAAAAAGATCAGATTCTACATGTATGATCAGATTATGTGAAAATCCTTTAAGGTGATAACAGAGATTAACAGTATGATATTCGATTTAATAATGAAGGACCGCCAATTTTGAAGATGGAGGTTCGGAATGTTCTTAAACATATGAAAGCTAGCAAGACCCCAGGTTCAGGTAACATCACAACAGAAATGATTAATGCTTTAGAAGAATATGGAATAGATCAAGTCACCAGACTGTTGAACATATTATAAGATACCGGAGATATACATTCTGAATTATGTAATTCTATATTTACTGCAATCCCAAAGAAATCTCGGGCCTTGGAATGTGATCAACATAGAACAATTAATATAATGATTTACATCACGAAGATTTTGCTACGAATTATCATGCAAAGAGTGATGAAGAAAATCAACCTGAAATAGGGGAAGAACAATGTGGGTTTGTAGAAGGAAAGGGTACAGTAAATGCTGTGTATATGCTGCGATAAGTTAGTGAACGTTCTATAGAAGTAAACAAAGAAATAATCTTTGCTTTATTGACTACACAAAGGCTTTCGGTAGAATAAGACATGCCAACATGGTAGATATGCTTGCAGATCTAAAATATGATGGGAAAGACATTAGACTTATAAAAAACATATATCGGAAACAACAAGCTGCCATAAGGATTGATAATGAAGTGGGACAATAACAGCATGTTAAGAGAGGTGTAATACAGGGATGTGTAACGTCTCCAGATCTTCTTTCCCTATACAGTGAAAATATTTTCAGAAACGTAAAAGATATAAATGGAATCATTATTGGAGGAAGACATTAGACATGCAGATGATACGGTATTGATTGCAGACAATGAGCAAGATCAGCCACAATTAGTAGACGCGGTTGTTGCACACAGTGAACAACTGGGGTTAGAATTAAATTGCAAAAAGACACAGATTATGGTCGTCACTAGGAAGAAAGAAATACCACAATGTAAATAGGAATATTATTCAACAATTGAATCGGTACAATTATCTTGGAACTGTCATAACATCTTATGGGAGATGCCTTGAAGAGATTAGAACAAGAATCGCCTTGGCGAAAGTAGCCTTTAGCAAGATGAAAAACATACTGACCAATAAAAAGATGTCATTTGAAACGAGAAAAAGAGTGTTGAGGTGCTACATAGAGCCTGTACTTTTGTATGGATGTGAAACTTGGACAATGAGCAGTCAAGCTGGGATACATATGATGGCTGTAGAAATGTGGTTACTGAGGAGATTGCAAAGAATACCATGGACAGACAGAAAAACCAATGACCAAGTACTATAGGAAACAAATGAAAATCGAAAATTGATTAGAGAAATTAGATGAAGACAGTCAATTTTTTTGGGCATGTTATGAGAAGAAATGAATTGGAGAACTTGATGACAACTGCAAGATTGAAGGGAACAGACCAAGGGGAAGGCCGAGAAGTAAATACGTGGATGGCTTGGCCACATGGCATGGTCGAGATAGGAATACTGAGCTGATCCACGACTCTGGTGATCGAGTGAAATGGCGAGTCATGACAGCCCTCGCTTACATGATATATATATATATATATATATATATATATATATATATATATATATATATATATATATATATATATATATATATGTATGTATGTATGTATGTATGTGTGTGTGTGTGTGTGTGTGTGTTTACCATATCCTATTTTTAAAGGACATTGTTTTCCACACCAGCATTTTACTGCTGTTGTTGATGTCTTGGCAAGTCTACGTTCCGTAGTTTGCCATTGCTTTCTGAACGACCGGCTCCCACACCAACACCGTTAAAATCCGACGCGACGCGGTTTGTTGCCAAATCGGTCACAGCTGTGTGTAGAACGTAGGTAAGTGGGCTGACGAATCGCGTCCACAAGCACTTATCCACGGAGACGGCCATATTTTGTTAATGTGCACAATTTATTACAATATGACTTTCTGTTGCCGCAAGTCTCATCTCCAAATGGCGTGCACATTCACTGTCTTCTTATTTACGCGATTGATTCTAAGAATAAGCTTTGGAAATTCGGAAGGTAAGAAGCTTCATCTGTGGAGATTTCCTTGCGAATACGTGATCTCCCACATTGTCAACTGTCCTGAAGACCGTGCTCCTGAGAATGTTTACTCAACGAAGCGAGAATATTTCAGGAGAGAGAGAGAGAGAGAGAGAGAGAGAGAGAGAGAGAGAGAGAGAGAGAGAGAGAGAGAGAGAGAGAGAGAGAGAGAGAGAGAGAGAGAGAGAGAAGTCATTACTGTAAACCTTCTACATTTGCAGGTATGTTAAATAATTACTATCACAAGGATATCAGAAACATTAAAGGCAAAGCAGGTTATCAGCAAAACTAGAGATATGCTTTCACATACAGTGACTGAGACATTTAGAAGACAAGGCAAAAATATGATAAGCCAGGAGGGATTTTAGCACATGTATGGTTTTTATGAAATGGTATGGGTGCCGGTCGTTTAGAAAGCAATGACAAACTACTGAACGTAATTATGCCCAGGAATCTCGACAAAAAATGCTGGGATTGACTGCTGCGGCCGTAAAGAATAAGCAACAAAGTTTTAACATATAAATAAATATAATGACATTGATTGAGACATTGAAAAGATAAATAAATATAGGACAAGCGACAATGATTATTAATAAAACTAAGTAAACAAATTTGAGACAAGGCAAAAATAGAACACACTCTTAGAGTTATCAACAAACCTAGATTAATACATTTAGACACGGGAAGGTAACCCAGTCAACAAATGCCTGAAGAAGTCGGATGTGTCTGTCGAAAAGTGCAATTATCGCAGCTCTGCTGTAAACAGCCACGACGCAATAATATCTAAAACATCATTGCGGACAAAAGCAGAAATTTAGTTTAGTTGAGTCGATGGATCAACATCACGGCACACGGGTGTAGCCCATAAGTGCTCCGTTCTCCTAACTCAAACCTGAGTTTGGAGAAACTCAGCTCATTGCACGAACTCCGTAGCACCGGCGAGGATCCTGAAATACTTTGGGTATATTTTTAACTCGAAATTTTGCCCGGGCATCGCCGTTAGGCTACTCTTTTTCGATTTCCAACTGCCAAGGAATATTTTACGTGTGCAACAATACACTCGGGCGTCCGATCTCACTACCCAGAGACCAGAGGACATTTTATTACTAGAAGTCCACGTGAAACAATCCCGGTGCTCACCGGGGTATGAACCCGAGACCCCCAGCACTCGAGGCGGACACCATTCCTCGAGACTACACAGGTAAGATTTAAAAAAAAAAAACAACAACATATTAATCAGGTTTCATGAAATAACCCACATTGTGAGACACCTCTGAACAGTCCTTGTGTGAACAACGCGGGTAGTTGGCATAAGGCGAATCCCTTCAAAACACTACAATATTCAACATTGAGCGCTGATTGTCTGGCTACGCTGTAATACATTTAAAATTATGAATTTCATCTCAGACCCGTAAATTATATACCGCATATAAACAAACTTTGAAATTGCTGTAAAATCTCCAGAACAAAATTTTTTTTGTTGGGTGGACATAATGATAAGGTTATATAATAAATCTCACAATTTTCTCTCAGTTGGTTACTAAGATATGGATGTTTATATTGCGGCAAACAAATGTGGACATACTATAGTAGTGGGACCCTTAGCTGCTTGTTGAAGATGAGCACGAAGCATGTATGGTGATGCCGGTTCCCTACTCAGCTCAGCTCAACCACTACTTAGTGTATTTAACCGTAGAATAAATATTATGTCATACAGGTTGGTTTAGGTTTTTTTTAACTAGTTACTTGTAGCTGCCTCTTACCACTTGTCATGAGCGTTATGTGCTAAGGCTTGCAATCTGAGACCTACCATGGGAATTGAACGCAGAGCACCGTGTAAACAACTTGTGCATATCCCGTTCTCTGCCAGTTTTAAGTATCAGCATTATCACCATATATCATACCGGGCAGCAGAGGCACTTATCGCCAACTATCTGTGTTCTAGATAAGTTCAACAGCTGACACACTTCCGTGCCGTTCTGCCAACATATTCATCACCACCCCCAGTCTCTAATACACCCAGTCGTTATTGAGAAGTGTAAGGGAGATAAAACTCGAAGACTTGTGTGTTAAAACACGTTTCCCCAATTTGTTTGATCTCAAATATATCTGTTGACGTCCGAGTATTTTCTGAATTACTCTTTGATCGTCAATCGGTATTTCTTCCTGAGTTGTTTTTTGTCCAGCTGTATGAAGTGGTGCCTCACTTGGCACTCGTCAAAAGAAGGTCACGTTAGAAGTTAACAAGGCGGAAATGTGTTGCTATATAATGTTAGATTCCGTGAATAATTCCGCATTTCTAAGAAGTATTAATCGTTAACTGAAGTCGATTGTCTAGCTGGCTTCACAAAGGCAAGGCTTTATTGTTCAAGGAAGACGTGATACCGTCTGTTGTCATGGTATTTGCGACGCAATAAATAGACGTTTTATTTTTTTATTTTATTTTTTGGTTGTTGAATTAGAGCCAGAATCATTCATACGTATTTAGATGAAAGTGATAAACACAATTCCACATATATCCTTTAAATGAACAAAGATTGAAATCAAAACTTTCTAACAAATTACGAGGGGAAATTAAAATGTAAACCTTAATGTGTGTGTATGTTCTGTTATGTGTGAATATATTCTGAAAAAGTAAAGAACAATTGTATCATTTTTCGTTGTAGTCACCACTGTGTTGAATTCAGTTTCTCTAGCGCCGAAAAAATAATAGGATTCCTGTAGAAAAAAATTATCTTGGGCGCTTGTGTAACCACTCATGCATCACTAGCTGTACCTTTTCGCAGAAGTCACGCCGTTTAGAAACTTCCTACTTCGCTCATACACTTGCTGGACTGACAAGCATGCATCACCATATTGTACCTTCATTCGCCAATGAATTTCCCTTTCACTGATTAAAAAAAACGGATAACAGAACGCTGATCCTCGTTTGTGCATGTCAAAAGTGAGGTGGCCATCTTTAAACTGGTTTTATGACGTCACCGTGTTCGTCTGCGCTGTGATGCTACGTGCTTGACACTCTTGACATCCTTAACAACAATATTGACAGGTTAGAAGGCAAGGACAAAGTTACTGTTATTTCTGTCACACTTTTAATGTGTTTATTTAAATCTCCTCGTATCAAGAAAAGTTGGCAGTTATACAACATGTGCTATGAGCAAATAACAACACAATTAACTTTGTATAAAAAGGACTACTCCAAGAAAACTGTAATTCTAAATGAGTAGGCGTGTAATTGCACAAGAATCACGCTATTCGGTTGTGCGTGTTTATTGTCAGTTTTACGGTTGTTCACGTCATAATTGACTGCTTTATGGCGGCTCACTTAACGAGCATCTGTATTCCGCTCTTGCTGGTAAACAAGCACGGCTACATGCACAAGAATGGCACACAAACTTGTATTTCTAACTTTCTGTTCCAGATCAGTAGAGCCAAGCCAGTGACATTTATTTTCTGTCAAGATGGTTTTACTGACATCATAAATATTTTAAATATTTCCCGCAGCCCCCCCCCCCCCCTTTTTTTTTTTCACCAGCCCGGATATGGCGTTTATGCCCCGACCATGGGGTTCTGGGGTCCATCCAGCAACATTATACAAGTATATGAAACAGACAGCAGACTCCAAGTACAACAGTTACGAAGAGCGGCAAAGATTTACTTTAATATAGCACGATCACCAGTAACAGATTGTGAATTACGGTTAGAAAGCCTTCTTCATCAAACGAGAATAAAAACAAAACAAACATATTTATATTTTTACATTTATTTAATTACATATTTTCTTTAGAACTAAAAAAAAAAAAAAACATATAGTGTATTGGCTGAAACGTGGCTGGTTGAGAGAAAATCGTTGTAGTCTTTTTCCTCAGATCACATCAACACATGATCATATCTCTACATTGTATCTAAGTGTACAGCCTGCGATCTACAGATAATCTTATAATAATACAGTCAGTGTGAAATACTAACCAAGAGCTTTGAGTGTGATATTGACCTGGAAGCTTTGAGTGTACTATAAACCTGGTGGTTAGAGTGCGCTACTAAAGTAGAGCTCACAGTGCGATATTACCCTAGACCAGTGTTTCCCAACCTTTTTTGTGCCATGCCCCACTTAAGCCTTTCTAAGATTCATATTGCCCCCCTCCCCCGCCCCACGCCCCCCCCCCCCCCCCCCCCCTCAACATATACATTATTTTTAATATTCAAAAATTGAAATGTTCACTAAAGAAACTTGAATGATAGGTTTCCGGGAAGGTTAACCCGGTCAACAAATGCCCGCAGAAGTCGGATGTGTCGGCCTAACGGAACGGCGCAAGAACGTAGCTCTGCTGTAAACAGGCACAACGCAGTCACATCCGAAAAAAATAATCCGGATGAACGAAGAAGAAGAATGATAGGTTTTAGGAAGAAATCACTAGGTAATTATTGAGCAAACACAGTAAGTAAATTTTCAAAACATATAATGGAGAACTGAAATTCAAGTACAAAATAATTTTAATGAAAGATTTTTCTATATTATTTTAATTATTAGTAATTATTTATTATTTAAATTTAGTGAGATCCTTGCGCTTGATGCTTGCTGCAAAGAGATCTTATGTCAGGTTCCAATTTAGTTAACTTCAGTCTCAAGTCTCCCCGTTTTGTTATATTCAGCCGATTTCTTCCATTTTCGAATTGCCCCCCTTAACAGTCGAATTGCCCCCCTGTGGGGCGTGGGCCCCACGTTGGGAAACACTGCCCTAGACGTTTGAATGCAATATAAACCTAAAGCTATGAGTGCGATATTACCCTAGACGTTTGAATGCAATATAAACCTAAAGCTATGAGTGCGATATTACCCTAGACGTTTGAATGCAATATAAACCTAAAGCTATGAGTGCGATATTACCCTAGAGGTTTGAATGCAATATAAACCAAAAGCTATGAGTGCGATATTACCCTATAGGTGTAAATGCAATATAAACCTGATGGACAGGGTGCGCTACTAATCTAGAGCTCTGAGTGCTATATTACCCTAGAGGTTTGAATGCAATATAAACCTAAAACTCTGAGTGCTATATTTGAATTCAATACAAACCTAAAGTTCTGAATGCGATATTAAGCTAGAGGTGTGAATGCAATATAAACCTAAAGTTCTGAGTGCAATATTACCCTAGAAGTTTGAGTGCAATATAAACCTGGTGGTCAGAGTGCGCTATTAACCTAGAGCTCTGAGCGCGATTTAACCTAGAGGTTTAATTGCAATATACACATAAAGCCCTCAATGCGTTATTAATCTAGAGGTTTGCATGCAATATAAAGCTAAAGCTCTGAGTGCGATATTAACCTAGAGGTTTGAATGCAATATAAACCTAAAGCTTTGAGTGCTATATTAACCTAGAGGTTTGAATGCAAGATAAACCTAGAACTCTGAGTGCGGCATTAATCTAGAGGTTTGAAAGCAATATAAACCTAAAGCTCTGAGTGCTATATTAACCTAGAGGTTTGAATGCAATATAAACCTAGAACTCTGAGTGCGACATTAATCTAGAGGTTTGAAAGCAATATAAAGCTAAAGCTCTGAGTGCAATATTAACTTAGAGGTTTGAATGCAATATACACCCAGACCTCTGAGTGTGATATTAACCTAGAGGTGTGAATGCAATATAAACCTAAAGCTCTGAGTGCGATATTAACCTAGAGGTTCGAATGCAATATAAACCTAGAGTTCTGAGTGCGGTATTGCCCTAGAGGTTTCATTGCGTTAGTAGTCTAGAGGTTTGATTGCAATAAAAATAGCCACATAAACACCTCCACACACACACACGCACACACACACACATATATACATATATATATATATATATATATCTTCTTCTTCTTCTTCTTCTTCTTCTTCTTCTTCTACAGCATTCTGAGCCATTGAGGTTCATTGCTGCAGATACAATCCGTCTCCATTCGTCTCTCTGGTTGATCTTCTCCTGCCAGTCGTTGATTCCAAATGCTTGTAGGTCTGTGTATATATTATCTCTCCACCGTCTTCTTGATCTACCTCGGGGTCTACGGTCATTTATTTCCTGAGTGTAAGCGACTTTTTTTCCCCTATTATCTTCCATTCTTTCTATATGCCCCAGCCATTGTAGTCTATTAGCCTTCATGATACCAGTAATTAGCGGGGACTTAAAAAGATAATAAATTCTTTTGTTGCTTCTTCTTTTCCACTTTCCACTTTGTGTATCCCTAATGGGCCCAAAGATGCGTCTTAAGACTTTGTTCTCAAACGTTTGTAACAAGGCTTCGTCTCCTTTAGTTGTACTCCAGGTTTCAGAGCCATACAGCACAACTGGTCGAATCAGTGTTTTGTATATTATGATCTTGGTGTTACAAGATAGCGCATTTGATTTTAGCAGATTTTGTAGTGCATAGTATAGCTTATTTCCAGAGTTGATTCTAGCTTGTATTTCTTCCCTTATTATGTTGGAGCAGTTGAAGATTGTAGCCAAGTATTTGTATGTTTCCGTTCTTTTAATGGTCATATTATCTATTTGTATGTGGCCAGAGTTTTTAGCCATTCCTTCTCTTGAAATTACCATATATTCTGTCTTATCTTGGTTGATAACCACCCCATTTGTTGAGCTTTTTTCTTTAATTGAGTCAATATATATATATCATCTGCGTAACCAAGCAGTCTGGATGTTATTACACACACGCACGCACGCACGCACGCACGCGCGCGCACACACACACACACACACACACACTATACTGTATGGTGCAGTAGAGTGAGTGAAGAACAAGCAGTTATAACATTGTTGTGACTCTAGTTAAATGTAGGTTAAAAAAAATAACAGATCGTAATTCAAGGAGGTGAAAACAAATGCAGAACTCTTAAGAAAGCTAACAATGAAACTGGAGTTGATGGTAGAATTTACACAAGTGATAAGTCAAGAATTCTGACTACATTAAAAGCGTTTCAGCGCATTTTAAAACAACATTCTGGAGGGAATAATCGAAGGCAAACAAGCAAGAGGTTAACAATGATGAACCAACATTAGTCTGATTGATTGATAGCTTTATTGCACCATTTGATTTTTCACTTCGTAAATGCCTTCAGTGGGTGAGAAAGACGATTTATGTCTCTGAAATGATTCCTTATGATTTTCTCATCTATTTTCTCAGATTCGTTTTAGATTTTTGTTGAATCAAAGAGGGGAAACAATTACTCCACATTTATTAATACCTGTGGTGCTTATTCATTTCAGCTCTTGTGAGAAAGCGTCAGCTGAGGGCCAAAAGAGGACATAGCACAGACTACAATAATTGTGTATCTGGAGAGTGCATTGCTTCCTCTTTGCTTGCGTGTCATCACTCTTAATCATATTTGGAATTTATCAATCGATTAATGCTGCTCCCTTGAGAAACCAAGACCCGAGGAATATATTTTCACTTTCTTTATTTTGTTGTCTTATTTATCTACAAAGTAAATTTGTTTGACAAACTCCAAATTTAGAGACTACATTTCATTGTAGATTCAGTGTGTCATAAAGGAGTGAATAATTGAACACTTGAAAACAAATGAATAAATGAACAGATGAATGCATGAATAAACGAAAGAACGTTTTAGTGAATGAGCTAATAAACAAATAATGGCATGGTATACAAAATGAATGAATGGATAATGAATGAATGGCTGCAGGAGTGAATGTGTCCAGCCATATACTGTTTCTCATCATCTCATTTCATCAAATCTTGTTCCTCTTGTACATTTTCGGTGTCAAGGTGAAGCATAAACAATGGGAGAGTGCCGGTTTATGGGCTTCATGTATCGAGATTCCCATGGACACGGCTATTCCCTCTGTCCATGGTTTACGTGGTCGATCTCTTCTTTTGCTTACATTTGGTCTGTACACCATTGCTAGTTGTGGTATACTGTTAGTTGATAATCTAATTATATGGCCACGCCATTTAACTTGTTTGCTTCTATTGAAATCTAGCGCTACTATAACCCCCACTTTAGTCCTAATTTCTTCTTTTCTGATTTCTCTCTTCTTGATACGTTTCTTGTACTGTTTCTCTCACACGGATATATCTAGTTAGACGGTCCTATCTATAGAATAATTTGTTTCCTTATTCACGAGCCTGGGACTTTTATTCACATTACAGTAACAAGCAAATCACCCATTCCAGTATACGGAGTTTCTTAACCAGCTCTAAGGAATTAATATGATATCTACAATGTCTTTTCCCTTGATTATACATGGCCAATCTGTTCTGTGCAATCTATTGTTTGTTTTCTTCAGAAGCATTAGGTCTATTCAGTGCATGGTCCTTATACTGTTCTCATAACTACACGCCAGTCTACTCCAGCTCTCACTTTAATGGTGTTGGACCTGCTATCTCTGACAATACATGGCCGTCTGCTTCCAAATCGTCTGCGGATGATTTCGAACTCGTTATGTTGGCATTGTAAAGCTGTGTTCACTACCCCGAGGCCACAACACCTTGGTAGAAGTCTCAAACACGTGCATACAGACACAGAGGCGCCTTGATAGAAGCCTCAAATACTTGCATACAGACACAGAGGCGCCTTGGTAGAAGCCTCAAATACTTGCATACAGACACAGAGGCGCCATGGTAAAAGTCTGAAATACTTGCATACAGACACACACAAAGCGGCGCCTTGGTAGACGCCTGAAATACTTGCATACAGACACACACAGTGGCGCCTTGGAAGAAGTCTGGAATACTTGCTTACAGACACAAAGGCGTCATGGTAAAAGTCTGAAATAATTGCATACAGACACACAGCGGCACCTTGGTAAAAATCAGAAATAACTGCATACAGACACTGACAGTGGTACCTTGGTAGACGTCTGAAATACTTGCTTACAGACACAAAGGCGTCAAGGTAGAAGTCTGAAATACTTGCATTCAGACACACAGCAGCACCCTGGTAAAAATCTGAAATACTTGCAGACAGACACTGACAGTGGTACCTTGGTAGAAGTCTGAAATACTTGCGCGCGCACACACACACACACACACACACACCACACACACACACATATATATATATATATATATATATATATATATATATATATATATATATATATATATATATATATATATATATATATATAAGTAGTGGGTTAGGTGGTAACTGAGTAGGAAATCTGGATTGTGGTGCTGGATTGACCCCAATCCAGCTGGATTGGGTTAGGGGTTAGGGGTTAGGGGTTAGGGGTTAAGGTTAGGGGTTAGGGTTAGGGGTTAGGGGTTAGGGGTTAGGGTTAGGGTTAGGGTTAGGGTTAGGGGTTAGGGCTTAGGGTTAGGGTTAGGGTTTAGGGTTAGGGTTTCTGTGTGCTCCTAATTATAATTTCTGGATTGACCTCGCTGGATTGTCCCCAATCCAGCTTGGGACCAGGGCGGTTTGGGTAGGGTAGGTACTTAGGTCATATGTAAGGGGTGATACATCTAAGAAAAGACATGTTTCTAAGGGCAGATAACTGAGTGTGTGTGTATAATATTTTAACTAATTTAAAAAAAAATTAAATTAAAAGACAAGCAGAGGCGTGGCGCGCGCGGGGGCGGTCAGCCGGGGCGGGGCGGTCGCCGGGTGCGGGCGCGCGGTCGCAGGATCGAACCCCATAAAATACGTCACATAGGTGGGTAGGTCTTCATTGTTGAGTGCCCACACGGCTGGTCATTGACGACTGCCGACTAGGCCAGTCATCGGTCCAACGAGTAGCGGTTATATACTTGTAATAATAACGGCCAAACGACTCTTTCCGTAAAATGTCAAAACTTAAAAACACACATTGTTGTGCACAATCTGGTACAAAAAATCAATAACTGATTCTCCTAACAACTAATCCAGGGGCTTATCGTCGTCGTAATGAACTAGGTGGGTTATTAATGTTATTGATATATCCGCGGTTGCAAATAGATGGTGATATTAATAAAAGGTCATATAAACGTCGATAGAGGATTAAGAGCTTAACACCTATTGTCGGGCACCCAATAAAAAGCAATACCGCGACTCTCGATTATTCTCATAATTGCTGGCAGGAGCTTATAGGATTAATCATCATTGCAATGCGCGCAGTAATACATGGTGTCAGTTGGTGTAGTCCACATCAGCACAACTCACTATAAATAATGGGAATATTCGCTATACAAGCCACATTCGCCCAGGCCGCTGAAGAAGATATATTGGAGGAAAACCAGACGTGGACCATAGTTGCACTAGGTGAGTATATTGTCTTGCTGGTAAAACATATGCTCGTGTGTGAGCCTGTGTGTCTGTGTGTCTGTGTGTCTTTCTGTCTGTCTGTATGTATGTCTGGCTGTCTGTCTGTAGATATGTCTATATTCTCTGTGTGTGTGTGTGTGTGTGTATGTATGTAGGTGTGGTTATGTGTATGCGAGTGTGTATGTATACCTGTGTATATGTGTGTCTATATGTCTGTATGTGTGTGTGAGTATGTTTGTATATCTGTATATATGGATGTGTGTGAGTATGTATGGGTGTGTATGTATATATTTATGTATGTATATACGTACACGTGTGTATGTGTGTATGTGAGTGTATATGTATATGTATGTCTATTTGTATGTGTGTATGTATGCAAGTGTGAATGTGTATGTGTGTATGTATATATATATATGCATGTGTGTGTGTGTTGTGTGTGTGTGTGTGTGTGTGTGTGTGTGTGTGTGTGTGTGTGTGTGTGTGAGGTCGGCTAAGTGTACTTATGTGTGCGCCCTTCGTGGTAAGGTTGGTTGGTAATGTATTGTGTCTTGTTTCCACAGAGCGCCTTGTATCTAACATAGCAAAGGGTCACCACCAGTGAGCCGAGCTCGCCGACAACCAACGTTGCCTTGTATCAGCATAGCAAAGGGTCACCACTAGCGACTCGATCTTGTCAACAAGCAGCATTGCCTTGTGTCTGACCAAGCGAAGGTTCATCACCCGTAAAGTGGTACTACAAGCAGGTATTATGTATATGTATATTTGTATATATGTATGTGTATGTATGTCTGTATATATGTATCCGTATATGTGTGCGTGTGAATACTGGTAACTTTGCTAGCTGAAACTAAATGTTAATAGTTCATATACTCCAGTGGTGATATGAAGACAACACTAGAACGCCTCTCTTGCTGTTCGTTCTGTACAAATGGGTTGTTTGTCCTTATTTTTTAAACTCAAGCTAGTCTGTTAACTTCAAGCAGTCATATCTTGTTGTCTTTCATATTCAGTATTAACAAAGCATGCTCCGGCCTTGTGAGGTCTTCAAATGTAATGTCTAGACCAAGTGTCAAACTATATTGATTGTGTCTTGCTAAAGTTAGAAAAAAAAATGTTCTTAACTTCACATTGCCTATAAAGATTAACTTTATATATGGCTGTGTCACTGTCTACCTAATAACAACTTATTTAAAATTATATTTCACCCATGTGTGATATCGGATGTTAGCTCAATGGAAAATATGAAAATTAAAAATTATTGGGGGAAACTAAAATTATTTTTTTTTGTGATTGCTACTTTCACAGGTGTACGCGGTCAACCTGGTAGAATACAAAGAACCAGTATCCTTGTACGTAAACAGCCACTATTATAAAAAGCGCAGGTTATTAAATACAAAGAAAAGTGTACCAACCCGCAACTAGCAGTCGACTAACAGTAATATACATTATTATCAATCGAAATCATGGCCACTAACCAGAAAATTATCCATCTGTGTCCTACATGTAACAAAGGTTTCACTGAACGCCACAATCTTACACGTCACATTCGAACAGTCCACACAATTGAAACTCACACATGCCACATCTGCGGTCACTTATACAACAGAAAAGACACATTACAACACCATTTAAGAGCACATAACCAGACACCCATGACATCAACTACACCCGCAGCATTAAACATGGACACTACACCTCCAACACACATGGACAATATACCTTCAACATCAAACACGAATACTAAAAAATCATCGAGAAAAAGAAAAGCACATTCAGACCCACAACCACCTAAAAAACAGAAACACAATAACGAGCAAATGGTAGCAGAGGAAGCCGACGTAGAGATAGATGAGAGAGTAGAGATAGATGAGGAGCTAAAGACTTTAGATAAACTCCCCACCGTCGATAATATCCAACAGACATATAGAGACAACTGGAATAGTATCAAAACACATCACAAGATCAACAAACATATATCAACCTATAATTTTTTTCACCGACCGGACTCGACACAACCAATAGACTGGACCGAGAAACTAGCGACTGTGTTTAGTAGTCAGACAAGCCGATTTAAGGTAAATTATAGCCATCACATGATACTCAGACATAAGGAGACGAATGAACTTAGATTTTTCCATTCATCATCAAATAATGCCTGTGCACTCGACGTCCCTTTTTTAGTAAACAACGAACAAGACTTTGATGACTTTATAACCATAGTTCAGGAAAGTGATATGTTCAACTACGCCCTACACAACAGACCCGACTCTACGTATTTGGTAGAGACAATCCCCGCGACTAGCTTCTATATATATCACATCAATGAGCACCCGATAGGTTGTTGTCTAAAGGGCTTACCTGACCACATAAGACACAACTATGGTATCAATATTTTACAATACGACTCTAGCTCAAACCCCTACACTGACAATTTTTGTCTCTTTCGATGTCTGGCGGTATTCCAAGGGAAACCTGTTAAGGATCTTAGAAAACATACCAGTCGCTTAGCTAACCAGTGGCAGAAATACCAGAAACTAGAGTCGTTAGAAAACTTCCCAGGGGTTAGGCTTATCGACATGCCCATTATAGAAAAATGTTTTGAGGTAAAGGTAGACATATTTGAGTTCAATGAGACTCAAGCCTTGGTCCCCAAACTTCGCGGTAGTGGGGAATATACTAAAATTATGCGGGTATTATTATACAAGCGATCACTTCATGTACATTAATGACTTTGATAGAGTAGCCAAGTCATTTGGGTGTAGCGAGTGTGGGAAGTTGTGGAGTGGTTTCTGGGAGATGGAGAAGCATAGCAAAACCTGTAAGGGGGGAGTCCCTGTGAACAGTTATAAAGGAGGAGTCTATACTGTGACAGAGACTGTGTGGGAGACCATTAGCTCATTGGGGGTCAAGGTAAACACCAAGTACGTATATCCTTATAGGGCTGCCTATGACTATGAATGTTACTTCGAGACTAACAATCTGCCAGGGGAAACCAAGTCCACCAAATATTTAGGTAAGCATGTCCCACTTAGCTGGTCGATAGCGTCAAATGTCCCGGGGTTTGAGGACCCCGTCTGCCACATTACAGAGGGTAATCCTCTGGACTTGGTGAGAAAGATGGTTGAATATCTGACTCAAATCGCTGATGCAGCGTACGCCGAATTACGAACTAAGTTCGATTGGTTATACACACGCTTAGAAGAGCTAAATGAACACAAATTAATGGCTAAGTTAGACGAGTACATGCAGGAATTGCCGGTGATAGGATTTAACTCGGGGAGGTATGATATAAATCTAATTAAGCCTTATTTGATAGAGTCCTTCCTCTCTGCCTCTGATGACCCGTTTAAATACATAGTGAAGAGAAACAATAATTTCATGGCCATTTCCACAGAAAAACTGAAATTCTTAGATATAGTTAACTATCTAGCCCCAGGATTTAGCTACTCCAAATATTTAGCGGCCTATGACGTAGAGGAGACCAAGGGATTCTTTTGCTACGAGTATATCACCTCATTAGATAAACTACAAGAGACTCGCTTACCTCCACACAAGGCCTTCCATTCGCAACTGAAAAACTCCAACATTTCAGCTGCTGATTACGATGTCTGTCAGCGAGTATGGAGCGAGAACCATATGTCGACACTGGCAGACTTCCTAAGGTGGTACAACAACAAAGACGTGCGACCATTTATTAAAGCGTTAAAGACTCAGGTTAAATTTTACAAGGGCTTAGAAGTAGATATTTTCAAAGATGCCATCTCAGTGCCCGGGGTGACCCTAAAGTACCTGTTTAAAACCATCCCCAAGAATATAGTGTTTTCACTATGTTCCAATAAGGAGAGTGATCTGCACACTACCGTTAGAAAAAATATTGTTGGGGGCCCCTCGATTATATTCCATAGATATCATGAGGTAGATAAGACCAGGATTCGAGGGGGTGAAGTAGTTCAGAGTGTGAAAGGGTACGATGCCAACGCTCTATACCTGTGGGCTCTGACACAGAAGATGCCCACAGGTTTTCCTGTGATAAGATATGCAGAAGATGGGTTCAAGCCCCATAAAACCAGAGTGTACATAGTCCAGTGCAGAGAGTGGTTGACTTGGGTACAACACAGTCAAGGCATACAGCTACAAACACAGTTTAATGGGCGGGAGATGTCTCTAGGAGAACGACACATCCGTGTAGATGGCTGGGATAAGAAGACTCGAACTGTCTACCAGTTTCACGGGTGCTTATTTCACGGGCATCAAGACTGTGTGCTGACACGGGGTATTGATGTTAACCCGGTGAGCAAAAAACCCTTGGCCGAGCTGTATACCAACACTCTTCAGATTCACGAGTATCTGAAGAAGGAGGTGAATGTTACGGTCGTGGAAATGTGGGAATGTGCGTGGAAGTCTCTCAAAAAGACTAATACCACCATTAAGAACTTCGTGAAGACGACATTCCCATACATCGCACCCTGGCATGGTTACCAGGACATAGACCAAGACAAGATTCTCAAGGCTGTAAAAGACGAGACTTTGTTTGGTCTAGTGGAATGCGACATCCACGTACCAGACGAGTATAAAGAGTATTTTTCTGAAATGACTCCCATCTTTAAAAACACTGATGTGTCTAGAGCCGACATTGGTGAACTTATGAGTCAGTACGCTGAGAAACATAAGTTGTTGACAAGTGCCAGACGGACACTTATAGGTAGTTATATCGGGGAAAAGATCCTATTGGCCACACCATTGCTAAAATGGTATTTGACGCATGATCTAAAGATCACTAAAATATACCAAATAATTGAGTATAAACCTGAGAAGTGTTTCGAAAAGTTTGGTAAGGAGGTGTCTGCCGCCAGACGGGCCGGTGACAGCAATACGGCTTACACTATTAAAGCCGAGACAATGAAACTGTTGGGAAACGCAGCCTATGGCAAAACATTAACCAATAAGGCCAAGCACACCAAGGTTTCATATTGTCGTGGGGCTGGCACGTCAAAGTTGGTGAATCAACCTCTATTCAAAAATATGACCAGGCTGTCAGATGATGTGTTTGAGGTGGAGTCTCTAAAGAAGACCATATTATGGGATCTACCCCAACAAATAGGCTTCTTTGTGTACCAGTACGCAAAGTTGCGCATGTTAGAATTTTACTATGACTGTTTAGATAAGTTTATAGATAGGAAAGATTTTCAGTTGTGTGAAATGGATACCGATAGTCTGTACTTAGCCCTTAGCGCCCCAACCTTAGCACAGGTCGTCAGACCTGAACTTCAGGAAGAATTTTATAGCGTCTATAGCTCCTGGTTCCCAGCTGAGGTCTGTGATAGCCATAAAAAGGATTTTATTAGCAGTAGGGGCGTTGTACCAACCTGTGACCTGTGTAGAGCTAAGCGAGTCTTCGACAAAAGATCCCCTGGGTTATTTAAGCTAGAGTATGAGGGGTCGGGAATGGTCTCCTTATGCAGCAAGACATATCACTGTTTTGGAGACTCTACCAAGACCAGCACAAAAGGACTGACAAAACACCACAACACCCACCTTGACAGAGACACTTTCTTAAATGTACTCGACACACAGACAGCCAGTGGAGGGACAAATATAGGGTTTAAAACACAAGATTCCTCTGTCCTCACATATCAACAGCACAGAGAGGCCTTATCCTATTTTTATATTAAAAGAAAAGTACAAGCAGACAAAGTTACCACCTCACCACTTGACATTTAACATTCACTCACATGGCCTTTTGTTTATTAGTGTAAATGTGTATCATACTATGTAAAACCCGTTTGTGTGTACATAACTTTGTACTTTTTTTTTTCTACTTTTTTTTTCATCTCGAGGGCTAATATGTTCCTTGGTCAATGAAACTTGTGTGTTCTATAATATGATCCATTAAAAACTTTTATGTGTGTTCATATTGTACTGTGATAGCCTTGTGAAATTGGTGGTACAGTGAAATTGATGGTACAGTGAAATGTCTACATCATTGAAACTAAAAATGTTTGTGAATATGTTACTGCTTTTGTAAATTGATGACGGTCACATTTTTCACTTGGGTGCCATATAAAGGCAATCTGTAAACACTTGAAATGCTTTTTAATGTACTTTGTAAATGAATGTGCTGAAAATACACAGTCATGATATTGTTGTCGATAAAATTGACTTGTTGAATATGTTTTGTACACTATTGAAATTGTATCCCATACTGGATTTTGCTGAATAAAATAAAAGCTATGAAAAACCAACCGGTGTGTTTTGTTGGTTTATTTCAGTGGTATGAATGGATTTGTTTTTTCCCGTTGTCTGGCTTTTTTCCTTGTTTTCATGTTTTCGACTTTCTTGTCTTTCTTGTTTTCATGGTGACTGCTACAAAGTGATGTTTATTCATGTTGACTGTGGTTGTTTGACTTGGCATAAACCTGTGGAACAATTGACATACACAAACAGACAATAACAAAAACACAAGGGAACAAACGGGCCAAGAACACAAGTACACGATCACAAAAGTACAACTACACAACTATTTGCCAACGAGCCAAGTACACCAGAAGAAGAATATCACAAGTACAAAAGGACAAATGTTTACAAAAAATGATACAAAACAAATAACAAAGACAGAGATTTTCATTTTTTCTGTTTTAATTTTCATAGATGGATAGCTATACACGTTGTCTCTTCTTTCTTGGATCACCCAGTGGTATACAGTTGTCTGAGTAGTCAATGGCTGCTGGTCTTCGGGCTGGTGGACTCTGATCACACATCTGACTGTATGTTGGTTGACTATCAAACATCTGGCTGTTGTCGGCTTCATCAAACATCTGGTTGTCATCGGCTTCATCACCTGCCTGGTAGCTGGGTTGATTATTGTAGGCCTGATATGTGTTGGTGACTTGGCTGTCTTGGTAGGGTTGAACACTGTTAGTGACTGGCTTGGCTTGAACATTCTTAGTGACTGGTTTGATTTGATTAGTAACGGGCTTGGTTTGAACACCGTTAGCACCTTGAATGGATGAGAGTCTATCAAAATCAGCTAGAATCCCACTTTGCATCGCTATCAATTGTTCGTATTCTTGGCGAGTAAGTGTCAGACCCATCTTGGTCGGGTATTTTTTATCAGACTCACCAAAGAAGCGGCGTATGTGCAATGTAGTCGTACCTCTGAAGGATGAGACAAAGACTGCCTTGACGCCGTCCCCCACGGGTCGAACTGTTTCACCGCCACGAGTCATATAGACGGAGTTAGCTGGTACAGTCTTGAGTTCTGTAGTCATCTTCGGTTCACGGTGTGCGACTGGTCTCAGCCACGGGTTTATATACCAGTCGTTGAGCCACGTGTAAACCGGTTTCAACGAGCCATAACCAGAAGCATTCGACCTACATTAAGGTTTGTGGTAACAGGTGGTTAACCTTTATTAAAAGATGACTAATCGACCCACAATCCGGTCATTGACCCGTTGTTTATTTGAAAACGCCTGCAGAATACGTGGCATACTCCACCCTCGACATTTCCGCTTGAGAAAATAGACAGCGTACAGGCCACAGGTGTTACTTATTACATCTTGTAAGACCCGGGTGTTGTACATTAACGGTCTGACTGAGTACTTCTCAATAAACTTGCTTATGTCAGCGTGTAAGGGTGGTAGCCCAAACGAATCAAAGTATTCACATTTGCCTAACCCATCGTAATACAGCGCGATCCAGTGGGACCCAGGTTGATCACTGGGGTCAGTGTTTATCACCAAAGCAGCTGGTTTAGTTCTATCTATTTGTGTAGGTAACTGATCACGAGCACATACTCTGACCTGGACCCGTCGAACATATCTATCTGCCAGTAGTAGACTGGTAATCTGTTCTGTGTCCATTATGAAGCATAATCTGTTAGCACTTGCCTGGTCTTGGATATTTCAATTATCCCGTCGTGCTCGGCGCAGACGATAACTTGTAATGGTTCTGGGGTGGGTGTGTTGAACTTAAATTCCAGGGTTAGGGGACCAGCCCTCGGCATCTCAAACTGATCTCCGTCCAGTAAACTGGGACTCAGGTCAAAGGCATACAGCGTATACCCATGTTTATATTGCATATAGTCAATGGAATTACCGGCGTCCTTGCCCACCAGACCCATGGCTAGATTAGTGCCAAAGAAGGCTCGTACGTATTGATTACGTTCATAGTCCATCGTTAACGGCTTGCTGGTGGCAGATCGCCCATCGACTGTTACGTTCAGATACGTCAGCCCAAAGGTTTGAAAATTATAAGGATTAGCTTTGAAAGTACCGTTGAAGGCGGCTGATGTTATTAGGCCAACCACGATACGGGTGGGTGTTTGACTCATAAACAGATTATCTTGAGTGTGAGATAACATCCCTTGGGGGATAGCTAATGTTTTCAATGCCACACGCTTGATCGGTAGCTTCATATTGGCTCTCATCAAGGCTTTCTCATGGGCGAGAGCGACGGCTGGATTTAGTTTGGCTTTACGAACCACCAGCGTGGCATGTGTTATAACGGATGAATAAGCCAAGGTGTCGTCGGGGGCTATTAGGTTAAAGGTAGCTTTCGATGGAGTCAGCTTAATTTTCACATCCACACCGTTTATCATGTAACGGTCTTGCGCAAAGATATCGACGTGTAGTCGACCCATCATATCTATTTCTTGGCTCTCGCTGGCTAGTTGTCGTCGGGTGTTTCGACCTTTGTTGTTATCGCCTTGAGTCTCATCGAGAAATTTAGCTGTATCGTAGTAATAGAGGGCGGCTGAGAGATGACTCTTCTTGGCTTCTTCCCCATGATTCAGTGTGGCTTCCAGATAGGCTCTATATGGGTATGTGTTCTCACTCGGGGTGATTAGCGTGTCGTTGAGTGAGACATCCACTTGTGAAAACAGACTGTGTAAGTAATAGTTGACGGGGGCCACTTCGGCTGTGGGTGGTAGTTTATCGCCGTTGGGTAGTGTGACTTTAGCTCTGATGTGTAAGAAGGTATTATATAAGTCTAGATACTCTTCACTGGCGCCAGATATAGCAAATTCTATAGGTGCTCCTGGTGCTAGAGATGCGGGCGGGTGTATCTCCACACACTGCCCCTCTTCTACGGCCGTTTGTGTCGGCGGCACGCTAAACAGATCCAAACCAGAATGCAGACACTCACACGAGTTGGGATGAATCAGAGCCATCATGCGAAGATATCCGAATACTTCTTCTTATGAGACCGATTAGGACCAGCACTTAGTTTTATACGTTTACTCGGCTCACCAGGTGGCGCTGGTCGTCTTTTTCTTCTAATACCGCTACCCGATTGGTTAACATGATCGGCTGCGCCTTGCAGTAAACGCTGACCGGCTTGTTTGGCGTGGTCTTTAAAGGCTTCTCCAACGTTCCTACCAGCTAGAGCGTCTTGGGCCACTTTCAAGCCTGTACCTAGACCTTCTCGGAGTAAGGCCTTACCACCTGTCTTTAACCAGGGTAGAATTGTGCGACCAAGTCCACTGAAGAAACTGCCGATACCGCGACCTCTCTGACTCCGGCCACCCACAAACACTGGCATGCCATGGCCAGCTTGGTTGCAGTAAAAGTCCTCGTACATTTTGGGACTTCGACGTAACGCCACGTATTTCACCATTATTCTAGGTCTGAATGTTTCCGCGTGCGAAAATGTAACGTCAGCACTGAAGTTCCGCTGGTGAATGAGATCGTTGTCCCCGTCTCAGTGGTTAAAAGGATCTCCACCATGTCGAAAGAGTACCGACTCAATGGCACGTAGTGTGGCTTGTCATAGATGCGAAATACCGAGGCTGAGCGCTGGTCCAAGATCGGGACAGTCCTTAGTAGTGGGACCATGGCGTCTCCGACTGGTCTCGCGGATATAAGATCGCAATAGACGTAGACATTTTGAAGGTCATTATTCAGTTCTACCACCACCTCGCCTTCCATTAAAGGGTTGGCGTCCGTCACCTTACCAGAGGGAAAACCTAAAATGCTTCTCAATCTCTCGCTAAATTTAACAGTGGCCCCCGGTTCGAATAGTTTCACGAGGGCTCTCTTCAAGGCTTTGTTATAATAGAATCTGACTCGCACCTTGTCATCAGTCTCTTTCACTAACCGATCAGGACGTGCCTTGTCACGCTCTTCCTCCCCTTTCACTAGTCGATTCAGTTCCTCTATAAAACCAGCTGGTGAGCTGTACATACCCGAGGGACACACCACTCTTATGGGATGTTTCCCCTGGGGTGGTATGTATATGAACCACACTTCATTCTCTAACACATTGCAGTAGTAGTTGGGAAACTGAATTTCGGCCAACCCCACTTCGTATTGTTTGGTCACATCAATAGTCTGCGGCAACTTGACGAAAAAGTGACCCGGGTTGTTGTTGGGAAACATATTCGGTGAAGCATTGCTCGGTAATGTCACGTAGAAGCTCATAGTTTAGGGTTAGGTAGCATGTAACCCAGACAACTACTCATTAGCGCAATCCACAGCTTGCCCTCAGATGCTTCGGCGCTGCCGCGACTCAGATTGAATAGTGATACGCCGATAACGGTGTATATAACGACCATCTGACAGAAGAAGACAATCTCTGTTCGCGGCACCCGTTGACCAAAAAACGACCAGAACGAGGTTCTTTCGCTGGGTGGGTTATTTTGTGGGCGCAGTACAGTAGTTTCCGCAATGTCTTCGTCCATTAGCCTCGGTATCTAGTTAGGTCTGAGACCCAGCTATTGAATGACGAATTATACCCGAACCATTTCACTAAATACTCTTTACCACCACCTCTCCTTCGTCTTTCTTGTAAGACGGTTTCAACCCGATACACTTGTTTATCTCCGACTGGTTGGATCTCTTCTCGATAGAATGATCCTCGTAGTTCTTCGCCCGAATCGTCTTTTAGCACATACGTCACCGGACTGGTATGGTTTATACGACTGACGGTAAACAATTCTTCTGTCCACGCCGGCACATACCCCTTTTTAAAAGGTTGTTTGGGTTGAGCCAGTCTGACTCGGTCCCCTTCTGTAAAATGTACTTTTCTTGACCCGTCGGGTTTTTGGTACAAGTTATGCCACACCTCTTCTTGATTAGTATAGTTGACTTGTCGGGGGGCCATGCGAATACTTCTGTGATAGGAACCGTTGTAGTTGCGGATCAGTTTATCTATGACGTCGACATAGCGCAGTGTATTAGTCTTGGTGAAATACCACCACATTTTTTCTTTAAGCGTCCGGTTGAATCTTTCCACTATAGAGGCCTTAACGTCTTCATTCTCGGTGGTAAAGAAATGCACACCTCGGTCTTTCAGAAACTTTAGGAAGGTCTGGTTGACAAATTCCGACCCTTTGTCGGTCTGAAAGTTTACCGGTTGTCTATCACCAAAGATTTTACTCACAGCCTCCACCAGCGCTTTCCCTGTTTTCTTCTGGATTGGGATGGCCCAGGCATATTTACTAAACACATCGATGCAGGTCACTAGATACGACAACCCGTCGTTGTATCTTTGTAATAGGCGCATATCTATCAAGTCGGCTTGAAACTGCTGATTTATCCCACCGGTTATGGTCTGACGTCTCTGAAAACGCCGACGGATCGGTTTATGCAAAGTATACGTGTCCTGATGGCGTAACCATTTCTCTATTTGCTTAGCGTTCAGTTTAGAATTTCTTTTTAAGGCGGCGGCCCCGCCATAGGCCCCCGGCTGCTGAGGATCGTAGTAATACTTTCTTAATTGCGCGGCCATTTTTCCCATTTGGGCGTAGTTAACTTACTCGGCTTCTTCTTTCGTCTGAGCTTATACACTGGAGTGGTCTCAACTACTTGACTCTTGGGTGTTATTGGCGTATGGGCAGTTACTGGACTCTTGGGTTCACTTACTTGAATAGGTTGACTAGGTGTCTCGGTTATTTGACTGGTTGTCTCGGATGCCGGTAAAGTGCTGACTTCGGGTTTTTGTTCTTTGATATCCACTAGGCCTAAAGGCTTGTGTCTGTACTGATCTAGTCGATTCAGATACCGCTGCAAGGTTTGTTGGTATACTCGGGCTTTTTCACGAGGTGGCAGATCTTCACTCTCCAGGACTTGGCGCATTTGTTGGTCCAAGTCACGCAGGCTATCGTTTAGTGTGTCGGGTGGTGTATAGGGTCTTTCTAGCAAACGAGGGTCGATCAGGAGCATTTTCTTGGCCATTACAATCCCACGATGCCCTTCAACACATTTAAAATTGGGCCGAGTAAGGCACCTATGAAACCACCTTGTTGCAGGATCTGTTTCCTTTTCTTGAGCGACAGTTTCTTACCCGTGAGCGCTCTCAGACTGTTTTTGTGTCGCTGCAGTCGGCGCTTCTGACTCGGTGTCAGGGGAACATTCCCTTTTAAGACATTGTGACAGCATTCACATATTGATTGGACGAGCTCCGGGGAAGCCGTTTTAATTACGGCTTTTACGGCGGCTGGCTTTGCCTCACCCAGAAACCGCAGCATGGGCCCGTGACGTTTCACTCGGTTGGACATATTACTTGGGGACGTAGACAACTTGGTGCTGGTCAGGAAATATACGACTGCGTAAACGGAGCTGATCCGGTGTTTCCTGTCGAAGGTCGAATAACAAATACCCGTGTGGCGTCGATGTCGCGTCTTTAAAACTATCTTGGACATATGACACGCGGCCTGGGTACATTTGTTTGGCCAGGTTGGTAATTTGTGATCCGTCTCGAGGATTCTTAAACACTACTAGGTAATGCGAATTCAGACTGATAGTTCTTTGTTCTTTGTTCTTACCAAAAAGGTTCTGCACTATATACATGACACTGAGATTACGATGATGACTACCCTTGGTAAACAGTTTGGTCACTCTATCATCTGTCTCGGACATTAAGTCATCTATAACCACTAACCGCCGTCTATCCCCAGTCCATTTTTCCACATCGGGCAGTCCCTCGTTAAATTGAATACCCTTCATAGTCTCATACATGGGTTGCCACTCTCCGTAGCACCATATAACCTCCTCTGGAATCGGGTCGACCATGTCTGGGAGATGGGCCAGAAACTGTTGTACAAAGACGGATTTACCACATCCTGTTGGACCCGCAATCATCGAGGTAAACGGATGTTTCCATCTAGGATCCATGATTACGAATGATCACCTACCTACTTATGCAACGTATTTTATGGGGTTTCGTACCGCACCCACGCGACGGCCCGCACCCGGCGACCGCCCGCGATTGTCCCCGCGATCGCCCCTGCGCTCGCTCGCCCCGGTTTATACCGAACATTATTAATAACCCACCTAGTTCATTACGACGACGATAAGCCCCTGGATTAGTTGTTAGGAGAATCAGTTATTGATTTTTTGTACCAGATTGTGCACAACAATGTGTGTTTTTAAGTTTTGACATTTTACGGAAAGAGTCGTTTGGTCGTTATTATTACAAGTATATAACCGCTACTCGTTGGACCGATGACTGGCCTAGTCGGCAGTCGTCAATGACCAGCCGTGTGGGCACTCAACAATGAAGACCTACCCACCTATGTGACGTATTTTATGGGGTTCGATCCTGCGACCGCGCGCCCGCACCCGGCGACCGCCCCGCCCCGGCTGACCGCCCCCGCGCGCGCCACGCCTCTGCTTGTCTTTTAATTTAATTTTTTTTTTTAAATTAGTTAAAATATTATACACACACACTCAGTTATCTGCCCTTAGAAACATGTCTTTTCTTAGATGTATCACCCCTTACATATGACCTAAGTACCTACCCTACCCAAACCGCCCTGGTCCCAAGCTGGATTGGGGACAATCCAGCGAGGTCAATCCAGAAATTATAATTAGGAGCACACAGAAACCCTAACCCTAAACCCTAACCCTAACCCTAAGCCCTAACCCCTAACCCTAACCCTAAGCCCTAACCCTAACCCCTAACCCCTAACCCCTAACCCCTAACCCTAACCCCTAACCCCTAACCTTAACCCCTAACCCCTAACCCCTAACCCCAATCCAGCTGGATTGGGGTCAATCCAGCACCACAATCCAGATTTCCTACTCAGTTACCACCTAACCCACTACTTATATATATACACATACACACATATACACACTTTGGTAGAAAGCTAAAATACTTGCATACAAACACTAACTTTGGTAGAAAGGTGAAATACTTGCATACAGACACACGCAGAGGCACTTTTGGCAGAAAGCTGAAATACTTGCATACAGGCGCTCACAGTTGCACATTGGTAGAAGGCTGAACTACTTGCACACACACACACACACACACACACACACACACACACACACACACACACACAAGGCACCTTAGTAGAAAGCTAACATACTCGCATACAAACACTCACAGTGGCACTTTCGTAGAAAGCTGAAATACTTGCATACAGACATACACAGACATAGGTACTTTGGTAGAGAGCTGAAATACTTGCATACAGACAAACAGAGAGACTCCTTGGTAGAAAGCTGAAATACTTGCACTACTTGCATACAGACACACGCAGAGGCACCTTGGTAGGAGCCTGAAATACTTGCATAGAGACACACATTGAGGCGCGTTGGTAGAAAGCTGAAATACTTGCATACAAACACATACAGAGGCACAATGGTAGAAAGCTGAACAACTTGCATACAAACACACAGAGAGGCACCTTGGTAGAAGCCTGAAATACTTGCATACAGACACACACAGAGGCACCTTGGCAGAGAGCTGAAATACTTGCATATAGACACCCACAGAGGTACCTTGGTAGACAGCTGAAATACATGCATAGAGACACACGCAGAGGCGCCTTGGTAGAAAGCTGAAATACTTGCATACAAACGCATAGAGAGGTACCTTGGTAGAAAGCTGAAATACTTGCATACAAACCTACACAGAAGCACCTTTGTAGAAAGCTGAAATACATGCATACAAATACACACAGAGGCAACTTAGTAGAAGCCTGAAATTCTTACATACAGACACACACATGAGCAACTTGGTAGAAGTATAAAATACTTGCATACAAACACACAGAGGCAACTTGGTAGAAGCCTGAAACACTTGCATACAGACACACACAGAGGTGCCTTGGTAGAAAGCTGAAATACTTGCATACAGACACACACAGAGGCAATGTGGTAGAAGCCTGAAATAGTTGCATACAAACACATACTAGAGGTGCCTTGGTAGAAAGCTGAAATACTTGCATACAAACACGCACACAGAGGTGCCTTGGTAGAAAGCTGAAATACTTGCATACAAACACACGTAGGCAACTTGTTAGAAAGCTGAAATACTTGCATACAGACACACACGGATGCAATCATACCTACGGCAGTTGGGTTGGTGCCCCGCCCATTGCAATGACAATTGGAGAAACAAGATTATTAAAGAAGAATTCAACTTTTCAAGAATTCAAAATAATAAACTTCAACTCTTCTGCTGCAACACGCATCTTTTATGTTCGAGTCATTAATTTTAAATTGTTCATGCATTTGTTACTGAGAAAAGTAACTTTTCTTATGATAGAGCATGCTAAAGAGGATACAGACTTTGGGATGCAGTAATACACTATTAGGTATAGTGTATGCTAAGTAATAAATGTCTAGGACGCAACAACAGGTATTGAGTAATAATTACCGGGAAGGTTAACCCGGTCAACAAATGACCGCAGAAGTCGGATGTGTCGGCCTAACAGCGCAAGAACGCAGCTCTGCTGTAAACAGGCACAACGCAATCACGTCCGGAAAAAAACTCCGGAAGAACGAAGAAGAAGTGGAAGAAGAAGAAGAAGAAGAAGAAGAAGAAGAAGAAGAAGAAGAAGAAGAAGAAGAAGAAGAAGAAGAAGAAGAAGAAGAAGAAGAAGAAGAAGAAGAAGAAGAAGAAGAAGAAGAAGAAGAAGAAGAAGAAGAAGAAGAGTAATAATTATATCTTCCAGTGTGTTACAGGGACCCTTAAAGGCAGCAAATAATCGTATTACACAATAATCTGCCAAACGTGTCTTAAGAGGTGATTAAGGAGGGCTGGGCTGAGTCTGTATTCTCCATCCCTTAGAAAATGTAGCTGCAAAATCCAACCCATCATGGACAAGACAAACAATAATGTAGAAAAGACATGTCCAAGCCAACATGGACAAGACAAACAATAATGTAGAAAAGGCATGTCAAAGCCAACATGGACAAGACAAACAATAATGTAGAAAAGGCATGTCAAAGCCAACATGGACAAGACAAACAATAATGTAGAAAAGGCATGTCCAAGCCAACATGGACAAGACAAACAATAATGTAGAAAAGGCATGTCCAAGCCAACATGGACAAGACAAACAATAATGTAGAAAAGGCATGTCCAAGCCAACATGGACAAAACATACAATAATGTAGAAAGACATGTCCAAGCCAACATGGACAAGACATACAATAAGACATGTAAAAGCCAACATGGACAAGACATACAATAATGTAGAAAAGACATGTCCAAGCCAACATGGACAAGACAAACAATAATGTAGAAAAGGCAGGTCCAAGCCAACATGGACAAGACATACAATAATGTAGAAAAGGCATGTCCAAGCCAACATGGACAAGACATACAATAATGTAGAAAAGGCATGTCCAAGCCAACATGGACAAGACATACAATAATGTAGAAAAGGCATGTCCAAGCCAACATGGACAAGACATACAATAATGTAGAAAAGGCATGTCAAAGCCAACATGGACAAAACATACAATAATGTAGAAAAGACATGTAAAAGCCAACATGGACAAGACATACAATAATGTAGAAAAGACATGTCCAAGCCAACATGGACAAGACAAACAATAATGTAGAAAAGGCAGGTCCAAGCCAACATGGACAAGACATACAATAATGTAGAAAAGGCATGTCCAAGCCAACATGGACAAGACATACAATAATGTAGAAAAGGCATGTCCAAGCCAACATGGACAAGACATACAATAATGTAGAAAAGGCATGTCCAAGCCAACATGGACAAGACAAACAATAATGTAGAAAAGGCATGTCCAAGCCAACATGGACAAGACATACAATAATGTAGAAAAGGCATGTCCAAGCCAACATGGACAAGACATACAATAATGTAGAAAAGGCATTTCCAAGCCAACATGGACAAGACATACAATAATGTAGAAAAGGCATGTCCAAGCCAACATGGACAAGACATACAATAATGTAGAAAAGGCATGTCCAAGCCAACATGGACAAGACATACAATAATGTAGAAAAGACATGTCCAAGCCAACATGGACAAGACAAACAATAATGTAGAAAAGGCATGTCCAAACCAACATGGACAAGACAAACAATAATGTAGAAAAGGCATGTCCAAGCCAACATGGACAAGACATATAATAATGTAGAAAAGGCATGTCCAAGCCAACATGGACAAGACATATAATAATGTAGAAAAGGCATGTCCAAGCCAACATGGACAAGACATATAATAATGTAGAAAAGGCATGTCCAAGCCAACATGGACAAGACATACAATAATGTAGAAAAGACATGTCCAAGCCAACATGGACAAGACATACAATAATGTAGAAAAGGCATGTCCAAGCCAACATGGACAAGACATACAATAATGTAGAAAAGGCATGTCCAAGCCAACATGGACAAGACATACAATAATGTAGAAAAGGCATTTCCAAGCCAACATGGACAAGACATACAATAATGTAGAAAGGCATGTCCAAGCCAACATGGACAAGACATACAATAATGTAGAAAAGGCATGTCCAAGCCAACATGGACAAGACATACAATAATGTAGAAAAGGCATGTCCAAGCCAACATGGACAAGACATACAATAATGTAGAAAAGGCATGTCCAAGCCAACATGGACAAGACAAACAATAATGTAGAAAAGGCATGTCCAAGCCAACAAATTGGAAAGCAGGCTCTTCTGTAAGAGGTGTGAGCGATGCGAGAAAAGCCGCGAGGAGTCCGGATCGCAGATTTTCTTGTTTTCACCTACGGACATTTCTAGAATCGCCATCTGGAATGTTAGAACTATGCATGAAATGATAAAAAGACAGCACGTGTGAGGAGGAGATGAAATACCATTAGATTAGCTATGCGGGATTATGTGAAACAAGATGGAATGGAGCAGCCAAAAAAGTATGTAAGCACAGGTGAAATAATGTTGCTCTCAGAACATGCAGAGGAAATTGTGTCCATTCTCAAATAAAAATGTAAAAGAGTAAAGGGGTGGCCCTATTGCTTTTTAAAGAACCACATAAAGCACGAATATTGTGGGAAGTAATGAGTTCGATAATAATAACAGCAACCTAACAAGAGAATAACTTAGAATCATAAAAATATAGTAACCTTGAAAGTGATCCAGTGGTACACACAACCATTAATGACAAGGGTGGTCAGTTAAGGGAAACTTTACTTTAAACTCCAAGATAGTGTAGGTATCCACACCATATTACACCAAATGGAAGTACCAAAATTTGAAGGACAGGTTGCAATTTTAAGAACTCAAAGGAAATACGAATATTGCTTCATGAAAGAAATTGGAGAATTATTCACCAATTTCTGTGCAGTGAATCAATCATCATCAATGTCACCATTAAGTGTCGAACCGATAAACTTGGGAGATCACGACTTGCCATTTCACACGATCACCAGAAGAAGCATGGATCATATTTGTATTCTTGTCCCAATTATTGCCATGTGGCCAAACCATTCACATATGTGCCTATACCTTGCTTTTGCTCTTTTCCCACCAATCTTGCTAGTTGTTACTACATTTTCCAGTTGTTGTTTTTTTCACCATTTGTGTCCAACAAATCTTAACTATTTTCGCCTAATTTTTTTTTTCGAATAAATTTACGAAGAATCTTATCATTGACAATTATGTCTATCTATGGTATTCGTTGAGTTTTTCTCAGAAATGACATTTTACTGCCACTAGGTGTTTCTTAGCTTGTCTGCTTAATGTCCATGTTTCATATGTATATAACAATACAAATTCTATATAGCACTCCAGCACTATTTTTCTCATTACATTTGACACCTTTTTATTGAACATTGTATTTTATATTTTTCAAAAGGCTACTTTTGCAATGACCCCCTTGTCTGCCTTACATTGGTAGAGTCGTTTGTGTGTCCCAACGACCCTAAGAACTATGCCGACGGTATCGCATATAATGGTAGGGTCTCCCAAGTCGGGCAGATCAAGGGATAGGAACCATACACACACCAACCCACACACACCACCCACCCACGCACACCCACACACACACACACATCACACACACACACCTGCTGCTTTGTGGGTAGACTGGGGACAGTCAAAGGCTAGGGAAAAGAAACTCGGAAAATATGCTAGTCGAAGACGGATGTACTGCGCCAGAGGCTTGAACAAATAATGTGACGCAGTTCACTTGACGATCAAATCGCTACGTGGCATCTTCCATCATATGTTCCGAGGTAATTTTGCGAATTTACTTTTTCGAGATTTTCCCAATTTATTTGGATTTTAGATTGTGGTATTTCTTTCTTCTAGGAGACGACCATAATTTCTGTTTTCTTGCAATTTAATTCTAACCCAAATTATTCACCGTGTACAATAAATACTAAATGCTGCTGTTCCTATTCATTGCCTGCAATCACAACTATATCATCGAAATATCTTATATTATTGATGTTAAGCTTTCCGATGGCGATTTCTATCATACTCACGAAATTTTTCTAAATAATTTCACTGTACCAGGGAAACACGATCTAGAGACAATACGCATTCCTTGCGCCCACTTGTCGCACACCTGATAGACATGTGTCAATCAATACATTATAATAATAAAACAAAGTATTGAACCGAGTCCGCCGCTTAATACTGGATTGATGGATTATAAAACAGCCTTCGACAACGTTGATGGGGAATCCCTTTAGATGATCCCACATAAACTCATTAGCTGAATAATGGCAACATATTAAGAAATGAAATGAAGAGTTCTTCATGTTGGAAAACTAACAGATATATTTGAATTAAGAACAGGAGTACGACAGGGATGCCCTTTGTCACCATTATTATTCCTACTGACTATAGACTGGATTATGAAGACTCCATCAGCTACTGCCCAAAATGGAATTGAAAGCAACTTAATGATTTAGGCGTCGCCGAGGATGGGTGGCGGGGTAGGGGTATCCCCTATCAAAGGAGACGTAAGGTGCTTCCTTCCTTCCATTAGCCTATGGGACACCCTCGGGTGAGGTGGAGTGCTCATTTAGCCTCCTCCCCCCTAACCCCCTATCAGGGTTACGTGAAGCCATGGGTGCAGGTTGTGGATGAAGTTGAAGAGCAGCCAAAAGATAGTTGAAGGTTATGGTCTCCAACTTCACGATGGTAGGCAGAAAATATCATTTTTTTTTTGCGGGAAGGTGGGGGGGGGGGGGGGGGGAGAGAGACAATGGCTACGGTCATTGACCAGTCTTGTCACTGCTAAGAAGGAAAGTAATGGCAAATTACCATCTTTACAGATGCCAAGAATATCATGTATTATAAAAAAAAAATGTTTGCATATCCTTTACAGGACATCGCTGTCAACAGCAGCATCTTTCAGCTGATTGTTGATTTCTTGGCAAAATTACGCTCAGTAGTTTTGGCGACCAGCTCACATACCCCGCAAGTTACCGACACGGTTAGAACCGCTACCGATTCTCACCGTCGTCACGTTACTCATGAGAGTATACGGATTTACGGAGAAAGTCTCAAACTCAAGGCCAGGGAGACCGACATCATGGATTGTAATATCATAGAACATCAGAGAAACGGAGTAAATGGGTGCTCCACAGGAGCAGCCTCGCCCGGTAGGGGTAGTCATGTGCACCAGGAGACTCCAGCAGGCGACTGAGTGCAAAAGAGTATCAACATTGAAAGTAGGAACTTGGAATGTAAGAACTATGAGTGAAGATACACAATTTTATAACATTAAGAATGAAATGAGAAGACTAAATATTAACCTGTTAGGTATATGTGAGATCTGATGGACAGGAATGGACATTATAACATCTGAGGAATATAGCATAATCCATTCCGGTGGAGAGAAAAAAAAAACAGAGAGGAGTGGCAATTATAATGGATACAGAGAGATCGAAATCGATCAAAGGATATTGGACTGTATCAGAGTGTTACTGGGGAAGTTGAGTGGAAGACTTTTTGATGTCAACGTCATACAAGTTGATGCACCAACAGCAGAAAGCTGCGATAACAGCATCGGTGAATTTTATAATGATTTAGAGAATGCCTTCAAGAAATGGCAGAACTCTGAAGTAAATATCATAATGGGTGACTTGAATGTCAAACTTGGAAATCAACAGGACGGATGCATAGTAGGCAATTTTGGACTTCTTCTTTTTCAGCATTCCGAGCCATTGAGGTTCTTTGCTGCAGATACAAGCCGTCTCCTTTCGTCTCTCTGTTTGACCTTCTCTTGCCAGTCACTGATTCCATATGCTTGTAGGTCTGTATGTATATTATCTCTCCACCGTAATTTTGGACTAGGGGAACAAAATAAAAGAGGTTACAGACGTGTACAGTGGGCAAAACAGCATGATATGATTATTGGAAACACCCGGTATAAACATCGCCAAAGGAGATTATGTACATGGAGGAGTCCTGATCAAAAGATTAGAAATCAGGCTGATTACATTCTCATCAACAGAAGATTTCGAAATGCCTCAAAAGTCGCAAACACTATACCAAGCGCAGACTACTACATTCATTCATTCATTCAGTAGCATGACCTTTGCAGAACCTCGCTCCCATAACAACCTTCCGGAAAACTTCTCGATCATAAGCAAGATGTCCCGCGCTCGATACACCCATCTGGAGATCATCCGCCACATCCTGCACCCATCTTCTCTTTGGCCTTCCTCTTCTTCTCTTCCCAGGCATATACCCTTCCATTATTGTTCTCTCCAAACTGTCGTGACGTTTCAAGTGACCAAATTACTTCAATTTCCTTTGTTTTATCGTCTTTAATAGCCATCCCTCCTCAATATTCAATTCTTGAAGTATGGATGCATTTGTTCTTTTCTTTACCCAAGATATTCTACTACAGCGACCATAAATTAATCATAAGCAATCTCTCTCTCTCTCTCTCTCTCTCTCTCTCTCTCTCTCTCTCTCTCTCTCTCTCTCTCTCTCTCTCTCTCTCTCTCTCTCTCTCTCTCCATATATATATATATATATATATATATATATATATATATATATATATATATATATATATATATGAGGAGCGTCTGGCCGAGTGGCTAGAACGTCGGCTCTCCTTCGGGAGACCCGGGTTCGATTCCTCGGTAAGGTGTTGGATTTGTTTCTGTCGGGGGCAAAAAGAAAATCCTAACCTGCACAGTTCGCGGCGACTGCACTAGCCAGGCGGCCTTAATTCCTCAGGCTCAAAGACCCCTCTGCCATACACCGCAAGGTACTATATTGGCAGTAAATCACAATTGACAATACACATATATATATATATATATATATATATATATATATATTATATATATATATATATATCTATTATTATTCTTATTATTAAAGAAACATCAAGAAACACAAAGTTTGATCTACAGGCACTGAAGAGTGAGGAGACGAAAGATAAATTCAACGTAGAGGTAAAGAACATATTTGATGCATTGTCCAATATGGAAATACTATTTCAAGATGTTAGCGATTAATGGCAAATATTAAAGAAATCAATCAACCAAGACGCAGAAACAACCACCCCAAAAATAAAAACAATGGGATGCAAGTAATGTATGACAGAAGATTTCTTAGAACTCATGGAACCATCCCAAAAATAACAAAAAATAACAAGGAAACATGAAAAGATTCACAGGAACATTAGGAAACTATGCAAAGAGGCAAATTAAATATGGCTTGAGGAAAACTGCAGGAATATTGAAAACCAACACAAACTCGGTATACCAAATTAATACACAAAAGAAGTAATGACATCACTAACAAAAGAACACACACATTAACGGGTTGTCTAAACACCAGAGGTGACAAAATCATAATAGCAAAAGATCAGATTTTACATGCGTGGTCAGATTATGTGAAATAACTTTATGGTGATACAAGAAAAGGACAGTATGATCCATGGAATAATAATGAAGGACCATCAATTTTGGAGATGGAAGTTCAGAATATTTTGAACCATATGAAAACTGGCAATACCCGGGTACAGATAACATCACAACGGAAATGATTAATGCCTTAGAATAATATGGATTATACGAGGTCACCAGACTGTTGAACGCAATATATGATACTGGAGATCTACCTCCTGAATTATGTAATGCTATACTTATTGCAATCCTGAAGAAATCAGGAGCCTTGGAAGGTGATCTACATCGAACAATTATTATAATAAACCACACCACGAAGATTCTGCTAAGAATTATGATGCAAAGAGTTAGGAAAATACAACCCGACATAGGAGAACAACAATGTGGATTTGTAGAAGGCAAGAGTACAGTAAATGTTGTATATATGCTGAGAACATTAATTGAATTTTCTGTAGAAGTAAACAAAGACATACACGTTTGCTTTATTAACTATACAAAGGCGTTCCATAAAATAAGACATGTCAACATGATAGAGATGCTTGCGATCTACAAATTGATTGGAAAGACCTTAGACTTGTTTTTTTTTTTTTTAAACAAATGTAGGAAACAACAAACTACCATAAGAATCGATAATGAAGTAGATCAATATCAGCCTATTAAGAGAGGTGTGAGACAGGGATGTGTAATGTCTCCAGATCTGTTTTTTCCTGTACAGTGAACATATTTTCAGAAATGTAGAAAATATGAAAGGAACCATCATTGAAGGAAGAAGCATCATTAACATTAGATATGCAGATGATGCAGTATTGGTTGGAGACAATAATCAGGATCATCAACATTTAGTAGATGCGGTTGTTGCACACAGTGAACAACTAAGAAGACACATATTATAATAGTCACTAGGAAGAACATGAACTTATTGTGATGGGTGAACAACTTCTGTTTGCAAACGATCAGTGCCTGTTTTACAGCGATGACGGAAGACTACAAAATCAATCTGCGGCAGATAGAATATGAGTATAAACACAGCCAAAACCGAAATAATGCAAGTTAGCATAAGACCGAGCCCAGTTTACAGATAAATAGCACAACTTTTGAAACAGGTTAAAAAATTCACATATCTTGGAAGTATGATCACGGAAGATGGCAGATTGGACAGAGAAATCGAAATCAGATGTCAAAAAGTTAGTGCACTTACATATCAACTATCACCCCAATGAAACATCCAAATATACCCATGAGAGCAAAACGACAGATAATAAACAACATATCCACACCAACCCTATCCTACCCATCTCAAACTTGGACTTTATCCAAATCACACTTTCTCAATATCTACACCTGCGAGATGAGATGCCTGATGAGAGCTTCCAACTTAACAATCCGAGACCGAGTGAGAAATGCTGTTATCAGACAGACAGTGGGATCAACACCTTCTGATACATTTATTGAAAGACAGAAGATCAAGTGGTTTGGCCATATCGTTAGAATGCAACACCAACAACTACCACCACTGGCCATACATCAAAGATCATCTGCGACGAGATCTAGAGGACGTCCAAGAAGAAAATGGATTGACGACATCAAAGACATTGTACAATCACACGGAATGACACTATCCAGTGCTGCCCACCAGGCGCTGGAGCGCAAATTATTCCTTCCCACGACGCTTGACGGCAGAAGTGGAAGATAATGATGATGACTAGGAACAACGAAATACCATAATTTAATATACAACTAAATGAGAATACTTTTAAGCAAGTGAATCGGTACAATTATGATGGAACAATCATAACATCTGAAATGTCTTGAAGAGATTAGAACATGAATCGCTATGGCAAAGGTAGCCTTTTGCAAGATGGAAAACATACTGTCCAATAAAAAGATATTCAGGTGCTACATAAAGCCTGTGCTTTTGTATGGAATGTGAAGCGTGGGCAATGAGCAAAGATGCTGAATAATGTCAGATGGTTGAGCAAATGTGGTTTCTGATGAAAATGAAAAAAAAAAAAATGCCATGGACAGACATAAAAACCACTGAGGAAGTCCTACAAGACACAAATGAAAATCGTAAACTGATTAGAGAAATTGGACGTAGACAGTCAACATTATTTGGTCACGTTATGAGAAAAAATACATTGGAGAACTTGGTAACAACTGGCAAGATTGAGGGGAACAGAACAAGAGGAAGGCAGAGAAGTAAATACCTGGATGACCACGTGGCATGGTCGAGACAAGAACATTGAACTGAACTACCACTCGAGTGAGAGATCACTACGTGATCGAGTGAGATGGCGAGACATGACCACCCACGCTTACCTGAATGGCACATGATGATGATGATGAATATAAATCTCTCTCTCTCTCTCCCCACCCCCCGCCTCCCCCACCTTCCCCCCTCCTCCGTGTCACATTGACGAAATTGTAAACATTCATTAATTGGTGGCTGCGCAGAATAGTGGGAAAAACAGGATGGCAGAATCACTAGTGTGGAGCTCATAGAGAAAACTAGAACTAAACAAATGCAGGTGAGTCTAGAGATGTGGGGCAACAAGCGGACGCTGGTACGAAACACAGTGAGCAAACCTGAGGATAGTGTAACTAGCAACGCCCTTATCTGGAATCAACAGGGTGAATGAAATAGTAGAAGATCTGACCAGAAAAAAATGGGCAAGAGAATTACAGATTTACAGGAATGAACAACACGGGGTCAATATGGAGGGAGTTGTAACAGATTGCAAAGGATACAGTGAATCGGCCTGAGTTGGCAGTGGGGCCATCCCTCAATGGGAGATAAAACACATGAACAGAATATATCTTTTTGTGCCTCTTATTTAAAATACTAAATCAGACAAAATGGATCTGCTACCAACAAGACGGGATGGAATACAGCTAAAATATCGACTCAGACAAAACGCATCAAACTGGAACACTTTAGATGTGGTAAGCGCTGCAGGGCCCTGGACTGGTTCTGTCTAATCAACGTGACCAGGTCTGTAATGAGGACCGTTGACAGACGCGGTGTTGCCAGGACTATTAATTCGTCGTCTCTGCTGGTTCTTAAATCAATCTTCTCATCTTGAGAGACCTGTCAATCACTGTTACTAAGCCTGGTTATTTCAGAATATGACGTCGATTTTCTCGTTACCAGGATTAAAGAACACAGGAATTGAAGATAATTTCGTAGTCGCTACCACCATGGTCATTATCTTTGTCATCATTGTCAACAAGAACATCAGTGTCATCAGTTGCAGTTTTTATTCACTGTCAACATTAGAGCCATATTCTTTATCACATAAAACCCCTGCAAATTTGCAGTCATTAATGACTTGAAGAATGAGACAAATATGACATTTGCCAAAATACAACCATAACATTTCCAATTGTAATATAATATATAATCTCCAACCACAAATCGTTTAGCTTCATTTATTTTAGAAATCTGACAGGTTAATTTTCACATGTCCAGGTGCAAACTAAAAAGTAAAATTTTTTCGTTTATAGTATGTTTCTTTAGTTGAAGGCTAAGCTGTACAGATGTTTAATTAAGAGGCGTTCAACACAGTGTTCCAAATGAATCAAAGCCTAAGCTTATTTACTAGAATATAACTGCTTTTTATGTCGACTGACTCCAGGAAAATAAACTACCTGTAATGTGACACAGCGTGTTGTGTTCAGTCGTCAGTATCATTCTTCCGATGTAAATTACATGAAATGTGACACAGCGTGTTGCATTCTGTCGTCAGTGTCATTCTCAGAACAACAGTAAATAATTACAAAAAGTTTGAAGTTTTCTAAACGATATTATCTCATATTATCAGTTAGCATGCTCTTAGAACTGGAAAAACGCCTTTCAACATCACAGGAAGTTGTTGGATTATATCTGAAAACATAAAATCTGACTACAAAGTTCTGGATTGTCTACCTAGAATGTAGCCTGCTTACCAGTAATATTGTCAAACATATTGTAGACTGGTGAATACCCTTCATTTCGACATAGTACACTTTGTAGTTTTGAAAGCTATCTAGCTAGTAGTTAGTTTGTCAGTTGGGTGGTTGCTTAGTTAGTTAGATAGTCAACAGATCATCTACTCAGACACAACTAACAGCAGACACATCTAACAACAGATATAACTAACAACAGACACATCTAACAACAGACACATCTAACAACAGACACATCTAGCAACAGACACATCTAGCAACAGACACATCTAGCAACAGATATAACTAACAACAGATATAACTAACAACAGACACATCTAGCAACAGACACATCTAGCAACAGACACATCTAGCAACAGATATAACTAACAACAGATATAACTAACAACAGATATAACTAACAACAGATATAACTAACAACAGATATAACTAACAACAGATATAACTAACAACAGATATAACTAACAACAGATATAACTAACAACAGATATAACTAACAACAGATATAACTAACAACAGATATAACTAACAACAGATATAACTAACAACAGATATAACTAACAACAGACATAACTAGCAACAGATATAACTAACAACAGATATAACTAACAACAGATATAACTAACAACAGATATAACTAACAACAGATATAACTAACAACAGATATAACTAACAACAGATATAACTAACAACAGATATAACTAACAACAGATATAACTAACAACAGACACATCTAGCAACAGATATAACTAACAACAGATATAACTAACAACAGATATAACTAACAACAGATATAACTAACAACAGATATAACTAACAACAGATATAACTAACAACAGACACATCTAGCAACAGACACATCTAACAACAGATATAACTAACAACAGACACATCTAACAACAGATATAACTAACAACAGATATAACTAACAACAGATATAACTAGCAACAGATATAACTAACAACAGATATAACTAACAACAGATATAACTAACAACAGATATAACTAGCAACAGATATAACTAACAACAGATATAACTAACAACAGATATAACTAACAACAGACACATCTAACAACAGATATAACTAACAACAGATATAACTAACAACAGATATAACTAACAACAGACACATCTAACAACAGATATAACTAACAACAGATATAACTAACAACAGATATAACTAACAACAGATATAACTAACAACAGACACATCTAACAACAGATATAACTAACAACAGACACATCTAACAACAGATATAACTAACAACAGACACATCTAGCAACAGACACATCTAACAACAGATATAACTAACAACAGACACATCTAACAACAGACACATCTAACAACAGACACATCTAGCAACAGACACATCTAACAACAGATATAACTAACAACAGACACATCTAGCAACAGACACATCTAACAACAGACACATCTAACAACAGACACATCTAACAACAGACACATCTAGCAACAGACACATCTAACAACAGACACATCTAACAACAGACACATCTAGCAACAGACACATCTAACAACAGACACATCTAACAACAGACACATCTAGCAACAGACACATCTAACAACAGACACATCTAACAACAGATATAACTAACAACAGACACATCTAACAACAGACACATCTAACAACAGACACATCTAACAACAGACACATCTAACAACAGACACATCTAACAACAGATATAACTAACAACAGACACATCTAACAACAGACACATCTAACAACAGATATAACTAACAACAGATATAACTAACAACAGACACATCTAACAACAGACACATCTAACAACAGACACATCTAGCAACAGACACATCTAGCAACAGACATACCTAACAACAAACACAACTAATAAAAGACACAATTAAAAACAGACACATCTAATAACAGATATAACTAACAACAGACACATCTAACAACAGATATAACTAACAACAGACACATCTAGCAACAGACACATCTAACAACAGATATAACTAACAACAGACACATCTAACAACAGATATAACTAACAACAGACACATCTAACAACAGACACATCTAACAACAGACACATCTAACAACAGATATAACTAACAACAGACACATCTAGCAACAGACACATCTAACAACAGATATAACTAACAACAGACACATCTAACAACAGACACATCTAACAACAGACACATCTAGCAACAGACACATCTAGCAACAGACATACCTAACAACAAACACAACTAATAAAAGACACAATTAAAAACAGACACATCTAATAACAGATATAACTAACAACAGACACATCTAACAACAGATATAACTAACAACAGATATAACTAACAACAGATATAACTAACAACAGATATAACTAACAACAGATATAACTAACAACAGATATAACTAACAACAGATATAACTAACAACAGATATAACTAACAACAGATACATCTAGCAACAGACACATCTAGCAACAGACATACCTAACAACAAACACAACTAATAAAAGACACAATTAAAAACAGACACATCTAATAACAGATACATCTAACAAAAGACTCATCTAACAAGAGACATATCTATCAACAGACACATCTAACAACAGACACATCTAACAACAGACACATCTAACAACAGACACATCTAACAACAGACACATCGAACAATAGACACATCAAACAATAGACACATCTAGTAAAAGACAAATAAAAACAGTCACATCTAATAACAGACACATCTAACAACAGACTTCTCTAACAAGAGACATATCTATCAAGAGACACAACTAACAACAGACACATCTAACAACAGACACATCTAACAACAGACACATGTAACAACAAACATATGAAACAACAGACATATCTAACAACAGACACATCTAACAATAGACACATCAAACAATAGACACATCTAAAAACAGTCACATCTAATAACAGACACATCTAACAACAGACTTCTCTAACAAGAGACATATCTATCAAGAGACACAACTAACAACAGACACATCTAACAACAGACACATCTAACAACAGACACATGTAACAACAAACATATGAAACAACAGACATATCTAACAACAGACACATCTAACAATAGACATATCTATCAACAGACACATCTAACTGCAGACACATCCAACAACAGACACATCTAACAACAGACACATCTAACAACAGACACATCTAACAACAGACACATCTAACGACAGACACATCTAAGAACAGAATAATCTAATAAAAGACACATCTAGCAACAGACACATCTAATAACACATACATCTAACAACAGATACATCTAACAACAGGTACATCTCACAACAGACATATCTAACAACAGACACATATAATAACAGACACATGTAAGAACAGACTCATCTATTAACAGACACATCCAACAACAGACACATCTAACAACAGACACATCGGTGTTGATGACTACTTCACCCCGAGAACAATGTTCAAACATCAAGGCCCGAACGTCTGCCTCCACAATTACGGGTTTTGTTGTTTGCTTCCTTATGCAGGCTGAAAGGACGCACCGCACTCTGTCACCTACAATGCCATGGATTGCATTTAAGTCAATTACAAATTTGTTTTTTCCAAACAGTACCCGGCGAAACATCAAACTGGTCTGAGGTGCAAATAAAAGTAAGAAATATGTAATATTTATTCAATATCTATGCAGAAAGTGTAATAAACAAGTTCAAAAATGATAGGACCGGTGACAAACAAGTTTGGTCCGTTCATAAGTGGTGTTTATCAACTTCATGATGTGGCTCTTTATAATGGAGTCTCTGTGGCGAAGTGGTCAAGCCTCTGTGGCGAAGTGGTCAAGCCGTTTGACGTTTGACTCGTGAGCCGAAGGTTGTGGGTTCGATTCCGGGCCGCGTCCTTCGGTTTACGAGTTAAATGTTTCGGAGACTCCCATGGGTCGTCGCTAAAAGCTACGGAGTTCGTGCTTTGTGCGACGCTTTCCGTACTGCGGAAAGAGACCGAGCAATATGGGATAAAAACCCGGTGCAATGAAGTCGACCCTGTCGACTTTTAAGCGACTAATTGTTCGATGTTGATCATATTCCAAGGCTGCTGATTTCTTCAGAATTGCAATAAATATAGAATTACATAATTCAGGAGGTATATCTTCAGTATCGTATATTGCGTTCAGCAGTCTAATAATCTAGTATATTCCATATTCTTCTAACGCATTGATCATTTCTGTTGTGATGTTGTCTGGACCCGGGGTCTTGCCAGTTTTCATATGGTTAAGAGCTTTCTGAACTTACATCTTCAAAATCAGATGCTCCCTATTATTATTCCTATTCCTATATTATTCCTCTCTTGTATCATCATAAAGGCCTTTCATATACTCTGACCACGCATGTACAATCTGATATTTCTCTATTATGATGTTGTCATAAAAACATCAAAATGTTGTTTCGTCAATCTGAAGAGACTATAACAACGCAGGCGTAAAACGGGACTAATAACTTATGTCACAAGAAGATAACACACATTAAAGTAAACATTTTCAGAACATACTCGTATATCTTCCTGACACAAGTTATGAATGTGAGTCATGGACTATTTCACAATCACACGAGAAGATTAACGAGAGCTTTGAAACTTCGATGTCACACAAATTTGGACCAAGAATAATTCAATAAGATGTGAACATGGAGTAAAATCAACTGATAAACTTATGCTGCATGATGCCGATGATTATAATTATGATTATGATATAAGTGGCGATGATAATGTGTAAGAGGCATTTCATCTCATCTTAAGATAATAATGACTCGGCAATAGATTTAACAGGTGTTGCCTTGAACTCCATCAGAGAACACGCCATTAACAATATAATATACGCATATGATACAACTTCGATTCCAGACAATCACAAGTATCTTCTAGTTCTACGATTTTGTTTGCGCTCACTCACTTTGAACTCAAGCGTAGTCCATACACACTAATTCTAGTAGTGCTGGACCGAATTTTGCGTGTGAATTAGCGTTTCCTATTTACAGTGTCTCTTACCAGCCGGCGAACCCACTCAGACTTCATAGGTACTTGTAATGTATGTCTCCAAGCCAACGACGAGAAGTCAACATTTTAGTCCAACTGTCCCGTGTTGAGGTTGAACCCCTTACCCCGGGATCAGCACTCCCTATCTTTAAGAACACGCGTTCTTATCCATTCGGCCATGCTGACCTCTACCCTACGATTGTAATTAGACAAGAGCAACCAACCTTCAACACTGAGTCGGGTCTTTTATCGTACGTTGTGAACACCAACGGTTAAAATTCAATTGTACGAAAACAGAAATTATTGCCATCTGCAAGAAGAAAATTCAGGACATTTTAGGGAGGCTAAATCACAAAGAAACTACTGAGCGTAATCTTGCCAAGAAATCAACAGACAGCTGAAAGATGCTGCTGTTGACAGCGATGTCTTGTAAAAGAATATGCGAATTTAAAGGAAAAAAAATCACAAAGACAACTTATCATAAACATCTGAAAGAAGCAGTCATCATTTTTGGCAGAATTAGGAGAAGGATAAAAACTGGAACATGTTTTGACAACCGGAAAGACTTGTGGAAAGAGAGATAGAGGAAGACAGCGTGAAAAATATTCTGGAGTCATGTTTCAAGGCACGGAAGGGAGTCAACACACGAATTGATTCATGCCGTCGGAAATCGCATATTGTGGAGAAGCATGACCGCCAACGCCAGCCAGCAAGGCACTGGATGATGATGAATCAGGAAAATAGCAGCCACAAGACACCACACGCCAGTACAACAACTATAACTCGAAAGGTTGACTCGACGTTATTTCGGCTCTATATTCTATGACAGTAAGCTACTCAGATTTTACTAAAATAATGTTATTGTTCTCGTGTCCCGATTGTACACTGGCACTGTACTGTTTGAAATATTCTACAGAGCAAAAATACCATTAAAACTATTACATCTTTCAACTATTCGACAAGAACGGAAGCCGACAAGTAAATGGCGGATATATTTGCAAAAATATGTCTACAGTATTAATACACATGAAACCATTAGCAACAGTGAATGTAACAAAAAAGAATGCGAATGTTCACAAAAATCAATACAGTGAAGCAGTAAATACTGACGTACTGTCATTTTTAAAGCTGATCTTGGTGCGATGTCAGGTTGTGCAATAAAGAAAACATACAACACTCCTTCAGGGCATTGCGTTTTATTTACGTTTTGAAATATTAATGAACATTTCAAAATCGACTATAAGAATTCTAATATTTTTATTTATTATGAAAACAATTACTTAACATTCTTGAAACAGTAAATTTGTCTACGGTTTCACTTAGAAAAAAGCAGCATAGACATTTCAAATTAGTTTAGAAGTAGGATATTGCATATCACAAAAAGGAGCGTTAGATATTTCAATGTCTCAATGGCTGTCCATATGTTTGTGTATTACGTATAGCACAATGGCATCAACCCATCACGGCAGTTTCATTCTTAAAATGTTCATAATATACTAGCCCTAGCATTATGGGCCGTGTGTTTTGCATTTGACCCATACTTAGTAAATATTTTGTTCTTTTCTGTATCCAATATTCAAGATATTCTTAGGACCTGTCCGTAACATTTATATTCAAAGGTTGTTTTTTTTTTTTTTTAAATAGTAAATATGGATTTCTGAGATCCATGGTGCTTGCGAAATGGCTAGGGTTACATTTTTCTGTCCATATTTGATAGTTGTGGGTTCGGGTATGTATTAGACCTGGCTAACGGTGGCATCTTTAGTAAGGGTGCCTAGGCGGTCGTGCATGGAAGTGCACACGTTCCTTCAGGACAGTGAACTGGCCACTTAAAGGCGGCAGAACCTAAGCCCGGCACTGCCTACAAGTAAAGTCAGTGAAGATTCCTATTACACGACCTTACCGATTGGTGCTAAACCCATACTTATATAGGTCACTAGGCACTCAGGGTTGATGTGGTAAATATTACGCTGGCCGCCTTCATTTCCCAACACATTCTCTGGCATCCATGTTAGGCTGGGTCGACCTGTGAGCCCATGTAACATTACTCCTAGATGCCGATTCGAGTATATGACCATCGGGTCGGCACGTAAGGTGTAGGCACTACAGTACGGCAGCAGGTGTTACTAATAGCTGTCAATTGGCATATTATCTGGTGCGGCCTCTGATCTGTAAATTTTCTCTTTGTTTCTATGAGTGCTAATCTATATCAGTGAATTTATTTCTTCTGCTATTTTAGTAGCCTCGGGGGATCCACAGCAATCGATCTTTCCTTGCAAAGATGCAACATCTAATTCGTGATTCCACAAAAGTGAAGCTTCGTCTCTGGATATATACAGAGTTTAAGGGTGCTCGCGAAAGGACAATTTTATTTACAAAATAATTAAATTACAAGTTTTCTTACGTATACTATTTAAACCTGGTTCTCCAACGGTGGACAAACAACTAATGTATAACAATAATTGGCAAAACGCTACACGCCACAATATGTTGATACCATGATAAGAACAGTCAGTTCTAGAGAACCATTTAGTAATGTTACGTATGGAAAGATGAAAAGATAAAAAAAAAAAGAAAAACGTTGTCAAAATGAAAACCAAACACTTACCGTCTATCACCATTGTTCCAACACTTGCGCGTCAATGCAGAAGAGCAAAAATGCCTATTTAGAAAAAAAGACGAGTAAGATAAAATTGTACAATATAATACACTGCAACCATTATAGCATTAATAATTATAAATTGTCACGAAGCAATTTCCTACTGTGGCTTTGTGATAGCGCCGTAACATTTTGTAGGCCTGACAGCAATAAGGAATAGGTGGTCAACCTTTCCTCACTGTGGAACTCACCCAACTGAACAACGTGGAAAAGATTATACAAATAAATAAAATGAAAACGGAAAAATGATTTTCTCGTTTGTATTTACTTATTATTAACACACTTTGTCTGAGTAACACAAAAACATAAGAAATTCTTAACACAAAGAACATGTTTATACCCAAATATAACATAAATAAGAATGGAACCAATCTGAAGCAAGTCAATGTATGTCAGTATTTGGATTCTTTAATAAAAGCAGATGGTACAAGTAACAAGGATGTTTAATGTAGGATAGCACAAGCAAAAGTATCATTTCACAAGAAGAAGAATATTCTCTGCAATGTATCTCTGTCAACTGAGGTGAGCACAAGTTCTTGAGAGCTATACTGACCCAGTCTTGATGTACGGACGCAAATCGTTGATAATCAGCAGATAAGTGAGCAGTTATGTGGAAGCTGCAAAAATATGTGTTTCTATAAAAGGGACAAGAAGGCCGTGGTCGGAAATAAGGAGCAATTAAGACATCTAGCTACTTGTATCAGAAGAAGACAGTCCGCATGCTTTGGTCATTTTCATGAGAAGGGGAAAGTTGGAATACATCGTCACAATGGAAGGAGGGGAGGAGAAGCGAGGGGAGACCAAGACAGAAGAGGCTGGACAGGCTGACATCATGGCCTGTAGGAACATCAGTATCAGAAAAGATTGACAGAAAAAGAGACAGCAGGCTGTGAACAGATATGTTTGTAAACGCTATGCGGCATGGACTATAATAAGACAAATCTATCTATTATCTATTCTCTAGACCCCGGTATAGGATTGTTACCCTACACGTGTCATTAAACTTAGGCGTAGTGTAGCCTAAGCTAGGGTTCCAAGGCCAGATCTGTTTGCTTGATTACTGCGAAGATTTGTGTTTATAAAAGAATGATGAGAACACTGTGGACTGAAATGATGAGCAATGGCGACATCTGGTTACTTGTATCAGAACAAGACAGTTTACAGTCTTTAGTCACGTCACGAGACGTAGAAAGGGGCCAACTGTATGATTACATGCATAACATGTATACATAAAATCTCAAGACATGACACAGATATCTTACTTAACTTCTAAATCAACAGGATTGAACAGCATATGATCTATTTTGCTAGATAAAAAACAAACACACTGCCTCCTCTCGTCATGTATAGTTTTATTAGAGTGACATTTTTGGGGGTTGCATTAAAAGACATATCAGTCCACCAAACTGTATTATTTATGTTTCACGCTGAATGGACTGAGAATGTGACATGGAAGAATATCATCAGCAGAGTTGTGCAGAGATGCAGAATACCAAGGACCGAGATCTATGGAGAGATATGAGCGTCTTAATCAGCTGGCAAGACAAATGATGATGATGATTAAAGAACATGGCATTCTTATAAAATACAATAATCCAGTACAAGTCTTATTCAGAACAATGCAGCCAATTGATACCATGCAGGGGGCAAGAGGCGAAGGCGGTAAATTAATGAGCAGACAACGAAATCAGTTGAAAGATAACATCCAGAGATAAGCCAACAGCAGTTTAAAGGAGTCTAACGTCCCAGCCAGAAACAAACATGTAGGAGATCTATTGCAGCCAATCTTCGTTGTGGACACTGCACTTGATTGATTGATTCACTCCTCGTCATGATCCACCCCCGGGCAAGTGCTTTCCATTTCTCTAGCGTCTGATCCCTGGTTAAGTTAAAGGGGCAAAGCCGCCTGAAAGGTAACTGGGAGAAGCAATTGTCCTAGGAGATCATAGGTAAAGGATAGGACTACGCCCACGTCATCGTGGGATGTTGGAGATACGGCGCGATGTAACTTCTTAACCAAACGGCACTCGACTGGTGATGCGGTCAGTATCACGCCTTACCCCTTGGGGTAAAAACAAACAATCACTGAGTGGCTCGACGGGTGGGAAAACACTGTGTACACAGATCAATCAAGATTACCTCCTACAATTTGTTCTCAATCCTATTCTATGAGGCCCTGTTGTTTACGGAACCACGTGGTAACGTAAACACAATTCTAGCATCGAGTGGAATTTGAACCTAGAACTGCCGGGCTAACAAGCGAGTGTATAAGCCGCTTAACAACCGAATAAATACAAAAATAGGGAAAGGTGAAGTGGGATAAGGAAGTTGAGAAACGAAACGAAAACGAAAAGAGCTGGAAACAACATTGCACATGACCAACTGGCACTCGATTGGTGATGTGGGGAATTTCACGCTGACCGACTTTACTGCCTAGAATGTGTCTCGGTACCCATTTCACGTTAGGTCTACTCTGCTCCGTGGCGAAGAAGTTACGGACGCAGCTCATAATCCCGCATACCCGGGTTAGAAACACAGCTGTGTAGTTTTTTTTAATGAAATGATACGGGTGACGGTCGTTCAGAAAGCAATGGGAAAACTACTGAAAGTAAACTTGCTCAGGAATCACAAACGGCCAAACAATGCTGGGGTTGACAGCTACGTCCTGTAAAGGGCATGCAACAACTACTCTGAAGACCAGGTCAATTTTTAAAAAATGTCACTGCCTCGATGGGAATTCGAAGACATGAGCACCAGGCCAGCACGACTCTACGTCTTGTATAGACAGACACGTACAGTAATGGCCAATTTGACTATTTTCCCGAAACCTGAACATGTTAATAATTAATAGAGTTTTGTATGTCTGTCTAGTAGGCTGTGTAAGTTCAAAGGTAAACATACATATCCGTTGCTGATGTCTTCACAGAGAGGTAAGCTGTATCACACAGACAATATTTGTCATAAAAGTTCTTGAAAATAATGTCAATACTGATTAGGCTATTTGCAGTGTGTTTAACCTTCTTAGTGGCCGTTTGAAATCTGAATAACATAATGGGTCGGATTAAGAATGATTGTTTGCGTTGGCGATGAGATGAGATTTGGCTAGCTTCAATTTAGACCAGTAGGTCTCACATCTGAGCCGCAAGCACACGGGAAGCTGAGGCACTGATCCCGGAAGTCATGGCCAGATCCAAGGAGGGGATCACAGGTGTGTTGTAGTTCTGAATGTGCAGCATTCGTAATGCCACGTGCGAGTTGTATGTGTAAATGTCTCTATGCATGGAAAATGGAGGGGGTGGTTCTAGGGAGGTAACATAAGGGGAGCAAACACAATGTTTGAGGAATCACTGGATTAGATAGAATTGCTCGAAAAGTATTTTGTCGTATATTTCGATAATACGTTCACTTTTAATGGCAATTGTATTTACCTGTATTGTTTTATTCTTTCTGGGTAGCCCATGATCGCGTGCTGAAATCTTTCATAGAACCTGGTTTGCTGTACGGCAGAGAATCATGAAACTTTAATGAACAATTTAGGCCACGTTTGGAAGCCACTGAGATGTGGTTCCTGAGACGAATCTTGCGAATGGGTATAATGTCAGCCCTCTTGAGCTCGTCTGTTATCTTCTTGGTAATTATTTGGCCCCCACTTTTCTGCTCATGGTGTTCCGAGTCAGTAATAATTCTCCAGCCGCTAATATGAGTATCGTTTATCCAGGTTTGAATAGCGCAATAAATTAACTGTGTAAGAGTTCTTTGGTTACGGTATCATTTCTAATGCTGTTATTATAGGCACACCACAAGTCTGGCAGATATGCTTCTTGTATCTGCCACTGTCCTCGAGTCTGATGTTATTAGGACCGGATGGGATTTTGAGTTCTTAATTATATTCTTGACGTCGTCGGAGGTAATCTGCAGGTACTAGGTCATTTCCATCTCAGCGTATAGTTCACTGTGTGCATATTGATTGTAGATATCCGTCTATCACGGTCTTTCGTGCGTGTTTATTAGATCCTGCAGTGAGGGTCTTCTGTTCTCTCCATTGGTCTTATTGCAAGTCTGGTCTTCACTGTGAAAGTCTCTAACGTTTCTTTATCTGGGTGTCTCGTTTAAGTAGTTGTGTAGGGAACAGAACCTGTTGAGGGATCTGCCTCTGCATACATGTTGAGAAAATGTTTCCCATTATGTAAGCATCATAATCTCATTGAAAATAGCAGTCAGGATCTTCATATTGTTTTTATTGGAAGTATAGTACCTGCCTTTGAGTGTTTGTGACACACACACACACACACACATATATATATATATATATATATATATATATATATATATATATATATATATATATATATATAGAGAGAGAGAGAGAGAGAGAGAGAGGGAGAGGGAGAGGGAGAGAGGGAGAGGGAGAGAGGGAGAGGGAGAGAGGGAGAGGGAGAGAGAGAGAGAGAGAGAGAGAGAGAGAGAGAGAGAGAGAGAGAGAGAGAGAGAGAGAGAGAGATATTTCTTCTTTTTTTTTTTGCTTGACTTTGTTCAATCTACATCCTTCAATTTAAATTATTTGAATTACAACAAAGACTCCATTAAAGAAGAAAACCACAAGATAACGCTTCTTCAAGGAAACAACTCACAAACGCGTGAAAGACATTTACCTGAGGGATCAAGTCGAACACGGGAAAAATAACTGTTTCGCGCCAATCACAGCTAATGTATTTTATTCCTTTTTAGTTACATCAACGTGCTTATTACCAAAAGACATGTAATAAAAGAAGATGTAAAGACAGATTATGTGGCTTGTGATAGAGATTAGCAATGCCCAAAACGAAATAAGCGTAGTGATAAATATTGAAATAAAGAAGATAAATGACATCAGATAAGACATTTGGAATAATTTAGAAACGACAGAAAATCGGTGTTTCGACAAACACAGTAAACAGAACATGACGCACAGGATAAAATAAAACGCATTCTGAAATAAATTGTAATCTTCCACTGAGATTAGGTTAGGGAGGGGGTGCGTTACAGGAACGATGTATTACATAATGAAAATAACAGCGTATTAATTTCAACAAGAGTAATAAATCAAAACAAATAAGATAATCCTGCGATGCACAAGGGACGCGCTGGCAGTGTGGGTGCGATATATCTTAGCTTCACCCTCGATTGAGGACAGGCTCAAGATGCTGCAGGTTCATTTTACCTTCGAGTGACTGCAAACACATAACGCGCAAAACGCTCAGGACAGGTAAGACAGTTCGACAGGAAGACAATTATGAATGGCTCAAGCAGAGGACACGATCAGAAAAGTGTATGCTTGAGGACACTGGGAGAGGAGAGGAATGTGTAAACATGCCAGAATAGATGCCATACCTGTGCAAGGTCATAGTCACATTTGGCCAGGAATGCAGGGATTGGTTGACGGGCTTTTTGAATGGGAGGTGTAACAATTGATGCCGGACAGTTTGCACCCAGGAGACGTAATCGTCTACACCAGTGTTTCCCAACGTGGGGCGTGGGGGGCAGGGGGCAATTCGAAAATGGAAGAAATCGGCTGGATATAACAAAACGGGGGAGATTTGAGACTGAATTTAATTAAATTGGAACCTGTCATAAGATATCTTTGCAGCAAGCATCAAGCGCAAGGATCTCACTCAATTTAAATAATAAATAATTACTAATAATTAAAATAATATAGAAAAATCTTTAATTAAAATTATTTTGTACATGAATTTCAGTTCTCCTTTATATGTTTTGATAATTTACTAGTTTGTGTTTGCTCAATAATTTCCTAGCGATCAATCAAGTTTCTTTAGTGAATATTTCACTAAATGGGGGGGGGGGGGGGGGGGGGGTGAATAAAATTTTAGAAAGACTTAGGTGGGGCATAGCACAAAAAAGGTTGGGAAACACTGGTCTACACAGATGTCTCTGTGCTAAGAAGCAAAACAGGTACCTGTGGGGGTCATAGCAATGAGTAATGGACTGTTTTTAATTCAGGAGAGCATTGCATATGATATCACGACATCTAGTCTGAGAATGGAGGTGGAGGCAGTCACTGCGGCGTTGCGCTGGCTGGAGTCCAAACAGTACACACATGACGTGATTTAACGGACTCACAGAGCTTAAGGTCGCTTAACAGTCGACAGGGTCGACTTTATTGCACCGGGTTTTTATTACATATGGCTCAGTCTCTTTCCGCAGCGCGGAAAGCGTCGCACACTGCACGAACTCCGTGGCTCCAGCGACGACCCTCAGGAGTCTCCGGAAAAATGCACTCGTTAACCAAAGGACGCGGCCCGGAATCGAACCCACAACCATCTGAGCCCGAGTCAGACGGCTTGACCACTTCGCCAGGAGACTTCAGGACTCACAGAGCATACTGAGAAAGGTGGAGATAATCATGTCTCGTGCAGATGGCATGTTACAATTACAGAACAAACGATAAACAACACCCGTTGGATCTTTTCCCCAGGATATGCTAGTGATTTTTTGTAATTTAAAAAACAAGGGGGGGGGGGGTGTGGGTGGGTGCAGGCGGACAGATTAAGATGGGTCTGCAACGCTTGGTCAGTATTAGTGTACGATACGGCATATGTGATTATGCCCCTTTAGGGTCTTGCATTTAATGGAAGAAGGAATACATCATAATGGCCTTGAGAGAATGTCGTGGCAGGGTGTGACTACAGGATCTGGCCGACATTCGGTACTCCGAGATTAGGCATACGGGCACACAATCAATGGCTGCAAGTGGTATCACTAGTATTGGGACTCTTCGTTGGATGTTAATGATGGGGACGAAATGCATGAAGGAATTGCTGGAGTGCTGTCATATCGGGTCTTGACTCAGCTTAACTGAACTTAACAAAAAAGACAGCAATGTGAAGCTACTAATTGCAGCCCAGGGCAGACAGCAGGAACACGAACGTCTGTCTGTTCATATCAGTTTGTAAATGTCAGTTACCAAGTTTTCTGCGTAAAGTAGTGCAAGGCATTACAAACAGAATCGAAACTGTAAAGGGAGTGTTCACGAATATGAGATATTCACTTCTGTCCCAACCATACCACGGAAACTGACACTGAAGCTCATAAATTATGTGTATCCAACAAAAACTCAGGAAATGAAAAGAAAAAAAAAAAAAAAACAATTATCTTCACCGATAATCTGAAGACTAGAATTAAAGCTTTCGAAAGGTGGTTCTTCGAAATCATCTTGCGGATTTCTTCGTGTTACTATAGTCCATAAGGGAAACAAAGAAGAGTTACACTGTAGCCTAGCATGCATGTCGTATAAGACCACTGAGGCGGGGTGGCGTGAGACTGGTTATCGCTTCCCGTAGACAAGTTTAGCTGCACAATCCAACCAATTATGAATAAAGTTATCGAACATATATTATTACGCTCTTTCTTTCCTTGTTATCTGTAAACTTTCTATCTTTCTTTTTAAGCATTGTGTCGACATGCATATACTCCCTCAACATTAACTCAACCTTTCGACATCTTAGCAGAAACGAACGATTTTGAACCTTTACTGGAAACATCTTTTCAGACAGCGATCTTTCATATCCATGTGGCAAAGTGGAAAACGAATGGGAGAGGAAATCCCAAATTATAACAGCCAACTGTTATAAGAAAAGTTTAAATGGCCCAATAAGACACCTGCCATGTTGCTGTTTATTGGCTCGTTGGTACAGCCATAGTGACAGATTTAAACAGAAACATTCCTCGTATGAAAACAATCAACAACTCCCTGTCCTTCCACTCTCCAGTGTTTATTCAGTATTTATTCTGTACAAGGATCGCCGCACATAACATCCTTAGTGCGATCGTAATTAACACTTCTATGATTGTACATTAACACTTAAATGATTGTACATCAGTCTAAATCACTGCTATCATACACTGGCTATACTAGGAAGATCACTTGCCCTTGACATCGGCATGGTGCATTCTGAATCGCCGGCAACTCGGCGGGCCGTCACTGACTTGCAATCGCCACTCAATTGACCGTCCGGCTTGTGTGTCTAACACTTTTTCCTCAGGCTACTGCGTTGTTCAAATGTGAGAACACTGTTGCATTCATCTCGCCTTTTCTCTCGACACATTTCACGTCCTCTCTCTACTGAGAACCCTGGCTAGACTGCCTTTGTCCAGCCGTCTCTTTCCCGTGTACCACCCAACTGATGTCTCGTGATACGAAACTTCTGTGAATGACTTCCCTTTTTTCCTCATCATCATCCATCTGTTGCTCACCGACTTTTCTCGACCTAGTCGTGTGCGTTCATGTGAACTGTTCTCACTATGATAATTCCTATTCCATAGTACCCGTGTTCTTACTTTCTTGCTTTCCCGATGTCTACCTCATATCGTTTCATGGCATTATGCCCCCCCCCCCTGTTTTTTGAAAATGGTGTAGTCATTTCCACAGTCTCTTCGGTTTTTCACTCCTATGACATGTAGCGATATGAGTAGGCATTTCATAACTATACCATATATTGATGTATTTCCACCAACCTATTTTATCTGATAACGTGATAGTATGGCATTCCATTAACCACTGCACAAAATCAAATGAAAAAAAAAATGATTATTATAATCAGGCACGCCTATCAATCTACTTCCCCCGTAGATGACGTGTAGTCCAGCCTATGGGGGGCTGGCCTAACATACTATAAGCTTCATAAGGTCCCGTGGCCTCCCCATAGTAGTCCATCATTTGCCCTATATACAAGCATCCTCAAAACCTATCAAGGCCATTACGCCCGAATGAGGGGAATATGGTGTGGTTAACAGGTCCCAATCGCCATCTTGTGTTATTTTAGTTAGTATTTGGTATAACGTGGAAAATCCTGCTAATATATATATGTATATATGAAATCTATACCACTGTCCTTCTTGCTTGTCAATTTGGTTTAACCGTTTGACGTAATTTACTTTACCTACTCACACTTAGGTATTGCATAAGCACTTTATTGTTTGCGTTTTACTCTAATGTTTCATTTGTCCTAGGGTGTTTACTTCCTTCGAACAAGGGTGTTATTTTATTTTTAACTTTGTAACCGCAGTTTTATCCTACTGATGATATATCTGTATGATGTAGACTCCTTTATCACTGTCTGTGTCTGTCAAAGTTTATAATACTTTGATTATCTCTCCCCATTATTGGTTGACCTTCATGCACTTTCTATTCATTATCTTCATTCATTTCCTTAACAAGGCTTTTTCTTTCTTGTGAAGGTTTCTCTCTATGCCTCTGAGTTCAGTGCTTCGATTGCCCTATTGTGTCTTGGCCTTGTGTTTATATTGTAAATTGTATATTGTTGACCCATAGCCATACAATATAAAATGCCATGTTGCTGTTTATTGGCTCGTTGGTTCAGCCACAGTGACAGATTTAAACAGAAACATTCCTCGTATAAAAACAGTGAACAACTCCCTGTCCTTCCACTAGGTGTAGAGACTAATCATAAGTTAAAGTTTTCTAACAGAGGGGCAGTGGAGCACAGGAAAGCTACCGAACTTCAGAGAGGAGAATTCTCACTCTTGATACCTGCAAGTCTGTGTGGTAATCCCGCCACAGTTTGTTCCATATTGATGTTGTCATTTAATTAACATGATGAAGGAAAACACAAATAACAACTTAAACACAAAATAACTAGTAAATAACCAACTTCTGAGTATATCCTATTAAATTATATTGGGATAACCTGGGGAAGGGTTCCTGTGTGTATGTTTGAGTGGCATAGAAAATCAGTACATAACCACAATAAAGAAAAAAAAAACAACGAAAAATAAAAATACCTCAATAAAAACATACTAGAATCATTAATTATCTTTATGAAGCATTAACTTCGTTCTGATGTCCTCCCATGTGAGCGATAAAGTAACACGGGTAATTCACTTTTAGGCTGATGTGGTTTTTAAGTTCACCGAACATATATGATCAAAAGTTCTTGATATCACCACACGTATATTTTAAAAAAGTCCATACAGTTTGAACAAATTCTTTCAATGTCGATGATGATAACATAAATGCGTATCTTACATCTGAACATTAAAGTTACCGATCTCATGGTCGTTGTTACATCAGTATTAGGTATAGCTGACATTTTTATAAATTGTGTGGGTATAAATGTCGTTGCAAACAGAGTTGGCTACTGGGCTAGATCGAGCCAGGGGTACTCCAGAAGGTATCTAACCTAATTCCACCGGTTAGGTACCTATGCCCCAGGAGGATTACATGATTTTCAATTGAATTTCGCTCTTTTAATAATATCAAGGAGGCTCTTCATCTTTCACAGATGATAGTTACCCCCCCCCCCCCGATGACAAGTTACAGTACTCATGATCCTACCTAAGTGGTAGGTAAATTAAAGACCACCTTTCCCTGTAAAAGATAGGTGCTAAACTTATTGCCACGCTTGCATAAACAATGGGGAAGGAAAAAAATAAAGAAGGAAAATGGAAATATAGAGATACAGAGGGGGGAAACATATCCACAGTGACGATTATTAATAATCACCCCATACATTAGGGTATACATAAGAAACATATTCTCCCCGTAATGCAACAAGAGATCATAATTGATGGTTCTGAAATATATCATTCACCAAGAAATCAAGAAGTGATACCTCCAAGCAAAACATCATAAGCGATAGTTTAGAACAAGATTCTTGGTAGCAGCTCTCCTAAACATTATGAGCTACACATAAAGACGTAAAGTAAAGGAGAAGTTCATTCCTCAGGATATATCTAAATCAACAAAGAAAGATATTCTCTAAGTCGGAGAATATTCACTTATCATCTGAGAATCTTTCAAGATCTTCACAAAGAAATATCTGGTATAGAGTCATATCCTTTATATTTGGATTTACTAGTCCTAAGTTCATTCACAATAATTTTGACCTTACCGACGCCATCAAGTATTAACAAAAACCACACCACATTTTACGGACTGCACAACATGTCATTTCCTGATGAAACATTCTGGCAACTGCAAGCAATTATGGCTCTATCCTGCAAATATTTCCTGGGCTCCCTCGTCAACATAAATTATGTTAATAGAAAGTACCTTGGCCGCTCCAATGTTAAGGCTCAATTTCAGCGTGAAAATGACGTCACTCTAGTGGAATCGTTGTTTTTGAAATTCCAGGAATTGTAGAAGAAAAGGGGGAGGTAAATGACCTATCAAAGCCGTAAAGTTGGAGATGTTTTGCGTCTCTTTGCCATGTTGCTTTCTAATATATGTCTCCGCGTTATTTTCTGCCGCAACCCCTTTTTATTTACAAGGATAACTTCTTACATTAGTGATCACTTATGTTATTGTGTGTGTGATCATTCAGGGGCCGCGGGGGACATAGTGGTTGGTGTCCGTCCCTGTCAAGACAGTGGTCCAGATTCAATCCCCAGCAAAAAGGATTTTTTAAAAATTATTTCAAACTAGTTCTGCTCTTGGGTTGATCCAGTCTCAAACAATGAGTTCCAGGCAACTTTAAGATTTTTCTGGAAGTCCTTATCTACGTCACCATAATGTCGCTAGCATTGTGAATGTTTCATTCACAATTTGATTCCCACAATGCCACTGCAACTGCCCATTGTGAAGAGCAATGACGAAAACAATCAATCATAAGTATATTATATTAACAACACATCTCATCTGGTTTTTAAAAAAAGACCGAATACAATATCAGATTTCTTTAATATGACTTGGCTAAACGATCTAAATATAATGGTAACTGGCACGTAGGTAGGAACACGTGAAGACTTGACAAACACACGTGTCACTTTGCTTGCGATAGAAACGGTTAAGACAGAAGCCTCATATACTCATATACATATATCATGGGAGAGCAATTAATTCCTCACATTCACATAACATTGCCAAACCTCAGACGTGGATATAATTCAGCTGGTCATATTTATAGAATATTGCCAAACCTCAGACGTGGATAGAATTCAGCTGGTCATATTTATAGAACATTGCCAAACCTCAGACGTGGATAGAATTCAGCTGGTCATATTTATAGAACATTGCCAAACACTCAGACACGGACGACATTTAACATTGCCATACACTCAGACGCGGATGTACTTTATCATACACACAGACGCGGAAGTTCTTTAACACCGCCATACATTCAGACGAGGTTGACATTTAACATTGCCATACACTCAGACGAGGTTGACATTTAACATTGCCATACACTCAGACGAGGTTGACATTTAACATTGCCATACACTCAGACGAGGTTGACATTTAACATTGCCATACACTCAGACGAGGTTGACATTTAACATTGCCATACACTCAGACGAGGTTGACATTTAACATTGCCATACACTCAGACGAGGTTGACATTTAACATTGCCATACACTCAGGCGAGGTTGACATTTAACATTGCCATACACTCAGACGCGGACGACATTTAACACTGCCATACACTCATACGCGGATGACATTTAAAACCACCATACACTCATACGCGGATAACATTTAACATTGCCATACACTCAGACGCGGACGACATCTAACACCACCATACATTCATACGCGGACCGACATTTAAAACCACCATACACTCATAGCGGATAACATTTAACATTGCCATACACTCAGACGCGGACGACATTTAACATTGCCATACACTCAGACGCGGACGACATTTAACACCACCATACACTCATACGCGGACGACATTTAAAACCACCATACACTCATACGCGGATAACATTTAACATTGCCATACACTCAGACGCGGACGACATCTAACACCACCATACATTCATACGCGGACGACATTTAAAACCACCATACACTCATAGCGGATAACATTTAACATTAGCATACACTCAGACGCGGACGACATTTAACACCACCATACACTCATACGCGGACGACATTTAAAACCACCATACACTCATACGCGGATAACATTTAACATTGCCATACACTCAGACGCGGACGACATTTAACACCACCATACACTCATACGCGGACGACATTTAAAACCACCATACACTCATACGCGGACGACATTTAACACCACCATACACTCATACGCGGACGACATTTAACACCACCATACACTCATACGCGGACGACATTTAACACCACCATACACTCATACGCGGACGACATTTAACACCACCATACACTCATACGCGAACGACATTTAACACCACCATACACTCATACGCGGACGACATTTAACACCACCATACACTCAGACGATTAGACATTTAACACCACCATACACTCATACGCGAACGACATTTAACACTACCATACGCTGATACGCGGACGACATTTAACACCACCATACACTCAGACGATTAGACATTTAACATTGCCATACACTCAGACGCGGATAACATTTAACACTGCCATACACCCAGTCGCATATAACATTTGACACTACCATAGACTCAATCGCGGATAACATTTAAAATGGCAAAGAGTCGGACGCGGATGACATTTAACACTGCCATACACTAAGACAAGGAAGTCCTGCGTCAGGTTCTCCCCCCCCCCCCCCCCCCCCCCACCCCTCCATTCACAGAACTTTGCCATACATCCAGGCGCGGATGTCTTGCAACAACTCAGACGCGGAAATACAATATTCCATGTGGAAACAAGAATATCCAAAAACATATGCTATCTGTCTTTTTATTATCTCTGTATTAGGATGCCTTGTCTGTTTCTTTCTTTCTTTCGTGATTGTACCTTTTCTGATGCTGCCCACGTTATTTAGTTCGCTTTTCATGTGACAGTTTTTGTCTCAGCATTTGCTCTTTCTCTTTTGGTTTTGGTTATTTTTAATTTCACTTGAACAGTTCTTTTTCAAATACAAGACTCTAATTTCGTGTGTTTTATTTCTTCCTCCCTGCGGCCTTCGCATTCTAATTAAAGTGAATGGTTTTTGATTTCACGGAGAATTTTAAATTTCTTTCCCATTTCTCTTCATCTGCTGTAGCCACTAGGCAGCGAGTAAACGTGTTTCATCACATGTGTAAATACAACTACTGTCAGTTAACTTATCGGCCTCCATAGTATACGCTGGTAGGGATTACACTATGAGGTAGAAAAGGTAAGCCAGACACAGACAGAGACGGACGGACAGACGGACGGACGGACGGACCGACCGACCGACCGACCGACCGACCGACCGACCGACCCACCCACCCACCGACAGACAGAGAGACAGACAGACAGACAGACAGACAGACAGACAGACAGACGGACGGACGGACGGACGGCCGGGTGGGCTGGCGGACGGACGGACGGACGGACGGACCGACCGACCGACCGACCGACAGACAGACAGACAGACAGACAGACGGACGGACGGACGGACAGACAGACAGACAAAATCGATATAAACATGATGAAGTAAGCAGAGCACAAGTTTTCACATTGCACATGTTAAAATGAAGTGGCAGTAAAATGCGCTCAACTCTCTCTTTCTCTCTCTCTCTCTCTCTCTCTCTCTCTCTCTCTCTCTCTCTCTCTTCTCTCTCTCTCTCTCTCTCTATCTATCTATCTATTACACACACGCGAGCGGGCACGCACACATACACATACACTAACTAACTAACTCACTCTCTCCCTCACTCACTCACTTACTTACTCACTCCCACTTTCACCCACTCACTCTCTCTCACTCACTGTGTAAGGGGGGAGGGGGAGGGGTTGTGTCTCATAACATTGAATATGCATTGTTTATGTTTACAATATTCATTTTAAAATGCTTTTCCCTATGTATCATGCACAACTGATGAATGAAAGATGAGTGATTGGAAGGGCCGAATGTAACACGGGCCTGCGTGCCCAATATGTTACCTTTTTAAAATAAAGTTAAATCAAATCAAATGACATCTCCCTCACGCACAAACACACATACACACACACACACACACACACGCACACACACACACACACACACACACATACACTCTCATTCACACTCTCTCACTCACACTCTCTCACTTACACCCTCTCTGACTCTCTCACTAACAGACAGACAGACAGACAGACAGACAGTCACTCGCTCTCTCACTTACTCTCTTTTACACATACTCACTCACATTCACTCACTCTAAGTCACACATAGACATGCACACACACACACACACTAGCTCACTCTCTCTCTCTCTCTCTCTCTCTCTCTCTCTCTCTCCCTCTCTCTCTCTCTCTCGCTCTTACACATACACAAACGAGTACGAACACAAACACACACACACACACACACACACACACTTTGCGGAAAGAGACCAAGCCATATGAGATAAACCCGGTGCAATAAAGTCGATCTTCTCGTCGTTACACTTATAAACCTATTTTACAACCAGCAAACATGCTTCAGATATTTGCTTCGACAGCATGTCTACTAATCCCACTGATCGTTCTACACTGTGACTATGATATATACGTGTAGCTGGTGAATGACTGGTGGCGGTGGTTGAGGAGTTAAAGCTACATCGCTGCACAAATGCATACAAATAAATTAGGAGCATTCACTAATTGGTGCCTTTGCAAGATACCGGGTGTTTGTAAAGTCTCACTACACATTGTATGTAGAACACATTTGAAAAATTGAGTACATGATATCATCACAAAATATGCCCCACAGTCCGTCGTGAAGCAATATGCAGCGAATAGCTGTCGTCTGCTGGAGTAATTATTTACATTCCAAACAGAATGGTATTTGCAACGGAAATATTTTAAATATGTTCTACATACAAAGTGTAGTGAGACTTTACAAATACCCGATAGAAGGACTAAACTGGTATGCCACAATCATCAATGTGGATATCATGAAGAGAACTAGACTAATACCCGTGTGCCTGATTACTTGTGCCTTTAGGCCGATACATCCGACTTTTACGGGCATTTGTTGACCGGGTTAACCTTCCAGGGAGTTTCGAAGGACATTCGACACTCGACTCTCACAAGTTAGAACGGCTGAAGACATCCCAGTCAACCCTCAATGGAAGGCAGGGACAGACCATGGGCATTTCCCGCCATCCAAGGAGGCTTCCATAATAGCGCTCTGGTACTGGGCTCACCCAGGGAATCGTCACGTCCTGCACATGGCTGCTTAGTCTCACTTAAGTATATTGGGCATTTCGTTCGCCACAGGCCACTCCCAACTCAAATCAGGATAGGTCAGTCTACAGATGACATTGACTTAGCGAGCTTTCGGTTCAACTTTCCACGAAATGGGTTTCCTAGCCAAGCAATATTCCCATTCGTGTTTCTGGGTCTCTTTCTCGTGTACAACCAAAGAGCAACGTGCTGTTGTGCGTTTTTATTTTTGTTTTTGTTTTTTCTTTTTTGGTGGGCAAAAGGACTGCCTGCAAAGAACATTCATAATGAAATCACTACCCAGTATGTTGCACGTGGTCGAAGAGAGGTACCACATCTCCAAAACACAAACATATAAGTATAAAATATAGAAATTATAAAAATTTCAATCAAGATGTCTTTTTACAAGACTTCCTCAACACATCTCTGGACTATGTTTTCCAGCTTCCTGACCCAAACGATGCTCTGGAAAACTGGCTGAAGACCTTTCTAAGTTAATTTTATGAGCATGTTCCATTTAAGGAAGTTCGAGTTAAACATCACAATCAGCCCCCGTGGATCACACAGGAGGTAGTTGAACTTATGAGAGACCTGGACGGGGCACAGAAAAGTAGATATCTAACCATGTACCGTAGTCTGAGAAACAAAGTTCAATATGTTATTCTAAAGGAAAGGAAAAACTATTTTAAGAACTTAATAACAGATAAAAACCAACACTAAATATATAAGGAAAGCAATTAATACCTTGACAAACAAACGCAAATGATTACAATCATTGCCATCATATCAGGTTACATGTGATCAAGTCAGTAGATTCTTTCAGTCCGACATAAACCAACTGAAGGCTGCAATACCAGATGCGCCTCATGATATATCTTTATTATCATCATTTTGTGAGAACAAATCCTATGGAGACATTTCCTCTAACATACCGCTAATGACGACCACTGAAGTATTTACTAATCTCAGTAACCTAAAAAACAATAACTCATCAGGACTGGATGGAATCAGTAATCGTATGCATCGCTACGCTGCACCAGCGATCTGAGAGTCACTAACTTTTATATATAATAATTGTCTCACTAAAGGTTACTTCCCATTAGCCTTTAAAATCACTAAAGTGTATCCTCATTTATAAGCTGGTTCATTAGACGATCGTCTCATGACTAATTATAGGCCAATTTCCATATTATCCTCACTATCCAAACCTCTAGAAAAGCACACCCATAAAACATCACTAGAGCACTTAGTTCACCACAAACTAATAGTTGACAGTAAGTCAGGATTTCGGCCAAAATATTCCTGTCATACGGCCCTACTAACAAACATGATACAAACCTGGCATGAAAATATTAACAACAATACTCTATGTGGAGCGGTGTTTATAGACTTTAGAAAAGCATTCGATATGATAGATTATACTATTCTAATTAAACCATTAGAAACAATGAAAGTAAGCTTTAATATAGTGACTTCAATAAAAAAAATCATTTTTATTAGACATAAAACAAGCAGTATCACACAATAAATCTTTATCTCAAGCGATTACCATTAATATTGGAGTACATCAGGGGTCTGTACTTGGCCCTCTGTTATTTGCCATTTATATAAATGATCTTCCCTTATATCTGTCGTCTTTCTGCGATCTATTTGCAGACGACAGCACATTATACACAAACGCTATTGATTGTAATGTGCTAGAATTATCCTTGCAACAGGGAATAAATAGTGTAGTTAACTGGAGTTATGCTAACCGCATGCAAGTTAACATTTCTAATACAAAAGTAAAGACTTCACACTCTAAACTTGCAGAGAACTCTTCAGCTGCACATTGGTAGCACGCCTTTAGAAAGTGTAATCAAGCACAAGACACTGGGTCTTATCATAGATCACAATCAAACATTTAATCACCATGTTCACGCTCTAGTTAAACAAATAGCCAAACAAGTATAACAATTTGCCAAAATTAAAAATTTCCTCGACGTAAACACAAGAAAGATATTCTATACTTCCCACACGCAAACACATATTGATTATTGCTCCACTATTTGGGATGGATGCTCCAAATCAATAACAAAACGCCTTTATGGAACAATCTTCCACAAGAAATAAAAGACACCACCAATCAATTATACATACAGTCGCAACCTGTTTGAACACTACCTCAGTACAGACTATAGCCCCCCCCCCCCCCCCCCCCTAAAAATAATAATGGTAAATTATCTCAAACGACAACAAGTTAATAAACATTCCCATATATATGGCACATTACATCTTCCTTAGGTATTTATCATGCCCAATGTAAATATTGCCTCAGTGAGCCATGTAATATTGATTATTTTTCATGCGTAATAATGCCTATTGTTCTTTTTGCTATCAAAGATTAGCTTCATAAGTGATGTTGAATAAAATAATGTATGAGAGGAATTAGAGAAGAAGTGCAGAATATCAGATGGGCCTGCTTGCCCAATTCTTAACCCTTTGAAAATAAAGATTGTTCATTCGTTCATTCGTTCGTTCGTTCGTTCGTTCTTTCTCGACTCTTATTGTTGTGATATCATCCCTATCCCAGCTGACCAACCCAAAACAGCCGAAGGCATCGTGTTCAGCCCTCAATGGAAGGCAGGGGAGACCATGGGCATTCTCCGCCATCCAAGAAGGCTTCCATAATTGCAGAGCTGGCACACAGCGATCTGGTACTGGGCTCACCCAAGGAATCGTTATGTCCTGCACATGGTTGCTTAGACTCACTTCAGTATATTGGGCCTCCCGTTCACCTTCACCACAGTCTGCTCCTTCGAAGACCAGGAGGGACCTGTATGCAGATGACATCCACATTGCAAGCTTTCGCTTTGGACTGTCACGTAATTGATTCGCTAGCGAAGCAATATTCTATGTCTTGCCATTAAGACGCTTTTCCACCTAGATAACGCTCACTCATGTGGGTGAGTGAGTGAGTGAGTGAGTGAGTGAGTGAGACAGTGAGTAAGTGAATGAGTAAGCGAGAGAGTGAATGAGCGACAGATGGAGTGAGTGAGAGAGAGAGTGAGAGTGAGAGAGTGAGTGGGTGTGTGTGTGTGTGTGGGTGTGCACGCATGAGTGTGTGTGTATGTGTAGATACTGACTTTCCTCATAATAGATTTGCTATCCAAGCCGTATTCCATTTGGTGTCCCTTGGGGGATATTGACTTAGAGGTGTTTAGCCATATCCCTCAGTTGAGAGCGGTAGGACAAGTGTCTGGACCAAGCATGTAGTGGCAGCTTGTACATGATTCGGACTTTATTCCGACGAACTTTCAAGCTACACCAGGCAGGACTGACCGAAAAGCTATGCCAGCTCATTGACCGCATGCCCACTAATCATCGAGAGAGAGAGAGAGAGAGAGAGAGAGAGAGAGAGAGAGAGAGAGAGAGAGAGAGAGAGAGAGAGAGAGAGAGAGAGAGAGAGAGAGAGAGAGAGAGAGCTTATCGAGACCTGGTCGAATGATCGTACAAAAATTGCTCTTTCGCCTGATCAAACCGTGACTCCGGCTTCACGCTCCGGTCACATTCTCGAAACGGCTGCCTCGTTAACTTGCTTCGGCTGAGAAGTTCCCGATTGGGTTCACTTCACACAGCCATTCGAGACAACGAACGCCAGACGCGAGACTAGGATAAGAGTGCTTGCAGTGCGTTAGCTGAGGAAATATGGATCAATGAGGGATAAAGGGCGAAATAAGAAGACATTGCTACATCAAGTTTTCTTCAAAGAATCAACCAAACATGACAGAGAAAGGCAGTCTACGAAATACACAGTAACTAAAGAAATGCACGCCAATGACCGAAGACAAGATTGAAGGATAAAACAAACGCAAAGAATACAACATGAGAAGCAATAAAGCCTTACAGAAAATAATCATTCGAAAACGACATAGCAAGTCGGCGGTTTTAAAACGAAAATGCAGAAAGTACCACAGGCAGACGGAGAAAAACAGAAAGTAAGACATAAGCAATGAAGGAAAACAGACTGAAACAGTGGAAACAGATTATAACAAGATCGTGAGTGAAGCTGAAAAGGAATCAAAAAGCAAAAGCACAACGAAAGAAATCAGAAAGACAGAACAAAATGAAGGATGCGAACGGGTTGAAGACGTCTAAATATGTTCAGCGCCCTCGGCAATATGTAGGGTTTTCATTGTCATAACCTAATTGTTTGGTCTCATTCGCCGACACCACTCACTTCACGCGCCTGGAGTTACTGAACCTGAAATCTCACTCGTGATATTGATCTGGCTAGGGCACGATCGCACAAGAGGCAAATATTTGAGGCCTGGGCATGTCCGACATGTTACCTCAATCCCATTTTCATTGTTGTTTCTGCTATTTATAACTGATGATCCACTTATAGTTGACAGATGCTTGTGCCTTTAGTGCAGGGTTCAATGCAACATTACACAAGACTGGTGTTCCTGTGTTCGTTTAGGATTCTTTATACAACATTAGACATGACCTCGATATCATCATATTGGTCTGTAAGAAAATGTGGAGCTAGCGCCATATGCCCAATACACCTCAATCAATCAATCATGTGCCATGCCGGAAAGCGTGGGCGGTCATGATTCACTATTTCACTCGATCACCAGAGTCGTGGATCAGCTCAGTGTTCCTGTCTCGTCCATGCCATGTGGCCAAGCCATCCAGGTATTTTCCTCTCGGTCTTCCTCTTGGTCTGTTCCCTTCGATCTTGCCAGCTGTCACTAAGTTCTCCAGTCCATTTCTTCTCATAACATGTCCAAAAAATTTTGACTGTCTACGTCTAATTTCTCTAATCAATCTACGATTTTCATTTGTCTCTTGTAGTACCTGGTCATTGGATTTTCTATCTGTCCATGGTATTCTTTGCATTTTCCTCAGAAACCACATTTCTGCAGCCATCAGATGTTTTTCTGCTTGACTTCCAATACACCTAAGTAATACAACATGAATACAAGAATTTCTCTATTTAAGTTATCGCGGAGAACATTTTCCCCTTCGCTAGCTTTTAACTCGAGCCTAGTCTACATGGGACTGATTTTTGGGCGTGGGTTACCTTTCCCTATTACCAGTGTCCCTCGCCATCGGGTGAGCCCTGGTCAACTTCTGAGCTGTTTGTAATTTACGCCACCAAGTCAAGGGCAAGATGTCAACATATAAGGTCCAACTGAAAACTGCAGGAGAAAACCCCTACCCCGTGATCAGCGCACCGGAAGTTTAAGATCGAGTGCTCTTAATCCTTCGGCCACGCGACTTCTCGTAACTATTGTATACCTTTTATTTGGTTGTCTGTGAAGAGAACAATACACTTATAGCAATGGTTCTCAACCTTTTTTGGCCCGTGCGCCCCTTCACCATATTGTCAGAACGTCAATCCCCCCCCCCCCCTTTCGTATCTAAAAAGTTAACTTCGTACCTAAAAATTTGGCCCGTACCCCCTCCCGCCTCTACACAGTATACGTAATAATGGAAGCACATACCAAAACAAGTCTAGACGTCCACATAAAACGCGATTTGTGGGTCTACTTACTTTATAAAATGAATTTTAGAAGGGTACGACGTACAGAACCGTAAAGTATAAAGGGAAAAAACAATATCAGAGCTTCTATGTAATTGTCTTTTATCGTTCTCAGCCATATCTTCCGGTAACTATTGTATACCTTTTATTTTGTGGTCTATGAAGCAAACAATACACTTTGAGTATCTATGAAATTGTCTTTTATCGTTTTCAGCCATACCTTCCGGTAACTGTTGTATGCCTTTTATTTGGTAGTCTATAAAGTAAACAATACACTGTTAGCATCTATGAAATTGTCTCTTATCGTTCTTAGCCACAACTTCCGGTAACTAGTGTATGCCTTTTATTTGGTAGTCTATGAAGCAAACAATAAACTGTGAGCATCTATGTAATTGTCTTGTATCGTTCTCAGCCATAAACATGATTCTGATTGATTCATGTTCCTCTCAGCAATCAGATTGTTCTTCTGAGACCAGGATGTCCTTAACAACGTGTACCTAACAGACCTCTCGTATTAACTGCTTAAGAAAATGCTAACAACTTTCGCACAATACAAAATTTCACAGGCCCTGGGCATGTTTGGCTCTAGTGGGGAAAAACACAATAAATTAGATACAGTTGGAAATTGTCGACATCGTATACCCTATTTGCAACACGTAATTTTAGACGTTTTTGCGTCCTCGAGGAAAAGGGACAAATAAACTATAATGGAGAATCAATAATAAAATACATGGCCCGTAGGAGGAGGCGAGCAGAAATAGGTGACCAGGAAATCAGTAGGAGTTACATCGTAGGCGAGAAAGGGCGGGATGGATAAAGGCAACATTCTATGCGAGCATTTTCTTGTCTATGTATTTTTTCAATGATTGCGCTGTTTGTATTAGCAATAATTCTACAGTGTAGATTTTCCTAGCTTGTTTATATCAACTCTGGAGACGAATGGGAGCCTAGCACATGAATTCAGGGCCAGGCTGCAGGCAGGTTGTGCACTCAGATGTCCTCTCACGGCTGCGACTTCGAACGAATCAATTTGCGGTTGCCTCAAATAACGCTCTGTCGAAAACCGGATGTTGGAAGCGCTGAATTAGGGGTAGCAGACTAACGGCATGCTGCAATCTGCGGCCCTTTGTGCTTTCTTGGCCAGCTGCATCTGGATGTGTGTGATTGTTGTGCGAGTCATATGTTCACATTAATGAGGTGTTTAACACAGTATGATGTGCCCACTATACTATGCAGCATGATTTTATGTTCTGTGACGTGCCCTGTCCTGTGATATTTTCAAAAGTTAGTTCAAATAATTGTTGGTGTATTACTGTGTGATAATGCTGCCTGGTGATTGTTGTCTGACCACCTACTGGGTTATCAGGTGTGGCATAGTATGTGATGACCAATGTCATGGTAGCCGTGCTAGCGTAGCCACTAGGCGAGTACCCGTTGGCAGGTAGTGGTCAGAAGATCGAAACCGTATGGCGGCGGATATTTGTTTAATTGACCAGGGCTTCCTTGTTGACCTTGTATAGAATGAGTACCAGGAAATGCCTTGGAAAGTGACGGCGATCGACGGGATACTGATCACAACAGCCTTGGAGTTCCAGTTTGTATGTAGAAATATGGAGCTAGACTACATGTCCACTACACCTTAAGGCGTGTGAGATGGGTATGGCTATTGTGGTGTCATGTGATGAAGACTGATGTTATGGGATCATGACTGACAGTCATTCGTCACGAGGCTTGCCTCAACATTCCAGACCATGCCCAATGAACCACGTAGTACTCAAACACATGTGTCGTGTTGGGGCATGAGCCAGCAATGTGCCACTGGTACTGTCAACACGTTCACTGCCATACTGCTTGTGGCTGCAGCGACATCTTAAACAATTCTGCCATATGGGTATGCCGAAAAGGACCATGCGCAGCTATGATGCATCTCTTGTCGAATTTTTGTCAGGACAGAAATTGTGACTCTTAAGGTTGGGTAACTAGGGGGTGACCTTCTTGTCCAGTTCATATTCTTGGGCTTGCATACTAGTTTGATGATATCCTCAGCCCGACTAATCTGTTAATGTCTTTTCAGTCTGTTCCCTTTCTTTTGTTGGAGGATTGGTGCAAAGGCCGCTCCTTCATGGCGGTTGTGCTGAGATATGCACCTTCCCTCTAGTCATCCTGCGCTGGCCAGCCGGCCTCGTGCTCATGTGTTCGAATCCCCATTGAGATGGATTTTTAAAAATAATTAACCTGGACTCCAAAACTGACCAGACCTAACACGGGTACTCGAGCATGTCCTGAGAAGTAAAGGGGACAGGCTCGACACTGACCACATCACGCAAGGGATGACGACTGATCTAAATGTATGAGGCTGATTCTATGTATCCTATGAGCCTCATGTATGAGCATGAGTCATTAACCTTTGATTTACTTGTACTCTATCTCAAACTAGATAGAAACTGCTCTTGTTAGAAAAAAATTTCGGTGTGGAAGTATACCCATCACGCTTCTTTGATTATGTTAGACTTCTGAATAGGAAACTATCCGGCTCCAACCATCTGATTTCTGCGATGCTAAACTAGGAATATTCATCTTTCACACACACACACACACACACACACACACACACACACACACACACACACACACACACACACACACACACACACACACACACACGCGCGCGCGCGCACAGAGAGAGAGAGAGAGACGTGTATGTGTGTGTTTTTTTCAACATTCCCGTTTGTAACATTGTCTCGATGTTCCATGAACTTAATGCCTTTGATGAATAACACTTGGTGAATGCGTTGCACTGTTTCGTCAAGACTGTGCCTCCATATATCCGACTTCAAGAAACATTTTTACCCCTTCAGATTTGCTTTCCCTAGTCTTAGACTGATCCCAGTCTACCTACAAGGTAGCAGGTCTGTGTCCTTTGACATGTCCGACATGGGAGGTCCTACCAGTAGATGCGCTACCGGCGGCAAATCTCTTGTAGTCATTGGAACACGCCATCTCCTCTACCTCTACAAGGTGGAGACGCATTGGGGGGGGGGGGGGGGGGTGGTTGTTGATGTGTTATTGCCCTCGTTATGGTCTGGCTTCACCTGTCGCTTGTGGTACTCAATTTCGAGTGAATGAGGTTTATTCTTCTGAATCCATTCACGTAGTTCTCTAAATATTGATTAACTTGAGAGTCAATGGCATTCTTTGCAACAGTACTGACACTAGCTTCAGGATTATCTTAGTTCAGTGGCTCATGAAGCTAATAGTTCTACATTGTATTACAGTTAAAAGCTTTGGGTTTTGTGAGTATTGAAAGCAGACGTGTTCGGGTCCCTGGTGGCATATATGTGCTGCATATAATCAGAAATTCTAGTGATGGAATCAATCCATAGTTGCATAGGTTATATCATTTCTTTTAATATGAAATCTGAACCTGAAGCATTTCCTTGTTTCATAATTTTATAGCCTAGGTAACGTGTTCTAGTTCTCCTTCTTGTTCATCTTCATCTTCTTTTCCCTCTTCTTCTCCACCTCCTCCTTTCTCTTCTATTGCTTTTTAACGTAGAAATCAACTAAATCACACCAAAACCATTACAAATTCTATTCGTCTATATTTTTTTGATAACTTCTTTATTAGTTTCTGTACATTTTTCATGAGCTCTGACAGGCACTGTCAAAATGGGAGTCGCGATAGATCAGAGTTTGAATCCCCCTGGTGGAGGATTTTTTTTATTGATTCGGTCTTCCAGATGTACACGGCCTAAAATGTATATTAAGACATGTTCTGGGAAGTAAAGGCAACCGGCATAATATTGTCCACAAGACTCATTTACTTCGTTGTCACTATTGTCAAGATGGGTCTTTCCAATGATGGTCATTATTCTCTTCGTTTGTCATCAGGAGTTGACACTTTCCTCTTTATATGCGAGAAAGGCTTCCCTCCAGGGATCAACTATTATTGTTTACATATAAAGCGATTATAACTGAAATATATAGTTTGATTAGAAAGGAAAATTCAATCAATGAACATGATTGAAGTATGTTCGTGCAACGTAAATGTTTCAGGGACATTCAACCAATGTAAATCTTGTAGGGATATTCAAGCAATTTGGGTCTTTAAGGGACATTCAAGCAGTGTAGATAATTCAGACGCCTTCTTTTTTGCTTGTCTCTTTTTATGCCGGCGATTTACCATAACATATGAACAATATTCAAAATATTAGTGTGTAATATTTCAAATATATGTGTGCAATACATCTTCAGATGTCGGCTTAAGCCGAGAGGTTTAACAAGTTAGTGCTTGATATTTCTCTATTGAGGGCGGGATAGTGAGTTCATGTCACACATCAGTCAGTTTTACTTATGTGTTGACTTGTCGTTCAGACAGCGATGGCACACTATTGAACTCAAAACTGCCAAGTACATCACGAGCAGCCAATACAGGCGGGAGAATTTGCAACATACTTTAGTATAACAGCAAGCAGTGTGTGCGACTAGACAATATACTTCAGTATATCTACCTGTCGCGTTGTCCGTGTGCATATATCTGACCGTGTCGCGCTGTGTTATAACGTGCTGGTATTAAAGCCGGTCGTTCAGAAGGCAATCGCAAACTACTGAACGTAAAAACTTGCCTAGTACATCAACAGAAGCTGAAAATTGCTGGTGTTGACTGCAACGTCCTGCAAGGGATATGCAACATTAAAAAAATCCCCCAAAAAACAGAAATATCTGCGGGCAGTGTGTCCGACTAGACAACATACTTGAGTATATCTGCAGGCAGTGCCTGCGACTAGACAACATACTTGAGTATATCTGCAGACAGTGTGTGCGACTAGACAACATACTTGAGTATATCTGCAGGCAGTGTATGCGACTAGACAACATACTTGAGTATATCTGCAGACAGTGTGTGCGACTAGACAACATACTTGAGAATATCTGCAGGCAGTGTGTGCGACTAGACAACATACTTGAGTATATCTGCAGACAGTGTGTGCGACTAGACAACATACTTGAGAATATCTGCAGGCAGTGTCTGCGACTAGACAACATACTTGAGTATATCTGCAGGCAGTGTGTGCGACTAGACAACATACTTGAGAATATCTGCAGGCAGTGTGTGCGACTAGACAACATACTTGAGAATATCTGCAGGCAGTGTCTGCGACTAGACAACATACTTGAGTATATCTGCAGACAGTGTGTGCGACTAGACAACATACTTGAGAATATCTGCAGGCAGTGTGTGCGACTAGACAACATACTTGAGAATATCTGCAGACAGTGTGTGCGACTAGACAACATACTTGAGTATATCTGCAGACAGTGTGTGCGACTAGACAACATACTTGAGAATATCTGCAGGCAGTGTGTGCGACTAGACAACATACTTGAGTATATCTGCAGGCAGTGTCTGCGACTAGACAACATACTTGAGTATATCTGCAGGCAGTCTGTGCGACTAGACAACATACTTGAATATATCTGCAGGCAGTCTGTGCGACTAGACAACATACTTGAATATATCTGCAGGCAGTCTGTGCGACTAGACAACATACTTGAATATATCTGCAGGCTGTCTGTGAGACCAGACAACATACTTGAGTATATCTGCAGGCAGTCTGTGCGACTAGACAACATACTTGAATATATCTGCAGGCAGTCTGTGCGACTAGACAACATACTTGAATATATCTGCAGGCAGTCTGTGCGACTAGACAACATACTTGAATATATCTGCAGGCAGCCTGTGCGACTAGACAACATACTTGAGTATATCTGCAGGCAGTCTGTGCGACTAGACAACATACTTGAATATATCTGCAGGCAGTCTATGCGACTAGACAGCATCATCATCATCAAGTGCCGTGCCGGCTGGCGTAGGCGTTCATGGCTCTCCACAGATCTCGGTCTTTGGTTTTCTGGATCAACTCTGCTGCTGATATTCCTCCATGCCACCGTCTCAATCCATCCAGCATCATTTCTCTTGGTCTGCCTCTGCCTCTCTTCCCCTCGATCTTTCCAGTTGTTACGATGTTCTCCAATGCATCTCTTCTCATCACGTGACCGAAGAAAGATGTTTGTCTCTGTCTTATTGTTGTATATAATGTTCTAGTTTTATTAGCCTGTTTCAGGCAGTCGTCGTTAGTTACTCTGGCAGTCCAAGGAATTCGCAACATTCGTCTCAGGAACCACATCTCTGTTGCTTCTAATTTCTTCTTAATTTGTTCATTTACATTCCAAGATTCACTGCCATACAGCAAAACTGGTTCTACATAGCATTTCAGCACTCTCTTTCTTACATTCAGTGATAGTGACTTATTGCATAAGATACTCTTTATTTTCTGAAATGCGGCTTTTGCTTGCCCTATTCTGCTCCTAATCTCTGTTGTACATCTTCCATCTGATGTTATAAATGCCCCTAGGTATCTAAAATTATCCACTTAGTTAAGGATTTTTCCTTCTATTTATATGTCACATTTTGGTGTCACCATTAGACAGCATACTTGAGTATATCTGGAGGCATTTTGTGCGACTAGACAAATACTGCTAAACAACTGCAAGACAAGCGAACTAAAACTGCACGACCATACATCCAGATGAAGGGAATTGTCAAAGACTGGGGTAAGTGGACAATATTCAGATAAGGGCAGAGGAAACTCACGAGGAAACTGAAATGCTGGCTAGAGACAGACAAATGTAAAGATACATTATATAGAGTGCTAAAGGGGTGCGGGTTGATCTCAACCACCTTATGTTATGAGAATAATCGAGTTTTTCAAACTTGAATTTCAGAAAATAATCGGGAAATTGCACTTATGCATCACTGCAAGACAATTCTGCCCTCAATCATTGCTAAGTAGTTCTTTTTTATAGATCCCAGCCGGGGATGTCCATGAAAACAAAACGTGTCAGATGTAGTATTTATTTAGCCCTAGCCAGAAATTGACAGCTCACGTAGAGACCAGGCTATAACATGCGAACCCAGCAAGGTGCCCGAACATTGATATTCCCCACTGCAGAGGCCCATGTCTTAGATGGAAACCAAACAGCCTGGCAGGTTTCTTCTGAGTAGCATCTATTTTTTGCTTTTTTGATATAGAACACCATAAATATCGCTGAACAGGCATCCAGTTCAACTATGTCCGCCAAGATTGGCCGCGACGTGGTGGAAAGATAATATTTATTGAGTTGAGTACGGTAGAGGGAAATTACTCTATTGATGGCATATGGCACGCGCGCGAGCTGTTTTTGAATAGAAGGGGCGAGGTTAGGTCTAGTGTTGTTGACCTAAATATGCATAATATGATCTTGGATGAGATAGGGGAAGGTAAATAAGAGAGATTAAAACCATGTAAATCATATCGCAGCGAGTGCGTTAGCGAATTTGATAGTGAACTGTGCTGATAATGTCGCGGGAACGGTCGGACAAGGATGGGGACTATGCTCTCCGCCTGCTAAGTAATGGAAAGATTGGCCACCATTACTCCGTGAATTCAGGTCTATAAGATGTGATGGCCGTATCACATCACACATGCATAGAGGAAGCTGCTTCGGGATAACAACAAAATCATAACATGGACTGGAGAGCTGGACATTAACAAGTGGGATTCTCTGTGCAATGACTACCGATGCCTGCAGTTGTGCTTTGGAAGAGGTGTAGGTTGTGTATGGATTGCACTCATTTCAGGAAGCTATACTTTCACGGAGTGGGCAAAACTTCTGTCAGTTCTGTGAAGCTGCTTTGCCTAGACAAATATTTCAAAAAATGAGCATACATTTTGCCATGTTAAGTTGCTATTTTCACCCCTTTTCACCCCCAGGAGTCTTGTCTATTATTGGGTAATGATATTTACCGCGTGTTCAACTTCGGCTAATATTCCTAATCACTGGGTTGTATATACAGCATCGACTAATGCATCAATGCTGAGTTGTAAATACAATGTAGTTTCATGTATCAATAATGGGTTGCATATACATCTTCGGCGGATGTCACAATGCTAGGCTATATATACAATTTCATCGGATATATTACTACTGGCTTGCATATATAACTTCGGCGGATGTATGAATGTTTGCTAGCATATAAACCATCGGACGATGTATCGATGCTGGTTTGCATATACAACTTCGGCGGATATATTAATCCTAGGTTATATGTACAACTATGAGGGATGTACCAATGCAATTCTATATCTAACCAATAGATGAACTACTATTGGGAATTGACACAAATGTATCCTTCTATTCACTGCGTAATGAATGTCCCAATACTCATTGAGTCTTTACGGTGGTGATCTATGTCATGACGTTTCTATTACTTTTCCCGCATACTCCCTTATCGATTTTTAAAACAAAAAAATATATACTTGTATATTATCTATTTTCATCATCTCTCTTCTCCGCCTCGTCATCTCCATATTTCGCGCTATCTACCACTATCGTGTTGCCTTCTCTGTATCCATTCATGCCTTCTCCTCCGCCTCACTCTACCAAATTTGTTGAATGAATAGAGTTCAGCTTCTCCTGCGTCTGGCACTCTGATGCAGTGTGCTCAAGGGCTTCCCATCTCGTCTGCTCCTGGTGGGTAATGAGAAGTACGTTTAGAGTTCTATAAGTTTCATAAGATGTGCAATGTAGAATATCAGTGTCATTAGAAGTATGAACAAGAATTCTAGCTTGTTACATAGAACTCGTTCTTACACATGCAACGAATCATGAACAATTGGTAAACATTCAGAACCGAAGTTCTTCTATTAAGCTTTGCAGATGTGGTTTTGTTGAAGAATGCTGAAAATTCATTTTATAAGTGGTCAGTACACAAAGAAAACTTATCACAAAAATAAAAAAGAGGCTGTAATATTTTTTAGGTCAAATTTTGAGAAGAATGACACATTTTTTGGAAGACAAACACTAGAACATGCTGTGACAACTAGAAAGTGTTGTGGAAGCAGAGATAGAGGAAGACAGCGAGAGAATATTCTCAACAATCTTGTATCATTGCACGGAAGGAGGATGTCAGCACACGTATTTGATGAATGCCTTTGGAGACAGCAAAATGTCGACAAGCATGATGCCAGCCGCCAAAGACTTATTAATAATGATAGTATAACCAATAGGGGAGGTTTTGATTCTGCACAGGAACAACAAATGCTGCATACTATACATCCCACAGACGGCAATGGCATCCGTATTCTCCATGCCACCATGATCTTCTCTTCTTCTTCTTCTTCTTCTTCAGCATTCCGAGCCATTGAGGTTCTTTGCTGCAAATACAATCTGTCTCCATTCGTCTCTCTGGTGGACCTTCTCTTGCCAGTCGTTGATTCCAAGTGCTTGTAGGTCTGTATGTATATTATCTCTCCACCGCCTTCTTGGTCTACCTCGGGGTCTACGGTCATTTATTTCCTGAGTGTAAGCGAGTTTTGTTTCCCTATTATCTTCCATTCTTTCTATATGCCCCAGCCATTGTAGTCTATTAGCCTTCATGATACCAGTGATTAGCGGGGACTTAAACAAATCATAAATGTCTTTGTTACTTCTTCTTTTCCACTCTCCACTTTGTGTATCCCTAATGGGTCCAAAGATGCGTCTTAAAATTTTGTTCTCAAAGGTTTGTAACAAGGCTTCGTCTCCTTTCGTTGTACTCCAGGTTTCAGAGCCATACAGCACCACTGGTCTGATCAGTGTTTTGTATATTGTGATTTTGGTGTTACGAGATAGCGCCTTTGATTTTAGTAGATGTTGTAGTGCATAGTATATCTTATTTCCAGAGTTGATTCTAGTTTGTATTTCTTCCCTTATGATGTTGGAGCAGTTGAAGATTGTACCCAGGTATTTGTATGTTTCCGTTCTTTTAATGGTCATATTATCTATTTGTATGTGGCCAGAGTTTTTAGCCATTCCGTCTCTTGAAATTACCATATATTCTGTCTTATCTTGGTTGATAACCAGCCCCATCTGTTGGGCTTTTTCCTTTAAGTGAGTCAATATTTCTAATGTCTTTTGTTCACTTTGCCCTATAATATCTATATCATCTGCATAACCAAGCAGCTTGGATGTTCCTCCAATATCACATTCCTCCTTTACCTTCCTTACAACTTTCTCTAGAGCCAGATTGAAGAGTAGCGGCGATAGTGCATCACCCTGTTTCAAGCCAGATGTTATTTGGAAGGGGTCTGATTTCCTGCCTTTATATGTTACTATATTATAAGTATCTTCCATGCATAGTTTGGTCATGTTAATTAACTTCCTTGGTATTCCAAATTCCTGCATAACATTCCATAGACTATTCCTATGGACACTATCATAAGCCTTTTTAAAATCCACAAAAATGTTATGGAGATCTCTTTTATATTCCCAATGTTTCTCGGCTATTTGTCGTAAGATAAATATCTGATCTATTGTTGATCTGTTTTGTCTAAAACCCGCCTGGTAGTCACCTAATATGTCTTCTGAATATGGTTTTAATCTATTTAGTAATACTGCGGATAGTATCTTATAGCTTGTGGACAGTAGTGATATTCCTCTATAATTTCCACATTGGAACTTGTCTCCTTTCTTAAAGATAGGTATCAATAATGACTCTTTCCAGTCATGGGGTAATTCTTCTGTCCTCCAGATTTTTATTATTAGTTCGTATAGCTTTAGATGTAATGCATGGCCACCTGCCTTTATAAATTCAGCAGCAATTCCATCAGTCCCAGTTGCCTTATTGTTTTTAAGTCGTGTGATTACATATAGGATTTCTTCAAATGTAGGTTCTTCAATTTGTGGTTCGCATGTTAGAACCTCTTCCTGTGGGAAAATGTTACTTGGAGCTTCACAATTTAGTAATTCAATAAAATATTCTTTCCATGTGTTGCACATTTCTTCATTGGTATTTATCATATTCCCATTTTTGTCTTTTAAACCATATGTGTTTTGTTGGTGCCCTCGTTTCATTGACTTCAGTACTTTAAAAAACTTTCTGGATTCATTTTTCTGGTGATTAGTTTCCATATCTTTGATTATATTACTCATATATTCTCGCTTCTGTTGTCTGACTATTTTTGTAGCCTCTTTACATTCATTTCTATAATGCTCTTCCTTTTGGATGTTATTGATGTCATTTAACCATACATGTCTGGCATTCTTCTTCTTAGTGACTGCTTCTTCACATTTTTGATTGAACCATCTGTTCTTTCTATGCGTGGTTGACACACCGAGACATTCTTCTATGCCACCATGATACAATAAAAAATGTACATAGTCAAATGGGATATGACAGCTTTGTGCCACGGCACAGAAAGGTTTCACAGCACCGACTGAAACATCTCTTGGAGATCGCTAGATGTGGAAAAACACGATCACCTACGCCAGTTGGTGAGGCACTATATGATCGATTTATTTATGTGTGTGTGTGTGTTTGTGTGTGTGTGAATCAATCATGTGCCATGCCGGAAAGCGTGAGCGGTCATGACTCGCCATTTCACTCGGTCACCGGAGTCGTGGATCAGCTCAGTGTTCCTGTCTCGTCCATGCCATGTGGCCAAGCCATCCAGGTATTTTCCTCTCGGTCTTCCTCGTGGTCTGTTCCCCTCGATCTTGCCAGTTGTCAATAAGTTCTCCAATCCATTTCTTCTCATAACATGTCCAAAAAATGTTGACTGTCTTCGTCTAATTTCTCTAATCAGTCTACGAGCCTTTAGCAAGATGAAAGACATTCTGACCAATAAAAAGATCTCGATTGAAACGAGAAAAATAGTGTTGAGGGGATACATAGAGCCTGTTCTTTTGTATGGATGTGAAACTTGGACAATGAAGCTGAAAAACATCTGATGGCTGCAGAAATGTGGTTTTTGAGGAAAATGCAAAGAATACCATGGACAGACAGAAAAACCAATGACCAAGTACTACAGGAGACAAATGACTTTTGACTTGGCGCTTGTTCTGATCTCTTCAAGGTATCTCCCATCAGATGTTATGACTGTTCCGAGATAATTGTATCGATTCACTTGCTGCAGAATATTCCCATTTACTTGTATACTTGTATAATCCCATTTACTTGTACTTGCAGTACCACATTGTGGTACTTCGTTCTTCCTAGTGACGACAATAACCTGTGTCTTCTTACAATTTAATTCTAACCCCAGTTGCTCACTGTGTACAACAACCGCGTCTACTAATTGTTGCAGATCCTGTGCATTGTCTGCAATCAATACTGTATCATCTGCATATCTAATGTTATTGATGTTTCTTACACCAATGCTGATTCCATTTATATCTTCTACATTTCTGAAAATATTTTCACTATATAGGGAAAAAAGATCTGGAGACATTACACATCCCTGCCTAACACCTCTCTTAATAGGCTGATATTGTCCCACTTCATTATCAATCCTTATGGCAGCTTGTTGTTTCCAATATATGTTTTTTTATAAGTCTAATGTCTTTCCCATAAATTTGTAGATCTGCAAGCATATCCACCATGTTGACATGTCTAACTCTATCAAAAGCCTTTGTGTAATCAATAAAGCAAAGATGTATATCCTTGTTTACTTCTATAGCACGTTCATTAACTGTTCGCAGCATATACACAGCATTTACTGTACCCTTTCCTTCTACAAACCCACATTGTTCTTCCACTATTTCAGGTTGTATTTTCTTCCTCACTCTTTGAATGATAATTCGTAACAAAATCTTTGTGATGTGACTCATTATACTAATTGTTCTATGTTGATCACATTCCAAGGTTCCTGATTTCTTTAGGATTGCAATAAATACAGAATTACATAATTCAGAAGGTATATCTTCAGTATTATAAATTGTGTTCAGCAGTCTGGTGACTTGCTCTAATCCAAATTCTTCTAAAGCTTCAATCATTTCTGTTGTGATGTTATCTGCACAGGGCCTTGCCAGCTTTCATATGCTTAAGAACATTTCGAACCTCCATCTCCAAAACTGGCGGTCCTTCATTATTAAATCTAATATCATACTGTTCGTCTCTGTTATCATCATAAAGGTGTTTCACATAATCTGTCCATACACGTAGAATCTGATGTTTTTCTATTATGATTTTGCCCTCTTTAGTTTTTAGACAGCCTGTTGATGTACTTGTTCTTTTATTAGTAAGTTCCTGAATTCTTTTGTGCACTAATTTGGTATTTTGACTGTTGTGTTGTTTTTCAATTTCTAAGCACTTTTCCTCAAGCCATGATTCTTTTGCCTTCCTACATAATATTCTGACTTGTCTGTGAATTTCTTCATATTAGGCAGGATTATTTTTGTTGAGTCTTCTTGTTTCCATTAGGTGTACAATTTCTTCAGTCATCCATTTCTTACGACCAACCTTCTTTAATTTTGGAATAGTTGTTTCTGCGGCCAAACTGATTGAATTCTTTAACATTTCCCATTGACCATTCACATCCTGGAATAATATCTCTAGATCAGACAATACATCAAATCTGTTCTGTACTTCTATGTTGAATTTGTTTTGTATTTCCTTGTCATTACTCAATGTACACAAATCATATTTAGTGTTTTCTGTTATATATTTGACTTTCTTCAGCTTTATCCTCAATGTTCCTGTAAGTAGTCTGTGGTAACTATAACAATCAGCACTGGGAACTGTTTTTGCTACTGTTAGTGCGTTTCTACATCTTTTGCTAATCAGAATGTAGTCAATCTGGTTTCTGATCCTGCTATCAGGACTCCTCCATGTCCGTAATCTTCTAGGGTGTTGCTTAAACCAGGTGTTTCCTACAAATATTTCCTTTTCTTTTGCCCACTCTACGAGTCTGTATCCTCTTTCATTTCTCTCTCCTAAACCATAGTTTCCTACTGTGTATCTATCACCTTGATTTCCTACTTTTGCATTGAAGTCTCCTATTATGATGTTTATTTCTGAATTTTTACATTTCTTTAAAGAAAACTCTATGTCATTATAAAATTCCTCTACACTATCTTCACTAGACTCTCCTGTTGGGGCATATACTTTAATAACATTTATGCTAAAAGGTCTGCCACTCAATTTAACTAGTAAAACTCTGTCCGACACGGCCCAGTGTCCTTGAACAGACGTTGATGTTTTCCGGTCCAAAATTATTGCCACTCCCCTTTGTCGATCTTCACCTCCAGATAAATAATCTTAAAATCTTCATCTATCTTGATGCCTGCACCAGTCCATCTCGTTTCGCACATCCCTAATAGATTAATTTTTTTCTCTTTGTATTTCTTGTTTTATGTTCTCTAATTTTCCGTCGTCGTTTAACGTCCTAACGTTCCATGTGGCTAATTTTAATGTCTCTGTCCTTGTCTTGCGATGATCAGTCTTTAAGCGAATCATAATATACTAGGCACTTTCAAAGAGGTAGTTTGCCGTTGCTTTCCTCTATGGCAGTGACCATACTGGCCGGATGACCGCAACCATTATCTCTCGAAAGAGATCCTCTGAAGTCACGAAACTCGAGACCATAACCAACAAATATCTGTCGGCTGCCCTCAATTGCCTTTGTGTGTGTCTGCGAGAGAGAGAGAGAGAGAGAGAGAGAGAGAGAGAGAGAGAGAGAGAGAGAGAGAGAGAGGGGGGGGAGGGAGGGAGGGAGAGCGAGCGAGAAGGAGAGAGAGGGGAGAGGGCGGAAGGTAGGGAGAATTAGAAATAAAATAAACCGCGTAAAACGAATGTGAAGTTATGTTATTACACTACATGCCTCATGTCACGATCAGTATAACCCTAAATACTTATTTCTTTTAAAATCCAAACAACAACGACAACAACAACAACAACAACACCATTTAATTAAAAGAAAAGTATTAAACAGAGATAACGATTAGTAAAGAAAGCAACAATAAACATAAGCAACATCCCCCAATCCCCACTCATCCCCCAAAATAAATTAAACATGGCTTTTGTAAAAACAAAGAAGTGCTAATGGAAGAGAGTGCAACTTCCGTGTTTTATAATAGTACGGAATTGTGTAGCAGTTATGCTACATCGAGGCATCTGCAAGTGTATTGATTCCCACTGGATGAACACAGACCTCATTCAAATCAAAGGGCTTTCAATTATAAGTCTACTGATGCTATCAGAATACCCTTGTCCATAGCTATCAAAAACTTATTATCACTCTACGCATAGAAAGTCCTTGAAAGAGTGCTATTTCTTTAAAGTCAAATATTTATCTAACTTATAACACGGTGCACAGTGACATCCTTCTTCTTCTTCTTCCTCTTCTTCTTCTTCTTCTTCTTCTTCTTCTTCTTCTTCTTCTTCTTCTTCTTCTTCTTCTTCTTCTTCTTCTTCTTCTTCTTCAAATGCCTGGCCTAAGCAGACATAACTCTCCTATCCTCTCTTGTCATTGGTTGCCTATCTGTTTAAGCCTCCCACATTCATGTGCACGTTTTCCTCATTTGCTTCCCTTGCCTACCATGTTGCAGATAAATGTAAGGTCTATCTTCTACGTTTTATGTTGACAAATCTCATAACTTACATTTGTCATACCATTACAAATCTGACAAATGGTCTAGCAACGCCTGCAGCTGGCAATACCTCAACTTTTCTTTTATTCTTTTTTTTTCCATGATATTCCCAGCATTCTTCTAAAAACCACATTTCCATTGTAGACTTCAATAGCAGTATACACGTTTTTCTTCTAAAATTCCAAGGAGGTTTTCTCCCTACCTTCCCTTGGAACTTTAGACGGTAGAAAGGTGCGACCAAAACATTCATATCTGGATACAATACGAATGTTTAGCACCATAAATTACATTTATAATCGTAACATGTGGGATATGTGGTGTAAGAACCACTGACCAATATTGTCTAAGATACATTTTATATCACAAATGAAGTTAGGATAATAGAGACAGTAAAATATAATTAACATCACAGGTGAAGTTAAGATAACAGAAACAGTAAAACATATTTAACGTCACAAGTGAAGTTATGCAGGATAATTTCGCAGACGTCAGCTGAAAACAAAAAAAATCAATAAAACCAGGCGACCCTTTTAAACCGTCAGCTTAGTGTCAGTGGACAGATTCTTATCTGATATTATCCCTCAAATAACAACAAGTAAGTGGGAAGGAAAGCAGCCTATGAAAGCCAGTGTAATGTTACCCAAGAGAACCGGAAATCTGAGCAACCGGAATTGACGCCATAATCTTGACTTACGTGGGATGAGCCATCTTAACACGACCAGGCTTTCGGGAAGGTTTCAAGAAGATATATCCTGGCTGTACACCACCGGAACTGTGGCGTCAAGGCAGTGAAGGCGTTTCACATTTCCCCATCACACGTCGAGTCGAGCGCCCGAAATCATCCGTGGGTAATTTGAGGCAGGCCGTCTTGTTCTGATTTCGGTGGTATGAGTCATCGGTCTATCAGAAAGCAATGGCAAGCTACTGAACGTAATATTTGCCTAGTAAATCACAATCAGAAAAAAAGAAATTCTGGGGTTGATTTCGACGTTCTGTAAAAGACACCCGACTGACTTTAACACCACAGGACGGACTCGAAGTAGATCTCGTCTCAGTGTTTCCTTACAGCAGCTCTGATAGGACAAACGGATGTAACGGTGTTCTCCATCTGCTGGTCTTTTATGTCAAGGCATGCAAATATCATCATCATCACAGGCACTGCCGACTGGCATGGTCCTCCATGCATCTCCCCTGATCTCGGCTACAGCTTTAACAGATACACCCTTTTGATAATATTCCTCCATGCCACCGCCCGTCCCAGACCATCCAGCATCATCTCTCTCGGTCTGCCCATGCCCCTTCTATTGTTGACCTGTCCAGTGGTCATGATCTGTCCCAATGTCTCTCGTCTCATTACATGACCACAGAACACATTTTGTTTCCTGCTTATATTTATATGTAATATTCTACTTTCAGAAGATTGTTCCGGGCATTCGTTGTTAGATAGTCCGGCAGTCCAAGGAATTGGTAGGCCAGAGAGTACAGAATATGACTGGTCATAGACAGTACACAATATGACTGGTCGTAATAGAGACCACAGGACGTGACTCGTTTTAGAGAGCACAAAACATGACTCAACGTTTAGAAAGTGCCGAACATGACTCGTTATAGAGTGCACAGAATGTTATTTGTTATAGAGAGTATATAACGTGACTTATAATAGAGAGTACGGAACATGACTTGTCGTTATAAAGAGTAAGGAACGTGACTCGTCGTTATAGAGAGTAAAGAACACGACTCGTTATATAGAGTACAGAACATGACTAGTTATAGATAGTACAGAACATGAGTCGTTATAGCGAGTACAGAACATGAATCGTCGTTATAGAGAGTAAAGAACACGACTCGCTATAGAGAATACAGAACATGACTCGTCGTTATTGAGAGTAAAGAACACTCGTTATAGCGAGTACAGAACATGAATCGTCGTTATAGAGAGTAAAGAACACGTCTCGCTATAGAGAATACAGAACATGACTCGTCGTTATTGAGAGTAAAGAACACTCGTTATAGCGAGTACAGAACATGAATCGTCGTTATAGAGAGTAAAGAACACGACTCGCTATAGAGAATACAGAACATGACTCGTCGTTATTGAGAGTAAAGATCACGACTTGTTATAGAGAGTACAGAACGTGATTGTTATAGAAAGTACACGACATGACGTTTTAAACAGATTACAGAACATGACTCGTTAAGGAGAGTACAGAACATGACTTGTTATAGACAGCACTGAACATGACCCATCAGTATAGAGAATTCGGAACATGTCCAATCGGTGTAGAGAATACAGTATATGCATTAGGATGTGGGAATCAGTCGTTTCAGTGATACGTTGATGATATCAATATGCTTGGCACCGTCCTCCCGTACACCTCCCCGGAATTCAATGTATCTGGCTACAAATTGCAACATCTCCAAACAGGTCTGTTCATTTATTGATGTGGCGTGTACCGTTAGAATATGCATGGAAGCTACGAGTGGTGATATATTATACATTGTAGTGTGGTGTACTAACCCGCGTGCAGCCTCCACGCTCCGGCTGGGGACGACAGAAACTACCAAGAAGTGACAAACCTGACACAATCCCTGGAAATGATGGTACGGAAATCAATGAAGAAAGGAAAGGGTAATATTAATGGCAGATATTGCCGCTAGGGTGTGATATGTTAGATACTCACATATTCTAGACCTCGACATAATGAAGTTAAGTGTCCAGTTCCTTTCCTTGACGCCTGACCTTCTCATACACCACCCAGAAAATTGGGAAATGTATCGCCTACCCATTTCACAAGCCTTGGTCGATACCACAGTGTACAGATCCGAAAACAATTATCCTGTCACAAATGGGGATTGAAGACTGATCCTTGTTTTGATAAACGCGCCCACTCATCACTACATTTTCCCAACAACAACAACAACAAAACGCAGTTAGTGAGAAATACAAATAGAGTATAAACACAAATATAGGAAATGTTACAGGAATTACATCTTCTGCTCAAGAATATTATGTATAATATACACTAAGCATGAGCGAATATATGGAATGAGAAAACAAAACTTTCTTTTCCGAGAGGGATCATTACCATGGAACATCCGTAACCCAAGATCATATTTTATGTGAATATATATCTAAACGTTCGTACGGAGACTTATAGTAGTCCAAAAACAAACATTTAGTTTCGTCACCAATATTCGATTGTTCACGTTGTGCTAAGTTAGTAAATATATACGCTAAATTTATAGTTACGACATATAAATAATAAAATGACATTAAAACAACACTCCCGCCCCATAAAAAAAATATTCTAAGTTCTTAATATATCGTTATCGCCAACCACATGTTTACTATGATGATTAAAAACTTGTAAACATCATACCCGAGGACAGGAACAAATAAACGCACCAAATTAAAAGCTTGCTGAACCTTCTGCCGTTGAGTGTTTAAAACTCCCACTGAGCAGACAAACAGATTTAGTTGTGAATCTGTGATTACCATGCGATAGCAAATGCACCACATAAGAACAGCATCAGTGGCTATGTATGTGATATATTTCAGCCAGAAAACTATTCATCCATCGACTCCATGAGTTATATATCTCTGCAGTATGTACCTGTTGAGATGCAGCGGAATGTGCCACGTACACAAATGTGATATACTGTTGCAGCCATTGCTTTTATGATTTATTATCGCATTGTCCAACCGATTGTTTGTGGCTTTTTCTTAAATAAACTTAATGCTCTGAGCCAACTGATATCCACACTCATTTTAAAGCTCTCGGGGTAGATTCCTATGTGTGTGCCACAACGCTGAGTTTTTCTGTTATTTAAATGTGTACTTACACTTTTGTGTTGGTTAATATAAATAACTATTTCACACGTAAAGTCGCAGTTGACAGGAGGATAATGTCTTTTACTGAAAGATGCTCACATAAACTTGTTTGTCAAATGCTCCACTTGTTCAATGATCTTTCCAATCTTCACTTTCCAATCTTCACTTTCCAATCTTCACTTTCCAATCTTGTATTCGCTCACAGTGAACTCTAGACAAGTCCACACACATGTTAGTACTTCTTGTGCACTGAACTAATGTTTGTATGTGGATTAGCTTTCCTCATTACCAGTGTCCCTCACCATCAGGCCAGTCCATTCCGACTTAAGAGGTACTTGCAATTTACTTCCCCAAGTCAAGGACGAGAAATCAACATTTTAGCCCACTTGACCGATGTAGGGGTTGAACCCGCTACCTGGGCATCAGCACACCGAATGTTTAAGAACGAGCGCTTGTATCCTGTCGGCGACCCTGACTCACTTTCAAACAAATTATCTTATGTTTTGCGTATGTCAAATTATACAACGAATTCTAGTGACTTGAAACACGGTACTTGATTGCATTAACGAGAACAGAGGCATTGGAGAACATCGTGACAGCTAAATATCAGCGGTAGAAGCAGCAGTAGCAAACAGAGAGAAATAATACATGATGATATAAGAAACGTGAATATCGGCAGAAACATTGATCTAGACCAATGATAGAGATCTATGGACAAGATATGAGCGCCTACGTCACTGGCAGTGCACATGATGATTATAACGATGACGATGACTGGAAGGATATCACAGGGTTAATTCCATTGTCTGTGCAAGTAATACGTCACAGTCAATTCTAGAGATGCTTAATATGTCTTCAACGTCGCAGCAACTAGCTTTATTTGCATGCTATTCAGTCTCTATGAAAAGGCATCAATCTGAAATTTCCAGTTTCCCGAAATATAACTGTTGCGCCGTGTACAATTCTAAGCACTTCAAATAAACTGCCCCTGGATCTTCTCCCGATGCATAATCATTATCATCATTATGTGGCAGACAGTTCAGCGTAGATATTCGTGATTCGGTGTATCCACGATCACTAGAATCTGCAATCAGATCTGTGATGTTGTTCCGACTACGCCATGAGACCAATCGATCCAGATATTTACATTTTCGTCTTCTCCTTGACCTTCTTTCATCGGGTTTGCCAGCTGTAATTACGTTTTCAGGTGTATGACTCCATATAAAGGGCCCAACAAATATGTGAATATCAATTAATTAATTAATTAAATTAATGTGCGTTTCACTTATCTTTTAAAGAACTGTCGTATTCGTTTTTATGTCTGTCAATTTTTTTATTCCAGAAACCACATTTTCTCTTGTCTGCTTATATCCCGTGCTTCACAAGCACATTATATTATAAGTTCTTTACATCAGTATGTTATCACTACAACTGACATAGTTTTATTGATTATGTTTTCCATTTTGCACTATGCTACAATTGCCAATGCGATTCTCTATAAGCATCTACCGTCAGATGTTATGACTGGTCCAATCAGTTGTCCTGGCGTACCTTCTTCATCTGTCCTTTATTCCCCATTTTGGCACAGAACCTCAACTAAACCACTCCAAGCATTCCCATCGTGTGCTGTCTCCTGCAGCCCCCTCCATGTCCCCCCAATATTTGTCATATATGTCTGTAATTCTCTTCTCCAGGTGTTTCAGGTCTCCCGCTATTTCGTTTGCCCTGTGGATTCCAGACAAGAGAGTGTCTAGCTATATTATCCTCAGGTTTTCTAGGTGTGTATCCGATCCAGCGCGAGCGTCTTTTCTTTACATCTTGGTTCAAGTGCATTCGATCAGTTCTCTCCATGAGTTCAGTATTGATGATTCTGTCATACCATTTTATTCCTGCTATTGAACGCATGCACCAATTAATGAATGTTTGTAGTTTATTTGTAATTCTTGTAGTTTTTCTCTATATTCCTGACGCTTACAGTAGTACTGATTTAATATTGGGGTTACAAATTCAAATTGCGAATTGCTTCCGGTACAATGGCGACAAAATGACGCGTTACTTTTCGGGGGGGGGGGGGGGGGGGGGACGCTATTTAGTGTTTTCCTTTGGATTTCGTGTGATTTCCTATGGATTTCCTGTGAATAGTGTTTCCTGTGGAATTATGTGATGTTATTTTGTGTTCTTTTATTGGACGTTTTCAAAGAAGCCACGGAAGGCAGGTGGTGGATGAAATTTTGAGGGCAGCCGACAGATATTTGTTGGTCATGGTCTCGAGTTTCACGACGGCAGGCAGAGGAGCTCTTCTTGAGTCAATGGCTGCGGTCTCCGACCAGTGGTCACTGCCATAGAGGAAAGCAACGGCAAACTACCACTTTAAAAGTGCCAAGTACATCATGATTCGCTTATAGACTGATCATCGCAAGACAAGGACAGAGACGTTAAAATTAGCAACATGGAACGTTAGGACGTTAATCGACGACGAAAAATTAGAGAATATAAAACAAGAAATTGGAAGGGAAAAATTAATATTTTAGGTATGTGCGAAACGAGATGGACAGGAGCAGGCATCAAGATAGATGAAGATTTCAAGATTATTTATTCTGGAGGTGAAGATCGTCATAGGGGAGTGGCAATTATTTTGGACCAGAAAACATCAAAATCTGTTCAAGGATATTGGGCCGTGTCGGACAGAGTTCTACTAGTTAAATTAAGTGGCAGACCTTTTAGCATAAATATTATTCAAGTATATGCCCCAACAGGAGAATCCAGTGAAGATAGTGTAGAAGAATTTTATAATGACATAGAGTCTGCCTTAAAGAAATGTAAAAATTCAGAAATAAACATCATAATAGGGGACTTCAATGCAAAAGTAGGAAATCAAGGGGATAGATACACAGTAGGAAACTATGGTTTAGGAGAGAGAAATGAAAGAGGATACAGACTCGTAGCGTGGGCAAAAGAACAAGAAATGAGTGTAGGAAACACCTGGTTTAAGCAACACCCTAGAAGATTATGGACATGGAAGAGTCCTGAAACCAGATTGACTACATTCTCATTAGCAGAAGATTTAGAAACGCGCTAACAGTAGCAAAAACAGTTCCCAGTGCTGATTGTTCTAGTGACCACAGACTTCTTTCAGGAACATTGAGGATAAAGTTAAAGAAAGTCAAGTATATAACAGGAAACACTAAATATGATTTGTGTACATTGAGTAATGACAAGGAAATACAAAACAAATTCAACATAGAAGTACAGAACAGATTTGAAATATTGTCTGATCTAGAGATCCTATTCCAGGATGTGGATGATCAATGGGAAACGTTGAAGAATTCAATCAATGTGGCTGCAGAAACAACTATTCCAAAATTAAAGAAGGTGGGTCGTAAGAAATGGATGACTGAAGAAATTGTACACCTAATGGAAACAAGAAGACTCAACAAAAATAATTCTGTCAAATATGAAGAAATCACAGACAAGTCAGAATATTATGTAAGGAGGCAAAAGAAGCATGGCTTGAGGAAAATTGCTTAGAAATTGAAAACCAACACAACAGTCAAAATACCAAATTAGTGCACAAAAGAATTCAGGAACTTACTAATAAAAGAACAAGTACATCAACAGGGTGTCTAAAAACTAAAGATGGCAAAATCATAATAGAAAAAGACCAGATTCTACATGTATGGACAGATTATGTGAAACACCTTTATGATGATAACAGAGACGAACAGTATGATATTAGATTTAATAATGAAGGACCGCCAATTTTGGAGATGGAGGTTCGAAATGTTCTTAAGCATATGAAAGCTGGCAAGGCCCCCGGTGCAGATAACATCACAACAGAAATGATTAAAGCTTTAGAAGAATTTGGACTAGAGCAAGTCACCAGACTGCTGAACACATTATATGATACTGGAGATATACCTCCTGAATTATGTAACTCTGTATTTATTGCAATCCCAAAGAAATCAGGAACCTTGGAATGTGATCAACATAGAACAATTAGTATAATGAGTCACATCACAAAGATTTTGCTAAGAATTATCATGCAAAGAGTGAGGAAGAAGATACAACCTGAAATAGGGGAAGAACAATGTGGGTTTGTAGAAGGAAAGGGTACAGTAAATGCTGTGTATATGCTGCGAACAGTTATTGAACGTGCTATAGAAGTAAACAAGGATATACATCTTTGCTTTATTGACTATACAAAGGCTTTTGATAGAGTTAGACATGTCAACATGGTGGATATGCTTGCAGATCTACAAATTGATGGGAAAGACATTAGACTTATAAAAAACATATATTGGAAACAACAAGCTGCAATAAGGATTGATAATGAAGTGGGACAGTATCAGCCAATTAAGAGAGGTGTTAGGCAGGGATGTGTGATGTCTCCAGATCTTTTTTCCCTATACAGTGAAAATATTTTCAGAAATGTAGAGGATATAAATGGAATCAGCATTGGAGGACGAAACATCAATAACATTAGATATGCAGATGATACAGTATTAATTGCAGACAATGCGCAGGACCTGCAACAATTAGTAGATGCGGTTGTTGTACACAGTGAGCAACTGGAAATTGTAAAAAGACTTAGGATATGGTTGTCACTAGGAAGAAAGAAGTGCCACAATGTAATATACAAGTAAATGGAAATATTCTTCAACAAGTGAATCGGTACAATTATCTTGGAACAGTCATAACATCTGATGGGAGATGCCTTGAAGAGATTAGAACAAGAATCGCCATGGCGAAAGTAGCCTTTAGCAAGATGAAAAACATTCTGACCAATAAAAAGATGTCAATTGAAACGAGAAAAAGAGTATTGAGGGGATACATAGAGCCTGATCTTTTGTATGGATGTGAAACTTGGACAATGAGCAGTCAAGCTGAAAAACATCTGATGGCTGCAGAAATGTGGTTTCTGAGGAAAATGCAAAGAATACCATGGACAGACAGAAAAACCAATGACCAAGTACTACAGGAGACAAATGAACATCGTAAACTGATTAGAGAAATTAGACGTAGACAGCCAAATTTTTTGGACATGTTATGAGAAGAAATGGATTGGAGAACTTGGTGACAACTGGCAAGATCTAAGGGAACAGACCAAGAGGAAGACCGAGAGGAAAATACCTGGATGGCTTTGCCACATGGCATGGACGAGGCAGGAACACTGAGCTGATCCACGACACTGGTGATCGAGTGAAATGGCGAGTCATGACCGCCCACGCTTTCCGGCATGGCACATGATTTATTGATTTACAAATTCAAAATTTGGTGATAAGTTTAACTTCTTTTGACTTCCACAAATTTCCCAGAGCCATGTAAGCTCCTCTTTCCTTTAGTATTCTTAATTTACTATCTCTCTTTCTCCATTTCTGTCTACATTGTTTCTCAGATAGGTGTATGATTCCGCCTCTTGAAGTGGAGTTTCACAAAGGAAGATCTGGTTGTGTTTTTCTTGGCTAATCACATATCTTTGAATAAATACTTTGATATCTCTTCAGGCTGATAAGTTTATCTTAGATTTGATTACGCTGTGTGGCAAGAGTGCAGTGTCGTTAGCGAAGTTCAAATCTTCAAGTTGCTTTGTTAGGGTCCATTGAATTCCACTTCTGCCGGTAGTTCATTGTTGTCTTTATAACTCAGTCTATGTGTGAGGTTTTTTTGTGTGTGGGTTTATAGAGAATTACAGAAGTTCCAATGAGTGAAGTTCTATAAAGTATATCTCTCTATAAAAGATACAGGTTAGTAACAGCAAGTGTTGTCCAGAGGTATTGATATTTATTCTCGCATAACCCTTGTAAAGAAACCATTCAGTATTTTGCCTCATCGAGTACCCCCACTGTGAGAAATTAGACCTAAGTTAAGTTCTACACAGAATTATTTATAGATGATTTCTCTTCTAGGCCATATATATATATATATAGAGAGAGAGAGAGATCTTGGCAGTTAGCCACAGTAACCAATGAAAGCAGTTCTCTCATCTTCCAGCTGACTGTGCTCTGGTCGCCAACCTCATGTTTGATCTCTAATTATTTATTTCAAGTGACACAAGACACTTGGACAAATGATCACATTGACAATTGTACCATTGTAGTGAACATAACAACAACTGTATTTTACACTGGTTGAACAAGACAACATGAGAAGATCTTGACAACAGTTGGACAAACATTCACAAAGGAATGATCACACCAACAGATTAGACAAGTCATACATCATGGAAGATACTTGACAACAACCACACAGAACTTTCACAATCTCTGTAACCAACCACAACAGTAGAGTAACAGTCACCATGAAGATGCTTGACAACAGTTGGACAAGACAACCACAGGGACATATATCTCAAAACTGTTCTCTTACAACTAATCTTTTATTAATGTCTGATGAGGTCAAGTGAAGACTCAGGCTTCATTTTCTGCCAACAATTTACATCTCAAATATGTTTATATGCAAATTATAGTGACATTATCTATGAAAACCCAAACACCTCACTCATTATCCCCACAGAACATTAACCTAAAACAAACCCCACCTCCTTCATCAAGATATCCTACACCACAACACTGTAATCATGCTATCGCTTTTCCAACCGTCAAATGAGGAAAACACATAATAAACCTATAGCCGGGCACAAGTATAGGGACCTTCTGCTCCACTGGTCTGTTTAATCCTTTTAGCACCTATGATGGTGTTGGACAGCTCAGGTTGCAGTTCTCCCATAATGTTTCTCTAGTTCAGGCTATTCCCCACTTTGACTAGTCCGAAGCAAGTGACAAACATGTCCTTCCGAAGGGTGAGTAGACTGTTCGCAAAGTTGATAATATGGGATTAGTTTTACTTTTCAGTAGATGAAGATCTAAAAACTATTATGACCCATCATTCTTCTCTACCAGTCTATCTCCCACAAAAGGTTTTGATGTAACTAAATCACCACATCTAATTATCACTAATCCATTTTTGAGAATTTGCTCTATGTATTAACTTCTGCTCCTTTAGCTTTCAGCCAATATTAATAATAAGCTGTGATATAGTCTGCTCCAAGTGCACCTTTAATGTCCACTCTTAGCCAGTAGTGACATGCTGAAGACCAGATAATCTCTCCTCTTAAGGTTTCTTCTTGAATTTATCTTGAAGATATAGCCTGGGGCTTTTACTAAATTGGAGAGTATCCCTGTTTTAGGCTTTTAATCAAGACTTTTCTTCAGTGCCATCTGTATAGGCCAGAATTAGTGGATTCAGGCTGACCATTTGCAACCTGTTGTTCATGTGGTACTTTATGGAGTCTTATTTTTCAGCTGGAGTTGAAGACTAGAGCTCAGGACTTCCCTGGAGTTGTCCTGGTAATTAAAGGCCTCCTTAGCCCAAATCTTCCTCATTATATTTTCTCTGGAGTGCAGATGACCACCATCCTAAAGAAAAATACAATTGCCCCCTTTTTGGGCAAATTTTACGCCACCTGATTACTGCATCTTGCAACCTTACAGTCCTTACTTAAAGCGGTATGGAATCCAATGCTTTCGACTTAGATCAACTTTCTTTTATTGGCAGGGCTTCATATTATGATAATTCGGAGCGTTAATTATTACTCCCAGCCCGAGGGTTTACCCCAATTGAAATTTAGTCCCCACCATAATCATGCTACCCTCAAACATTAAAATACATATATCGGACTTTATTTCCGATATTACGATATCTTCCTTACGATTTTCTTCTCTCCTATTTTTAGGTGTGAGGCGGGTATTCAAACGCTCCTCCTATATTAAAGGTAACGGCTTACAGTGTTAATTACTACTGAACGTATGACTGAAATGAAAATGGACTGGGGGCTGCTAAGTGTCCTGCAAGACATCATGCTACCCTATGGCATTGATTCTTTAATTTACCCCTGAGTGTTTCTGCTTATGCAGCATTATTCATCATGTTTAAGTTTCATGTAACATCTTGCAGGGAACACCTTCCCGTGACATGATTTTTAATTGTTAGGTCGCACTGTATGCATTGAGTAGATCGCAGGCATTTGAAACGGATTTGTGCCTTATGCAGAAATGTGTGGCTGCTGGTCTTCTAGTGACTGCCGTTCCATCCACGATGAACTGTGTTTTTGTGGGATACTTTTGTGTTGGCATTCTGGCGACGGCATTATTTACAGTGAAATGTGTTCACATTTGTTCGAGGTTGTATTGTGGCGTGAACTGCATGTTCCAACAAAAAAAAAATGGTGTCACTGGCTAGAAAACATCTAGAAACGGAACAATATCAAATTTATCTAGACTCTGTAGGTGAACATCTGGATAGGAGGATGACTGCCGTTTCCATCAGGGATGAACTGTGTGTTTCATGGTTGGACTTTTGTTTTGACATTCTGGCGGCGGTATTATGCACAGTGTACCTGTGCTGGCTGTTGTTTGTCGAGACTCCTCCCTTTTTCACTTTTCACATGGGACAGCGAGGAGCATTGTATGTGATATTCACTGACACAGGAACGGAGCATAATGGGGACGACCCGTTGCTGTGAAGTTGGAACCGCGACTAACTAACTAACTAACTAACCTTCCTTAGACACCTTCACCAGATATCACACTCTCTAGTCTACTGATATTTTTGGTTTCTGTCTTGTGTGCTCTACCAACTAATTTGTGTAGCAGTTGAGTTGATATCTATACTGGATTTAATAGCTTCAGCTGGATACCCTCTGGGACAGCAGCTTTTCCATTTTTCAATAGTTTGATAACTTTACTAATTTCTTCTGTAGATTGTCCTCACAGTTGATATCCAGTTCCACTTTTACAGATTGGATATCGGGAGGGTCGTTCGGAATTGGTCTATACAGAAAAATAAAGTAAAGCATTCAAACCAGGTAGTCTTTAATATTGGTGAGAAGAGTCCGCAGTCACGACATGCTGTTGTCACTGGCCAAAATATTTGATAGTAAAGTCTGGATAAAAACAAGTCTAAAATGTCCTTGGCAGGACTTTGCGGTCACCCCCATGTTGAATTTCTATGACATTTTATCTTAAATAGTTTGACATTATTTCTGACCGAAAAAGTCAACTGAGCTGTGTATGAAATGAACCTTCTACCCCGCCAGAAGTGCAATGAAGTCAAAGCGCATTCAATCTCTCGGTAGCACCGACCGCTCCAAATAACATCGTACACAGTAGGTTGGTTTCTTCTTCTTCTTCTTCTTCTTCTTCTTCTTCTTCTTCTTCTTCTTCTTAACCGCCATGGGAAGAGAGGCCCCTAACGATCTCATATCAGGCTGTCCTATCTGTTGCCATCTCATGCAGCTCCCTCCAAGTCTTCCCCACATGATTCAACTCTTGTCTCAAGTTCTCTTCTCCGTGTGTTACTAGGTTCTCTCGCTTTCTCTATCTCTCGCTCTCTCTCTCTCTCTCTCTCTCTCTCTCTCTCTCTCTCTCTCTCTCTCTCTCTCTCTCTCTCTCTCTCTCTCCTCTCTCTCCCTCTCTCATTATATTTCTTTTCCCCTGTGGGCTGAAGAGAAAAATTATACTATTAAAAATTGTTCTCAATGCGTGACCCACAAGCGCTGGCATCTTTTAATTATGTCGTGTTTCGCTGGACATTCTTTAGTCCTCTCCATAAGCCGTGCATTAGTGATTCTGTAATAACATTTTAGCCCTTCTGTTTTGCTCATGTATCAGCTAACGAGTGTTTGTATTTAGCATTTTAGTTGTTCTCCGTGTTTCTGACCCATACAGCAGTGATAATTTGACGCTAGAGTTGAATACTCTAAGATTGATATCAAGAGGATAGAGGAGGGGTCGATCCGAAGAGAATGGTTGCTACCTCTGGAGCGGTCTCGGCTGGCAAAGATTAGTTTCATCTTCGTGCCAGGGCATGCGGGAGTACAAGGAAATGAGCGGGCTGACAAGCTCGCAGGTGAGGCTACTGTGGAGGGCGGACGCGCCATGGACCAGGCCGACATTCTGAATGCTCTACGAGAAGTAAGACTTTTGCGAGAACCAAGTGATGACTGTGAATCTACAACAATGGCCAGACTGCGAGAGCAGCAAATTAAAAGAGGGGTGGCCAAACAAGAACACTACGCAGGAAGCCAAAGAAGATTGATAAACCAACACAGAACTGGCGTCGTTAGCCGCTACACGCTGCGGGATTTGCTGAGGAGGGGATCCGAGCAAATATGGACTGAATGGTTCGATGTGCAATGAGGATGATCTGTCGACTAACTAACTAACTAACTCTAAGATTGATAGCAGATAGCACCCTTCAATGTTTGTTCTGAATTTGGTTTAACAATTACCAAAACGAAGACACAGATTATGTCACAAGATGTACATGGGGTACCGTCAATCTTTTTTGACGACTCCGAACTGGAGATAGTAGACCATTTTACATATTTAGTATCAGAGGTAAATAGTAAATTATACCTAGATCAGGAACTCAACATCAGGATTGGTAAGGCAGCAACAACAATGAATAGGTTAACAAAATGAGTCTAGGAAAACAGGAAGCTTACTGCGAAAACAAAAATCCTTGTCTATCAAGCCTGTGTCCTTAGTACTCTTCTTTATGGCAGTGAAGCCTGGACAACTTACTCACACCAAGAGAAACGTTTAAACAGCTTTCATATGCGATGTCTGCGAAGAATACTTGAAGATTAGATTGTGTGACGATTTGTTCCATGCTTAGTCTTCGCAGACTTAGATAGAGCACGTTAGGAGGATGGATGGAGGTAGAATACCAAAGGACATCTTCCCTGGTGAATTACAAATGGGTAAGAGATCTCATGGTCGGCCTCTACTACGATACAAAGATATGTGTATAAGCGGGACATGACTGATAATGCACATTGGGAGCAAGTCGCCGCCGAACGTGTTGTAAGGAGGGCAAATATCAGAAATGGAATAAAGACAAAGGAGAAAATGACTTCAGATAGATCACACACTGATTAAACGTTCACATGCATCCATTGTGGAAAAACATCTACAGTGCGAATTGGTCTAATCAGTCAAATTCGCTACCGCCATGGGTTGTAGTTATTATGCCTGTTTTAAAGCACAATGTAACAAACTATCGTCTGTTAAGACGGCAAGGTGCCAATAATGATAGCAGATGCAATTTTTTTAAAGACTTCGACACATTTATTAATGCTATGAAAGTCCCGCTTGCCTTTTGTATACTTATCTTACTATTTCTGTCTGCTTATCATTTGCTTGATTTATCTTCATTTTCCCCGTACAAATTTTAGACCTAATTGTTGTGACTTCCCCGTGCTTATTTAATATATATTGCATCTGACTTCGTGTGTGGGACAACAGGGCATCAACGATGTCCGTATCTCAAGATACGCTGTCAGAGTCTATTGAATTCCATCTCTTGCGGTAGAAATTGTTTTCATTGTAACCCAGTCTGTAATTAATGATAATATAAAAGGTGACATTCATATATTTTTATTTCAAGCATATCTGTTAGTTAGGTGGTCGTGCGCTTGTGGGACCAGGTGGAGAAGGCGGGGGAACAGATTGAGAACCCATATGTGGAACGAATGAGATTGCGGGGGATCGGTAGGGGTTCTGGAAGAATTTCAAAACTGAGAGGGAAGACCAGGTGAACCTTTAATCAGATAGGGGTGGGAACGATAAGTAGTATGACTCTTCGCTGGCTGTTGAACGAGGGGACTGAGCACGTATGGGAATGTCCTGAGTGCAGTGATGTGGGTTCTTAAATCAAATCAACTCCCTCATGAACAACTCTGCAAATCATGTCTTTATATGCCGTGTTAATAAAATTAATGATCTTCTTTGGAATATCATAGAGCCATGTCAGTTTCCAAATACTTTCATATCGATGTTATCAGAGACATTTTAATAGTCCATAAATCGTATATAAAATTCTTAATTCATGTTAATCATTTGCTCATTTTTCTTGGCCGTCTAGTGAATGCAAGATCTGTCTGATCGGAAGCCTTTTAATTCCTTAGTTTAGAATGATCCTGCTTAATATTTTCCCAAGAACTGGCAATAACATTATTCGTAAATAATGTTCGTATTCTTCTAGGTCTCCTTTCTTTAGCAACATTTTAAAATATCCTTCTTTTTTGTCTGGTATTTCTCCAGTCTCTCAGACTGTCAAACAATGTGTCGGTGGTATTACTGGCTTAAATAGCTTTAGTTCCTGCTTGACCAATAGCTGCCCCATCTTTCAGGTGGTTCAAAGCTTATTCTCTAGTTGGTTCATCACTTTCAGGTGGTTCAAAGCTTATTCTCTAGTTGGTTCATCACTTTCAGGTGGTTCAAAGCTTATTCTCTAGTTGGTTCATCACTTTCAGGTGGTTGAAAGCTTATTCTCTAGTTGGTTCATCACTTTCAGGTGGTTCAAAGCTTATTCTCTAGTTGGTTCATCACTTTCAGGTGGTTCAAAGCTTATTCTCTAGTTGGTTCATCACTTGATATGCAACTCCAGTTCTGCAGGCTGGATATCTAAGGCGTCTTTTGACGGTAATCTATTCAACAGTTTATCAAAGTATCCAATCCATCGCTTCATTTGATTTTAAGTGTATTTGTGAGAGCTTTTCCATTACTGTGCTTGGTGAATCCAATTTTGTCATTATATTGACTTTTTGTTTACTGGCAACCGGAAAGATTTGATGACATAGAGATAGAGGAAGACAGCGTGTAATTCCAGTCGAAATTAATCACCAGCTTTGTTGACTTTCAAAAAGCCTTCGACAATATCCACCGTCCTTCACTTTGGAATCTACATAACATCTATGGTTTCCCTCCCAATTATATCAACATCATAAAATCTTTCTACAAGGAGACACGTTGCTGCGTGAGAACAGAATCAGCAACTCTGACTGGTTCTCAGTGGAAACGGGAGTGAAACAGGGTTGTGTCTTGTCACCGATGCTCTTTGGAATAGCTATCGATTGGGTCATGCGCAAATGCACAAACAACACAAATAGGGGTATCCGTTGGGTTGACAATCTAGAAGACCTGGACTTTGCCGAGACATAGTGCTTTTAAGTTCAACACACCCAGATGCCCAAGAGAAAATAGACTATCTCCAAAATTTTTCAGGACAAATTGGTCTCCAAATTAACACTACAAAAACACAAACTATTGATCTTACCAACAGTTCAGACGACACCAAATTAAACAACCATGTACTTGAAAATGTCAACAGCTTCACATACCTAGGAAGCAAAATGACATCTACAAGGGACTCAACGCTAGAAATATTATCTAGAATCGCACTGGCATCTGATGCCTTCAATAAACTGTCAAACATCTGGAAGTCAAAGACACTCAGCAAACATACGAAACTTAAAATCTTCAACTCTTGTGTGATTCCAGTGCTAACGTATGGATGTGAGAGTTGGAAATCAACGGTAGCTTTAGATAAAATAAATAGACAATTTTGAGAACAAATGTCTTAGAAGAATTCTAAACCTCCACTGGACAGATTTCAGAACCAATACGCAAATAAGACAAGAGACTAAGCAAGACATTGTATCCAATTTTAAAAGAAAACGCCGTTGTAACTACATAGGCCATGTACTCAGAATGGATAAGACAAGACTCCCCAACTAAGCCCTCTTATGGTCACCAGTAGGGAAAAGAAAACGGGGAAGACCAAAAGAGACCCTGCGTAGACCCATCATCAGAGAAGGCTCATTCAACGGCCAAGTGAACATCCAGGATCTACAACAGGTAGCAGCGAACCGCCAGACATGGAGAGCCATGACTTCTGCCCTATGCGCCGCCTTAGGCTCAAGAGGAAAGATTAACTAACTAATTCTGTATAGGTCTGTGAGGGTTTCTTTAACTGCTGTTCTTCTGCCTCCTGCTAAGGTCGTCAAAACAGTGTCTTTTAACAGCTCTCTGGCAGCTTCTCTATCTTCTTTATATGTTTCAAGAGATATCGAGTAGCTCTGGATGCTTTACTAGTTAAATCCGCTAATTTTTCTTAAAATTTCCGTTAAATCTGCTTGTTAAAATCAACAAAAATTTGACAGACTACGAAACGAAATGGGAAAATATTAGTAGCAGTTCAAGGAATGGACTATGATTAACACTGGAATAATGGGAACAGCAGTCAAGCAAATAGTAAAGGCGATCGGTGTGATACTGACCACGGAATACACCGAGTGTTGGCTAATATCAAAATATGGGGCTAGCACCAAAACCAATAGGCCTCATGGCCTGGAAATGGGCCCCATTACTTCACTGTTTACCTGTGCTGGCAGTAACAGTTAATCTGTTTAAAATAGATAATCAAACGTTGTTCGCCCGTGCCTGGTACACATGGTTGCCTTGCCTTCTTGCTTGGGAAACCTAACTATTTTTTTTAATAGCCGTTTTCCTTCACTACAGACAAATCTACGCGTCTTACGTCAACACCGTTATCTCGCGTTCTCACGCAGTGCTGAACAGTGCCACTCAAAATCTAATTATTTATGTCGTCGACACATTCCGGAAGTGCTCAACCATTTCAGGCAGGAGAGAACGTGAACACCAGACGATACATCAGAATACATGCGATGAAAGAAAGAGTGCATACATATTTATGGACAGTCTCTCTTATGCCTTGTTGTGTAGATATGTAGAAATGTGTTTGTGCCATAACTTCCTACCCACTGTCTTGATTCTGGGAGCCGGGAGCAACCAAACATCGCGCAAGACACAAACTCAGGATCTCCACGATATAGGCTGATGTTACCACGTGGACGTCCATAAGAAATGACATAGCAAATAATGTATATGGATACTCATCTCATCTCATCTCATCTCATCATGTTCCTCTTGTACCTTGCGGTGTCGAGGTGAAGAATAAACTTCGTGAGAGTGCCCGATTATGGGCTTCAAGTATCGATATTCCCATGGACTCTGCTATTCCCTCCGTCCAACATTTACGTGGTCGGCCTCTTCCTCTGATTCCATCTGGTCTGTGCATCATTGCTTGTTGTGGTATGGACACTCCCACTTATAACAACAACAACACCCAACACCATACTAAATTCTGCATACCTATTTATTTTACAACGGTTCTCAAACTGTTCCCACCACGACACTATTGAGCATAATTGTGTAGCGCAGTAAGTATGCTATTTTTAGGAGTATTAAGGTAAAAGCCATTAGCGGAAAATGGAACGCTCCAGAGAGTAGTCTCCTGTGGTCAGAGATTCCAGGCTAGCCCAGACATGTGTCCAGACATCTCTAAAACCCAAGAGCAGCTTGCACGTACCTAAAGAGACCGCGATAATTAGCTGACACGAAAATGTCTTCATCTTTCCTTTCCCCGGGCAATCTATAACTCTATTTCTGACCTTACTCGTCTATTTTACCTAAGCACTGGGCTGTTGAAAATCAATCCATCACCGAGAATATTGATCGAGTCAAAGTACAGGATCAGACACTCGTTTCAATTAATACGAAAGTACCCGTGTTTTGTTATAAAGAGCCGATCTCAATACTATTGGAGTCTTTCAGGAAAGAATATATAATGCGAATTATGGCAGCAATGTTTGCTCAAAGGACAGGCTGACTTAGCAGTGCGGCTTCAGTCGTAGAGAAGGCTGGGTTTCCATCAAAGTGTGGGACGCTATACAAGAACTGTCAGAATTCTCTCTCACCATCGACGTCATCGTATTCCGGACATGCCTTGTGTTCTTCTCCCCCTCCCCCACTATTCCGCCCCGGGCCATGCGGTAGATTTTCTCAGTATGATGCAAGTCTTCGAAATGTCGCCCCTGAATAGTTCAAATTGTATTTTGATTTCGCTGCTTATTCTTCCCTCATACGGTGCCGCCTGATGAGTCCGCCTCTCTGTATCATAGCACGGCCCTATGCTCCCCTTAGAAAATATCGACAAGTATAGGTGCCTATAGTCCCAGTAGCCAGTTAGTTGCGCACACCACTGCTTTGTCCTCTAACTCAATACTTCCTCTTAGTGCCGAATTGGATTCTTGATTTAATTAACGCACCGCATGCGGTCATTGATTCATATTTTCTGTGCAACAAACAACCGTTTACAGACAGTATCATGACTGCTTTTCTCACCCTTAATCTTACTCACTGGAGGCCTGATTATCGGTCATGTTATTTCCATGCACAACGACATATGCACATTAGAGCCACTTGAGTTTAGTGGATTTGATGATTCTGTTTGTATCACACATGCCTGACATATCCATATTTCACCTGCCGGAGCATTGGCTAAGATGCATTTATAATGGCTACTGTATCTAATGGAGTCTCGGAAAGCCGTCTCAGTATCGTATTGTCCACCTCCACTTCCATTCTCATGCTGGATGTTGTGATGCTCCACTCGGCTCAGTGATCATCTTGCTCTTCCATCTAGTTGTGAAATCACGTATAGACCATGACATCATCCTCCCCAGTAATACCCTATATTAGCTGCCTTGTGTTCAACTCTGCTCTAGAATTACACCACTCCCTACATTTTCCGCTTTGGGCTAAACGGATTAGTTGCCCTGTCCTTTCGCGCATGCTTATAAATCTCCACTACCTTATAGACACATCCCAATGTCATGTTTTTGTGTGACTCTCTTCTCTGACATTGTCACCCACGACATTTAATACAAAAAAGGACATTGATGAAGTGCGTACTACGTCCTCACACTGAGGTAGCTGATCGTATACTAATCTTCGCGGATATATAATATATATATATATATATATATATATATATATATATATATATATATATATATATATATATATATATATATATATATATAATCTTTATCTATATATCTATATCTATATATCTATTATATCAATCTATATAAAATCAGATTGCTACTGGTACTATTGGTGTTGGAACTCTTCGCTGGCTGCTGAGGATGGGGACGGAGCGCTTATGGGAATGCCCCGAATGCTGTGATGTCGATTCCTAAATCAATCAATCAATCAATTGATCAATCTTCGCGGATAGGAGCACAAAACAATATGACCAGTGTGTATTTCGCAATATCAACAGATGCGCAATAATTAAGACAGCACATACAGAAAGACATAAGTATTGATTGACACTAACAGAAGTAAAAGAAAGAAGTAGTGATTAGATGATACCCCAGTTAACATACAAATTGAAGCTATAGTTACCATACCGGTTTTCGACCCTATCACCATAAATGACGACAGCGCCTCGTTGCAGCAAAGAGTGAACTTTTATGCATGGCCAATTCAACACTCCAAAACAATATGTCATCATTAGCCAGATCTAACATTCGCCTGAATCAACAACTATGAAATATAGACATAATTCGTATCTAAACATTGAAATGTAACCATAGGTCTCACAACTGTATATAAACCAAAGTGTGTCGAGTTCTACACTATTTTTGATTTTCTTGTAGAGAGGTGCTGTTGTCAAAATTAAATCTGTAGCTTGTGTGATTCTGAAATACGCATATTTGATATACGTCCAACTGATATACGAACATTTGGATTCTCGTAGTTGCTAGTGAATGTGTGCATCCCCTAGAGAACCGCGTGAAGGATTCTGTGGTAGGAGTCAAGGGCACTTATGATTGCACCCACGTGCCTGCATTGTGGTTATGTGCATGTTTACAATACAATGTTTAAAGGTTCGATCCACAATACTAGCAGTATATATTTTCTGATAATAAACCTTCAAGGACGATTCAGATAGTTACGGCTTAAATTAACACTTTCTGATAAAGATACGATTGTTGCACACAGTGGACAACTAGGTTTGAATTAAATTGTAAGAAGATACAAATTATGGTTGTCATTAGGAAGAAGGAAATACCACAATGCAATAAACAAGTAAATGGGAATATTCTTAAACAAGGAAATCGTTACAATTATCTCGGGACAGTCATAACATCTGATGTGAGATGCCTTGAAGAGATTAAAACATAAATTGCCATGGCGAAGGAAGCCTTTTACAAGATGAAAAAAGTACTGACTGTCAAATTCTCACCCATAGGTTGCAACGTGTCGTCTGTACCAACGCCAGACAATTGCAGCCATACTCAACTCTCAGCAGTGTTAAACACGCTAGCTACAACGCGGCGTCTTCGACGGCGCCTGAGAAGTCCAGCCAGGCTCAAGTCTGAGCGACGCTAAGCCGTTGTTGGTCAGTCAGGAGACAGCGTGAAATGTGTGTAGCACGCAAGGGGACTCCACCCCGACTGACGCGAATGCTGAACGGCTGGGCAAACAGGCCTTGGGAGATCGTAGAGGACAGACGTTTGAATGCGGTGTGCTTTGAATTATATGTTTGAGTGTGATTCGAGAGCTAGCCTGTAAGAGTGTAAGTGTATTGCTGTATTGATGTATTGCTGTAGTGATTGATTGCATGTATTGATTGTAATGATGAATTGTGATTGCGCGAGATATGCATTAATTGTGAAACGAGAGATGCGCAAATAAAGTGTTTGCACTGTGTCACATTGAGTTATTAAGTGACAATATTTGTTATCTCACTTGTCAGCCAACGAGCCAGAGTCTTGCTACCGCAAGATCCTGACAAGTGCAAACGTGGGGTCTACGTCCTCAGTGGATTTGAACAATTAAATAAGAAAAGTGCTGTGTTAAATAAGTGCGAACGTGATGGCATCCATCTTGAAAGTTATTGTGAAATAGATGTGAACGGTAGTGTGTGTAAGCGGAAAGTTCGGAAAGGTTGTTAAGGGAGTGGTTGATTGTGGTGAAAAGACGACAGAACGACTAACAAGAATACTTGACGACATACAAACCTTTAAAACTTAGGTAACATCGCATACACCACACTTTGTATTAGTCCTAATTTATTTCGTTCCAAAAACAACAGGTTTTTGTGTCATCTGTTCCTGTTGATTGTAAATTCCAATTTTTGCCGACCTGAAGTAAGATCCATTGTGTTTCCTGGCAGTAACGAACCGCCATTGTCCGACGCAAGTTTCAAGAAAAACTTGAGTATAAATTTTTCTTCTTAATACTTTGGTAGGCAGGTCGAGGCATAAGCTGTACTAGTAAATATTGTACAAAGCTTTGAAGTTTAATTACTAACATCATAATTAACTTTGTGTGTATACATTTCATCAGACGTATTTCATCATGTCTAGTTTGAATGATTTCATTGAAATGGGTTTAAAGCTGAGTTTGTCTGGTGAAGAATTGAATAACTGGAGTGAGAGCAAGTATGCAGAATTTATTCAACGTGAAGATAGAATTGCCGAAAGGGCTTTGAAGCAGGCAGAGTTAGATGCCAAAAAGGCAGAAGCTGAAAGAGATAGTGCTTTAAAACAGGCAGAGATGACTGCCAGAAGTAAACAAGCTGAATCAGATGCTGCTTTAAAACTTAAGCAGATAGAAGCTGAGACTGCTTTAAAACAAGCTGAAATCATTGCCCAGAGTAAATGGGAAGAGTTGGAAGCACAAATGAAAATTGAACAGCTGAAAGCTGAGACATCAACAGAGAAGGAGGTTAGAAAGTCTGACAGATTACACAAAGAAAATCAGTACAAGAAGTACCAGGGGATTGTTAAAAGTTTCACCACGGGCGACTGCATAGCAGCCTTCACCCAAAACTTTGAATGCATTATGGAGCATTATCAAATCCCAGAGACTGAATGGAACATTATATACATGAGAAGTCTTTCTGGGGACCCTCTGAAATTGATAGAGACCATCCCCAAAGATCTGAGAAAGGACTATCATTATATTAAGTCTAAAATCATGTCTGCAATTGTCTGGCGTTGGTACAGACGACACGTTGCAACCTATGGGTGAGAATTTGACACTGACCAATGAAAAGATGTCATTTGCAACGAGAAAAAGAGTGTTGATGTGCTACATAGAACCTGTACTTTTGTATGGATGTGAAGCATGGACAATGAGCAGACAAGCTGAAAGACTTCTGATGGCTAAAAAAAAACGTGGTTTCTCAGTAAAATTCAAAGAATATCATTGACAGACAGAATAACCAATGACCAAGTCCTACAAGAAGCAAATGAAAACCGTAAATTGATTAGAGAAATTAGACGGAGACAGTCACACTATTTTGGTCACGTTATGAGACGAAATACATTGGTAACAACTGGCAAGATCGATGGGAAGAGAACAAGAAGAAGGTAAAGAAGTAAAAACTTAGATGGCTTGGTCACGTGGTATTGTCGAGACACGAATACTGAGCTGATCCACGACTCTGGTGATCGCGTGAGACCGCCCACGCTTATCGGCATGGCACATGATGCATGAATGATACAGAAAACATTTACCGCACCATTGCGTCGCCGTCTTGGGTGTTTGCGTGTACTAGCGCTTTGACCTCTGTGTCTACTGCCGCAGGGTCTAGCTCCCTGCAACTGATGGTAGCATGGGCAACTGATGGTAGCATGGGCAACTGATGGTAGCATGGGCAACTGATGGTAGCATGGGCAACTAATGGTAGCATGGGCAACTGATGGTAGCATGGGCAACTGATGGTAGCATGGGCAACTGATGGTAGCATGGGCAACTGATGGTAGCATGGGTAACTGATGGTAGCAAGGGCATCTGCCGGCACTGGTATCCACTCCTTTCCAAGGCTGATGTCAGTCGGTCTACATATTCGTTAGATGGCTTCCTCAGCACATTCCATCCATGCGCGTCCCTCTTCGGTCGATTTGCTTTAGATGTTCACAGGGTAAATGAATGCCAAGGGAGGGGTTCAACCGTCTATCTGGCCACCAGCACACCGGAAGTTTAAGAGCGAGCGTTCTTATCCTTTCGACTACGTTGACGTCAAATGGTTGTTATGTTATTAAATTGTGACATTCTTGTAATCAAACAGTGGTTATGCATCTAAGCGAAAAAACAAAAACAGTAATCGACAACAATAATGGGATTTTATGAAACGGAGAACCTTTGTCGCTTTTGTCAATGACGTCGTCATCATTATCATCTTCTTAATCTCCTTCTTCTTTCTCTTGTTCCTCATCCTCTTGTTCTTCTTCTTTTTATTTTAATCCCCCTCCTCCCTCTTCTTCTTTTTCTTCTAATCCTCCTCCTCCCTCTTCTTCTTGTTCATCTTCTTCAGTTCTCTCTGTCACCTGACATTGTATGAAGCTGGTGTTGCGTATATGATTATTTCTCACCTACTGGTTTAAGTTGTTGTTATAGATCCCCTAATAGTCCTGCCGCCACAGACTAACGCACTATATGTTTCCCTAGCTCTATAGTTGCTTCCTGTTATTCGCCTTGTAGTGAAAGCTTTCCAATGTCTATATAGCTCTATATGTACATTTGTTCTGTCTTAAATGTTACTTGTCTTTTCCTTATGGTTGTAGTCAGTTACTTTACCTTGTAACACCTGCAGCACTCAATACCCCTAGCATTTGCTTTCTTCCATGTCCACATTATTCATCGGTTTATAGTTTGTTTACACCGCGACTGTTATTTTTTTTTATGTGTCGCTACACTACCTTCCGTATTAGAGTTATATTTACCCCCTCCCTGCCCCTTCATTCTGCGTGTCATACTTTGCAATGCCTCCCCAAGTCTGTCTTTCATTTTCTGTTTCCTTGTTTTCTGTTGATTGACCCCCATTTCCATCACTCTATCCCCTTCCATGTCTCTCACCCACACATATCAATGATTGCAACAATGGTGGTCATACGTTATTTTCTGCTTGAGCCTTTTAACACCTGACCCTCTCCGCCCAGTGGCCAGATCCTACACTCAGTGGCACAAACAGATTCCTATCGCGTGCCAACTTAACTCTCTTCACAACTTCTCTCGCCTTATATCACCCCCCAGGGACTGGCATTCAGATTTTACCCCTCTGCCACTATACGAGTTAGTTGCTGTGCACGTTTATCTCAGATAGACATTACATGTGCCAGTCTTCGCATGTCGTCTATTGCTATTATACTTGTCAGTCACTTATTTGTGTGACCTCGGTCCTCGCATCATCGGAGCCACGATTATAGTATTTCTTAAAACTATGTGTTGTATTGTGTGATATGCTGCATTATCATTAACATAAACCACCATGTTAAACATACATTAGTTTATATTCTTTACAGGACGTTGCAGTCAACACCAGCATTCTTTGCTCTTTGTGATCTGTTACCATGAATGCCATTTATTTCATGTGACCAAAATTATCAGGTTAATACACACACGTACACACGCACACAATGCGAGTGGCATCCTGCGTACCAGACATTGTAAAATATAATGCATTAAACTCTCAACAACCTTAGCTCCTAGATTATATGTCAAATTGCGGCTATTTGGTCCATGAGACCTGGAAGACAGAAAGCCTTTGATCGACACCTGACAAGATCCAACAGAGAAGATTGTAGTAGCTGATGGCGGGTCAGAAAATATGATTGGAGACATCTCATCCAAGAACGTCTGCAATGACAGGAAGGATGCGGGTCCATTTACGCTAATGGTAAATTAGTCCTCCGTGCTTATTTAGTTTGGCTGCTGATAGCTGTAACGGTGACGTAGGCTGAACTCTCTTACATCCAAACAAAAGACGTGGTAGCAGGTACAGATCCACTTTAACGCTTTAATGTGTACTGGGTATATGGTGCTACACATCTATTTTTATAGAGCAACCCCCCCCCCTCTCCTACCCCTCGGAGATGATATGCCAGTATCAAGCCGGCAGCCCTCACTTCTCAAAAACATTCCTGGAGCCCACCCTTAAATGTCCCGTTATTTAAGTACATTAAACAAATTGTCTGGAAGCAGTCTCCTTGCATGGCTCGGGGATGTGAGAGGGCCACCACATTTTGATGCCCAGAATGCACTGCAAAATATTTGGCCAGACCTTCCTTCACTTAGCTAGAGAACCACTGGTCCGACCCCGCGTATGACACTATCAGCACAAATCCCTATCAACTTCGTTCAGGCGTCGGAAATGTGACGTATAGTATTACTAATAGTACCACTTTCACTGATTACATAAATAATATATATTCCACGTGAACGAATGGATAATAGCGTTTGCTCTTAAACTCCCGGTGCGCTGATGGCGAATTAGGCGGTTCAACGCCTGCAACGGCATTAACTTGCTTTCAATGTTGATTCCGCGTTCATAAAGCAGTGGCAAACTACTAATGTACAATTGTCTAGACAATCATCATGGGGTTGATCGAACGTCCTGCAAACGACGCGCACAATTAATATAAATAAAGTAGTTCACTATTTGTGAAAATAGTACAGAAATTCTTTTCGATGATGGACTAATTTTTGCATGTGGATTAGCTTTCTTTGTTACCAGTATCCCTCGCCATCATGCGAACCAACTCCGACTTCAGAGGTACTTGAAATTGTATGATATCTGAAACATTTGTAAGCGTCACATCTTGTTGTCAATTCTGTGATCACTTAGTGAAGAATGACCTTGTCCTCGGCTTACGGTAAGTAAATATGGTTGAGGGCGCCAAACACAGTTACGAGCGCTGGTTGTAATATGCCTGATGGGCGCGTGACATGAGGTCAGCTACAAACCAACGGTGTTTGTTCTCGTTAAGTCATATTTAGTATAAATGTTACTAGGTTTTAGTGACTTCAGAACCTTAGACATAGGAAAGCAATTCTGCCACCACTGGGGTTTGAACTTGGTCCTTTGAGTCGATGAGTTACACTAAATGTACAGCCACCGATTCAGAATTCACATATTACTTCACCAGAGTATCCAAACAATAACAAATTCGCTCTCTTGGTAACTTCGCAACTGACAACGCTTTGTATAACGAATGCACAGTCACACACTTCAAAATCCTACACTGAGCCCAGAAGCTTCGAATCTGACATCTGTTAATCCTATTCAATCAAATCTGCTTGTTTGAGCACGACAAAACATTAATTGACGATTCTTGAACACATGTGATTTCTTCCTTAGGCTTGACCGTTGAAAACGTAGTTGACTTCATCGACAGCAGAACAAATATAATTCAAAGAGAAGACATTGAAATTCAAACAGTGCGGCCATCAAGGTACACATGAGTGGGGTGCACTACTTGTTAAAGTACTATTTCTTGTGGGGTTAATATACGAGGGTATGTCAATAAGTAAGTCACACATGGCTGTAGAAAAATAACTAAATATGATAACTTGAAATTAGTTTATGTGCATGCATACATCGTCCCTTCATTTCTCAACATAATTTCCACCAACATGGATGCACTTATCCCATCGTTTTATCAGTCCTCCCAAATCGGCTGCATAGAACTGGGTGCTGTTTTCTAAGCCACGTTTTCACTTCACATTTAACTTCGGCGCCATTCGCGAAATGTCTCCCGCCAAGGTGAGTTTTCAGTGGACCAAAAAGGTGGAAATCGCTAAGGGCTAGGCCGGGACTGTAAGGTGGATGTTCCATAACTTTCCACCTTAGTTGGTTAATTTTCTCCTGAGTTAATTGAGCCGTACGTGATCTGGCAATGTCACGAAGAAGCAACACGCCTGCAGTCAGCAGTCCTGGACGTTTTCTTCGAATTGCATCATGAAGCATCGATAGAACTTCACAGTACGATTCAGAATTCACATTGTCATCTTTCTTCTTGAAATTATTTAAAATCACTCCTTGACAATCCCAGAACACTGTCAGCATAACCTTCTCTGCTGATGGTATAACTTTGAATGTTTAGACACAAGGTGAAGATGGATGTTTCCATTGCATTGAAGCACGCTTTGATTCGGGCTGGTAGTGATGCGCCAATGATTCGTCCCCAGTAACAATCCTGTTCAGCATGTCTTCTCTTTCATCTTCGTATCGACAGAGATGATGCAAGGACAGACCAAATTGGTTCATTTTGTGTTCCTCCTTCAATTATCTGGGTACCCACCTTGATCAAGCTGAAGTATGCTGAACCATGTGAGCACCCTATTGCAGATGCTACAGAGTCTATCGTTACTCGCCTGTCACCTCTAATCATCTCCTCCACCCGCTGCACGGATGCTTCTATTGCAATCTCAACAAGACGACCAGATCGGATTTCATCAACAATTCTAGAACTTTACGGGACAAACATTTGTCAGCATAAACAGGAAGCATTTCCTTCTTATGTCTATTGCAGGCAGTCCTTTTGTCCACCAAAAAAAAAAAAAACGCACAACAGCACGTCGCTCTTTGGTTGTCCACTCCGTAAGTACAGTCCCACGAAAGCAACGAGCACTTAGACACAGACATGTTCTGTTCTAAGGACCCTCATCAGGCGGGTAATATCTTCAGCGAAAGCAGAATGACAATCACGCAGAAGAAGGATATAACATTTTCAAATCTATGAATGGGAATGTAAAAAAAAAATGAAAACAAACTAATGAAATAAGTAATGAAACATGTTAATGATAAATATTAAAGCCAAATACCGTACATTTATGTTGCATATAAATGAAGCGAAGAAAAAAAAAGTAATAAGAAATCAGTCACGCGTTATGGATAGTTTTGGGATATGGCAGTTACAAGAATGGGATGGTGTAGAGAGGAAAGAGGGATACAGAAGACAAATATAGAATACAATGTAACACGAAAGTGGTAAAAAGTAAAGGACACTTTTACACGACTTCATGCCTATTGGGCACAAGGAGCCGGACCCATATTTCTGTAGCGGATGGGCAATCCAGGGATAACGTGGCCAATATCCCATCTTGCATCATTTCCTCGTCCGCATATTAGGTTGGGTAGACCTGCTACCGGGTGTTATTTATTATTTATTCATATTTATTTATGTTATTATGTTATTTATTCGCCACGATTAGGCTTGGAACCCACACCCGCACGGCCGGCAGACATACAGCTAGCCACTGTGTTACGGCGGTTCCCAACATATCACCTGGTGAAATAACATTGATATTGCAATCAACAAATGGACAGGTGGATGAGTACACTGGTGCAGGTGACCTCTTGCTGATGCAATCATCAAGACAAAAGCTTCATGAAAACGGTGTTTGGGGGCAGGTTACTATCTTTATCATCAAGTTCTCACAGACATAGGCACGCGAGAATCACTGTGCTCACCTCACACCTCTCAGTTTTATAATATTTTAGTGTTTAGTGTTTTATTTGATTGTTTATTTATGCTATGCAAACGTTAATGATACATATTTGTTGATATTTAAATGTTAACTATTTTGTATTTATAATTTGTACACGGTAATAGTTCTCATTTATCAATTGTAACAGAGCAAGCGGATAATGGGAGAGACATAGAGCGAATGGAATTGTTGTCTTCAATCAATGGTGCGCACGGTGATATGAATAGTAAATGGTAGAATCCGAAGACGACGATTCTTAAAATGCGATGCTGGTTATATGAAGACAGATCTTGTTCACTTATTTAGAGAAGGACACGTTTGGAGGTGATACGCCGGTCCGATCCTTTTTCAAAAATCTCCGCTTCTGATACAAGTGTCTACAGCTCGCTATGTTTTATAACGAACGGCTGTGTCAACAGTTAATTGTTCGATTACACAGTTGGACATATCATCCACGAATATACACTTCTGGTAGGACGACAGAAATGAATTTGGTGTGACTCACAATGACTTGGGTTAACGCCGTCTCATGAATGTATCTTTATATTTATTGGAGCACACAAAAGGCCCGAATTAATGCCGAAATCTTGGTCAACGTTTTTAACGTTCTCTGCTACGATTTTGTCTGGCATATTTCGCTGCACCTCGTCAGGTGCGTACTGCAGAGTTAAATATCATGCGAAGTAAATACATAAATAATATTTAAGCTGAAACAATTAAACCGCATGATTGATTAATTCATGTATTGTTATATATGCCCTTATATACCGCATATATACGTACATAACTATATAATGTTAAATTTTGCGGGAGCCATTATGATTAATCTACATAGACCAGTTTTGTGCAAACTGAAAGACACGATAGTCAGTTTAAAATTACCGTAGTAGACAATTGGCATTTCAATGCGAACATGTGTATATATTTCAGCTTAAAAGATGTATCTAGTTATCTTACTTTATGTTGTGTGAATTCTGCATTGTGTACCTCACGAGCTGCAGCGAAATATGCCACGCAATAAATAGTGCAATTCATGATTTGTGTCTTCGTTATTCAAACACACACACACACACACACACACACACACACACACACACACACACACACATATATATATATATATAAACTGTTCGGTGTGCGTGCGAGTCTAGCTTGAGTTCTTCCTGTTGTTATTTATCTACGTTATGCCTCTATCGTCGTAGTTTCTTTGTATCATTTTTCCTTCTTCCTGTCACTCTTTTTTCCCTGCAATTCTGTCTCCCTGCCTATCCCCCCCCCCCCCCGCCCCCTGTCTACACGTGTATGTGTATGCACACCTGCTCCCCCCTTCTGTTGAGAAGTGTATGTGTATGCCTCCTTGTCGCCTCTCTCTGTCTATCTGTGTATGTGAGTCCCTCTCTCCAGGTCTCCACCAAATTGTGTAACCTTTCTGTTTGCCATTGTTTAAATGCATTACTGCGACACTGCTTGTATCTGTCACGCACACCTTACTCCGGCACATTGCCATTCTAATTGACTGTACCCCATCAGTTATTGCACCAAGAAGGCCACCCCCACCCCTACACATCCTTCCTCCCGCCTTTGTATGTCACGTATTTCAAGCAATGCTCCAGAAGCGGAGCAGACGATCAAAGTCATATAAATTCCTAAACCTCTTGACTCTGATTTCACTTTTCCAGTCAGAGCATTTGCTTTCATCATTATTGATTTATTCTTATTCTCGGAATGGATAGTTCTTGTTTCAGCGAATTAGTATTCCTTACAAAGGGCTACAGTCCCCGTATCACAGGATTAGACATTGAAACATAGGGCGACGGTCTAGTTTTAAGGGATTAGAATTAAGAACAAACACGCGAGTGCTCTGGAATCAAAGCTCTAGATCAAAGCTCTGTTGATGTTTCACAGCTTAGCGTTGATGACATACGGCGACAGTTTTAGTCTGATGTGTGTAGAATCAGCAACACAGTGAGCGACTTGTTTTATGTTGTTGACTATTTGCACCAAAGTATGAAGGTCTCGGGGTCAAATGCGTAGAATAGTTAACAATAGGTGGAGATTCTATAATGGGAAGTAGGAAAGTACAGTTCTCAAGACTAGCAAACACTGCAATCTTTCATATGAAGAACACTTTATGCAATAAGTCCTTGTCATAGTTAGAAAAATAATTCGTGCATCTTACGTAGAACAATTTTAACATACGGCTGCGAATCCTGGACAATAAGTATACAGCCAAAATAATCCATAAAAGCCAGTAGATGTGGTTTTATATAAGAATGCTGAAAATTTCTTGGTCAGCCAAATTAAGTAATCTGGACATTTTGATGAGGCTAAGTCGCAAAGAAATCTTGAAAGAAAAACTTATACAGGGTGTATTTTTAATGGCTGTGCAAAGTTTGAAAATATTACCGGTCGAAGTTTTGTATTTACCTATTATGTTGCATGAATTTTACAGAGGGTGAATACAAAAATTGGACCGGCAATATCTTCAAACACTGCACAGCCATTAACAATACACCGTATACATGTTTTTGAAAATCGTAAATTGAATAGGGAATTAGACGTAGACAGTCAAAATTGTGTGGACATGTTATGAGAAGAAATGGATTTGAGGATTTAGTGACAACTGGCAAGATCGAGGGAACAGCCCAAGAGGAAGACCGAGAGGAAAATACCTGGATGGCTTGGCCACATCGCATGGACGAGACAGGAACACTGAGCTGATCCACGACGCTGGTGATCGAGTGAAATGGCGAGTCATGACCGCCCACGCTTTCCTGCATGGCACATGATTGATTGATTGTATACATGTTGTTGAGATCGCAAGATGTGGAGAAGCATGATCGCCCACGTCAGTCGCAAACCACTTGTTGATACTGAAGATAATGATGATGATGATGATGATGATGATGATGATGATGATGATGATGATGATGATGATGATGATGATGATCTAATTACAACCTACCTACTATTAAACGTACAATGGCTATTTTGCTGACAGAAAGTTCAGGCCTCACATCACCACAGTGTTGACCTACATATCAAGTACAAATGCATGACGATGGAGGTGATGGCAGTAACACAGACTTTCATTTGGCTAGAATCACAGCTTTATACCAACGTGTGTGTATTAAGTGATTCAATGTGCATGATTCGGAAGGTCAAAGCTGGATCTGTACGTCGCCAGGGGACTGATTCGCTGCGGAAGTCTGTTGTCCGCAAAGTCACCTTCATCTTCGTCCCGGGACATACGGGAGTCGAGGGAAATGAACGAGCTGATAAACTGGCTGGCTCTGCACCCCCTGCAGATGGCCAGCCCATGGATCGCGCCGATGTTATTAACGTCCTTAAAGATATGGCGAGAACAGAGGACTTTGACGTCTGTGAATTCACATCGCTGTCCAGGTTGAACGACTTGGGAGTAAGAATTGGCACGGCCAGACACGAGAGGTACATCGGGAAAACGAGATGCCTCGTCAACCAACACAGAACTGGCACTATTAGCCACCGGACGCTGACGCATATGCTGGGGGAGGATCTGATTATGAGCACCTGTGGACCTGTCCGGAGTGCAATGAAGATACCCCGACTGATAACTGATAATTGTCCCTACAGTTAACTCCACACACAAAAGCATGAAACACCTGACAGCGGTTCCTACATCTATACCTACAGATAACTTGACGCATTAGTTGTCCCTACAGTTAACTTTACACACAAGCAGCCAGGTAACTGTGGAATCCTTAGTGAAGCGGCCAACAATGTGGAAACAAAGCAGAGTACTAGAAGGAAAATACTTGGGGAAAGATGAATGGACGGACCTATAATAACGTGCTTAAAACATGCATGCGAGACATATCAATGCAGACACACATGTAATTAGAGGAAGCAGAACATGAATGACAGCTATGGGATGGAATGACCGTGAAAGCTTCATGAAGAAGCTGAAACATCTGAAGGGCTCAAATGCTTGACGTTGAATCAGCCAGAAGCGGTCGGCGTCCACAGCTGGCATCATTTGTGTTGTCCTGAAAAGTCGCTTTTTTTCCAAAATGGACGACCCTAAACTACAGACATGCATAAACGGCACGTTTTTTTTGCTCAGTCAATATTCTTTACAGGCCCACCAAATAATATGTATAAGGATTTGTATGTAGTTTTCTTTTAACACGTTATTCCGTTATAATCCTCGTTTTGTGATTGATTGATTGATTGATTGATTGATTGATTGATCGATCGATCGATCTTTATTTGCCCATAAGCCTACGTTCGAGGTGCTCAAAGCAATAGTTGTCTCTGGATTTCCACATTGACATGAACACATGTTGGGAGTACTCAAATCAATTGTTATTTGTGGCCTTCCACATTGACATAAACCTATGTTAGGAATACTCAATGCAATAGTTTTCTCTGGCCTTCCACGCTGACATAAACCTATGTTGGGAATACTCAATGCAATAGTTTTCTCTGGCCTTCCACACTGACATAAACCTAGGTTGGGAATACTCAATGCAATAGTTTTCTCTGGCCTTCCACACTGACATAAACCTATGTTGGGAATACTCAATGCAATAGTTTTCTCTGGCCTTCCACACTGACATAAATCTATGTTGGGAATACTCAATGCAATAGTTTTCTCTGGCCTTCCACACTGACATAAACCTATGTTGGGAATACTCAATGCAATAGTTTTCTCTGGCCTTCCACACTGACATAAACCTATGTTGGGAATACTCATTGCAATAGTTTTCTCTGGCCTTCCACACTGACATAAACCTATGTAAGGAATACTCATTGCAATAGTTTTCTCTGGCCTTCCACATAGGCATGCGAGCCTGTCAGGCCAGAAACATACTACAGTCAGTGGTATTTCTAATATTTGGAACTGTTGCCATATACCGTTTTATACCTCGCACGGCGGGGACAAGGGCTAGATGAAGAACATCGGTCACATCTGGCCAATGATTTAGTTTCACAAGATGCATCTGATTGAACATGTCATTGATGTATTACCTGCACCGTTCGTGGATGTAAACTGACAACTGAAGTGATGTCGGTTAGAGACACATTCAAGATTAAGTTCGGCATATTCACACACACACGCACGCACGCACGCACGTACGCAGGTATATATAGCGACAGACCGACAGACCGACGGACGGACGCGCGGACGGGAGGGCTGGCGGTCGGGAGGGCGGGAGGGCGGACAGACAGAGCGGTGAGAATTAAATTATTTACGTAACTGAGAGAAAGTCAGTATGCCCTCTTGGCATGTATTGCTCTAAAAGAATGCCTCGTTCACCCCAAAATAGAGCCGGTGTAACCTTCCCTGCAGATGACTGCGTGCGAAACATCTTTGGTTTCCTGGGGAGATTTGGCGCCATTCCTTGCTCGCTCTCTTCGTGTCCGGCTCGTGTTAGTGAGCCCAGGTGTAGACCCTTAGCCATCTCAAGCCTGCAAGTCCTTTCATGTCCTCCCCATATTATTCTTATCTTTTGTTTTTCTAAATGTCCTCTCCTCGACTCTTTGTTGGGGCTAGAGTCCTTTTCCTCTATTCTTGGTTGTCCGTCTAGTTCTGGCTGTGATTCTGTCATACCATGTTTGTCTTTCTTTTATGAGCAGGCACTAGTTAATTATTGTTTGTAGTTTATTATTAATTATGTCCAAATGTTCTCCATGTTTTTTACTCATACAGCAGTCTAATTTAACGTTGCAGTTAATTATTATAGGCTTTGTGCAGGAAGGCCCTGCAGAGGTTACGTTCTTAGAAAACGCGACTTTATGTGAAACGACGTATAGCGAAACACCGTTTCCCATAGAATTAATGAAATACAGTGTATTATGTAAATGTTTATTTTGATGGTTGTTGATTTTTAATGGCTAAATAGAGGTGTGTTGGAGGGCGAAGTGGTAGAGTTATTGGGATGTAGAGGCATTAAAAACCACGACTCGCTCCAAAACTATCATCAGCACTGCTAGTACTGCTCTCATCCGCTTTCTTGGCGACATCTTCATAGAGTTACTTTGCTTTCTCTTGGATAATCATCTTGTTCGCAGGCATATTCCGTTGGTTCTGGTCTTCAATTCAGACGGTTAACAGTGCTTCCATGCTCTCCATAAGAGTACTTCTGCTACGAGTGATCTTGGAAGCAATTCCAATTCCAATTCCAATTCCAAAATTTAAAAAAAAATCCAAATTCGGCCTCGTCTAACCTGCTTCGTCAGCGGTGTTGTTGAGAGCCGAGGTTGTGTGGATTGTTGGTCCTAATTTCTACAGGTTTTATTTGTTCCGCTCTATTCGTCGGATAGATTTGTTTTGTGCTGGTCCTGGTAAAGACCGGTCCTTGGTTGGGCATACTGGGGCCCGCATTCTCTCGTTTGTTGGCTTCTTTTCTCTGTTAGCACTGCTACGTGCTTCACGTGTTTCTTGGAAGCACTCAAAGGGGTTACGTTTATAGCACCCTCTATGATGTTGTCTGCACCTGCACGCATTGTCCTTACCGTGGTTGGAGGTAAACCATGGACTTCACCGATATCAACAGCCCGATCGCCAGCCTCAAGACGACGTAACACATCTAATTTCACCTCAAGAGTAACATTTTTCCTGGTTCTCTTACAACCATGCACACTATCAGCACTTACTGTGCGCTTTGAACTCATAATTATAGATGATGACACGATAAAATCCGGGAAAAACGCACTGCACAAAATGTAAAATGGCGACGTTAACGCAGCATAGCAACACAGGTGACGATGTTATGGCGGAACGTAGCGACGTAAAGTGAAGTTATGTCCCATTGTAACAACTACGTTATAGCGAAACAACGTAAACCGAAGCGACGTATAGCGGGGCCTTCCTGTACTAGGTTTATTTTATTTATTTATTTATTTTTAACGTTCATTCTAGCCATCCTTTATCTATGAATACATACACATTCTTCCACTTGTCTATATCTCTGTCTGGATCTCTCTGGCTGGTTGTTCTCTGCCTATTCTCCTCTCTGTCACTATCGTTAAAGCGGGAGCTGATATATTACTATTCACAAGAATTATTCTAAAAACAGAAGTTCAAGACGTCCATGATGAAGCGATGTCCAGATTTTAGACAGATCCACAAGTCAATTTGAAATATTTGGCTCCGGTTCGGGTCCCACACGTTTTGCCTATAAATAGCCCGATCCATCTAATTTAAAAAGTTGGTTATAGGAAGTAATATTACAGAAACTTCCGTTCACAAAGGTGTCTGTTCACATTTGGCTTCAGTTATTTATTTACATGAAACATTTCTAGCCTCATGATTCTGGGACTGCACACCATGACATATCTGAGTTGTTCATACTTCTGTCACGAACAATGCAAGCTGTGGTGAAACACAAAAAGAGTGGCTCGTCAATGATATAAATGTGTTTAAACGTGGCTGTGGCGAGTTGATTAATACACTCACCTATCAACACCGTAGGTCCTGGTTGTAAATACTAATAGTGCAGGATTGCAATGTTTCTGATCATTGCGGTCTACCCAGACTAAACATATACCACAGAGATCTACCCAGTCTTAACAATTGTAACACTGCTGCCTGCCCAAACTAAACATTTGCCACACAGCGGTTTATACAGCCTAAACAATATACACACTAGCCAGACTAACCATGTGCAACACTGTGGTCTATTCGGTCTTACCAAAGGCCTCACCATAATCTACCTAGTCTATCCCCCAACTACTGCACCACAATCTACCCAACTTAAGTAATGGCCGCACCACAAGCTACCTATATTAAACAATTGTCACACTACAATTTACCTAGTCTAAACAATTGCCACACTAGCCTGCCCAGGCTTAACAGTTGTCACACTAGTCTACACAGCCTAAACAATAGCCACACTACAGTCTACCCAGACTAAACAATAGCCACACTACAGTCTACCCAGACTAAACAATAGCCACACTACAGTCTACCCAGACTAAACAATTGCCACACTACAGTCTACCCTAACTAAACAATTGCCACACTACAGTCTACCCTGACTAAACAATTGCCACACTACAGTCTACCCAGACTAAACAATTGACACACTACAGTCTACCCAGACTAAACAATAGCCACACTACAGTCTACCCAGACTAAACAATTGCCACACTACAGTCTACCCTAACTAAACAATTGCCACACTACAGTCTACCCTGACTAAACAATTGCCACACTACAGTCTACCCAGACTAAACAATTGACACACTACAGTCTACCCAGACTAAACAATTGACACACTACAGTCTACCCAGACTAAACAATTGCCACACTATTCTACCCAGCCTAAACAACTGCCACACTACAGTCTATCTAGCCTAAACAATCGGCACACTACAGCCTACCCAGACTAATCAATTGCCACACTAGTCTAATCAGCCTAAACAATTGCCGCACAAGCCCACCCACCCTAAACTATCGCCGCACTAGTCGATCCAACCTAAACTATTGCAACATTAGTCTACTCAACCTAAACAATTGCCGCATTAGTCTACCGAGCCTAAATAATTGCCACAGTACAGCCTACCGAGCCTAAACAATTGCCACACTAGTCTACCCAGCCTAAACAATTGCCTCACTAGTCTACCCGGCCTAAACAATAACCTACAAGCTACCCTGACTAAACAACTGCCACACTAATCTACCCAGCCTAAACAATTGCCACACTACAGTCTACCCAGACTAAACAATTGCCACACTACAGTCTACCCAGACTAAACAATTGCCACACAACAGTCTACCCAGACTAAACAATTGCACACTACAGTCTACCCAGACTAAACAATTGCCATACTACAGTCTACCCTGACTAACCAATTGCACACTAGTCTACCCAGACTAAACAATTGCCACACTACAGTCTACCCAGACTAAACAATTGCCACACTAGTCTACCCTGACTAACCAATTGCACACTAGTCTACCCAGGCTAAACAATTGCCACACTACAGTCTACCCAGACTAAACAATTGCCACACTACAGTCTACCCAGACTAAACAATTGCCACACTACAGTCTACCCTGACTAACCAATTGCACACTAGTCTACCCAGACTAAACAATTGCCACACTACAGTCTACCCAGTCTAAAGATTGCTACACTACATCCTAAACAATATGTGGTTTGTAAATGTGTAGTTAGCGGTTGAGCTTGACTCTAGTCCGACTTTGTGAAGACACATGAAGGGTGTAGCATAGGTGGGCGCGCAAGCGCAATTGAAATAAAACTACTTTTATCGTTTCTTTACTTATTTAGTGTCTCGGTAGAGATTTGTTCGCAGCAGACGAGCATAATCTCCGTCGGGCCTACTCTAGCCGGTCGCGAGATCCGCACAGTGGAAGGATGGGGGATTTGCTTGCAATAGACAGGCAATATCTCCTGCGGCAGCTCTGGCGGGCCTATTCCCGCTGGTCGCGGGATCCGCTTAAAGTCTGATGGCGAGTCTAACGATAGTGCACGCTTTACACAGGTCCGGACACTTGTGATCGACAGATGTGCGCGCCCTCATGGTCCGGGCTCGTACGAGGCCCTCACCTGTGGGACTTGGCTGAACGCCTTTAAGCCGGGCCCCTTGGGTGTCAGGGTCTGACCATAACTCGCCACCGGCTCGTAGTGGCGAGGTCTCGGAGGATTGACGCTGTGTAGCCAGCGTCTGCAGCCTACCTTGTGCCAGACGTATTGGTTACCCATTCCTATGGAATATACAAGACTAGGCCGAGAGAGGGGACATGTCGTTTGTGCGCCACATGTTTCTCTGAAGCTCTGCCCAGGCAGTGTGATGGAATATTGGCCACATTCCAACTCACACACTTTGGTCTGTCAAGATTGCAAGGTGCCACTCACAGTGAGCAATAGTAAATCAAATACCACCCCGAGTTATTGCACTAGGACCAACAAATGCTAGGGACGCTTGTGTACACAAATTTAAATAAGTGTAAATAATCAAGTCAAGTGTAAATAAATGGCTTCACTCTGGCGGTTGTGTTCTTGCGGATACCACATTTGTTTCCTCGGCGTTAATTGTTATTTTTTTTTATAGGTGTATCATTTTCTGGTGAACCATTAACACCACAGAGATAAGATGAGAAATGCATGTCCATGTATTTATGGGCACTTATAAAAGAACAGAATAAGAAAGTAATATATGTTTTCTGACTTATATTTCACGTCCTTCATATTTAATGAGAGCCTACATTTTACCAGTGCATTTATTCCTCATGGTAACATTCACAGTATGATGATTATTTTGTTGTAAAAGAATAGTTCTTTGACCTTCAGAAAATTCTCGGCCTGTTTACTGGCCGCCCATGACTTATTTACTTCGCACAACAAAAGTTCATTTACAAAGACACAAGGCACTCATCCATCAGGTGATCTATTCCACAGGTTTGTCACTAAATACAGCTCCACTTCCTGCCTGAAACTACAATTGAAAACTAATGGCTTGTCTACTGGCATCAGACAGAAGAATGCTAATTTTCCAACATAAACACAGTCCATTGTCTACGGGTTGAGAGTGAGACAATTCAGCGCCAGATCTACATCTCCCTAAGGACATTTCATAGTTTTAAAATCAATGCGCCATCCACTTTGCATGTGAGTGCTTTTTTTTCCCAGTGAAAGCATATTTGCTGTGTTTTGAAAGTTGGATGCAATTGAAAGTTAGAGGTAGCAGCCGGAAAAATGCAAAAGATGTCATAGATGGTCAGAAAACAAAGTTGGTAGTCCTTTCAGAAGCAGTTTGAATCCCTAAATTGATTAGAGAAATTAAACTTAGACAGTCAAGACTAGGACATTTTGGGAATGCAACATAGAGAAATAAACTTGAAGACTTGATGACAAACTGTATGGAAAATATCAAGGTGAAGATAAAGAAATGAATAGCTGAATGATTTGACCATATCAGGACACCAACACAGATCTCATCCAAGACGCTGGTCATCGTGTGAGATGACGAACCATGACCGCTCACGCTGTCGGCTTGTCACACATATGACGATGATGAACAATTGAAAACATATTACCCCATTCTGCCCAGGAGCCTTGAAATGTGATTACCATCGAACAATTAACTTAATGAGCCACATCGCAAAGATTATGCTAAGAATCATCATGCAAAGAGTTAGGAAGAAAATACAGCCCGAATTAGGGAAAGAACAATGTGGGTTCCCAAATGGCAGGGGAACAGCAGAATATTTGCTGCGAACATTAATTGAGAGGTCATTAGACGTAAACTAAGACCTACATCATTGCTTCATTGACTACACAAAGGCTTTCGATAAAGTAAGACGTGTCAATATAATGAAGATGCTTGGAGATCTCAACATTGATGGCGTCGGGAAGAGAGGGGGGGGGGGGGGGGGGGATAAAATAACGATTCAATACCAATTGATAATGTAGTAGGCCAAAATCTGCATATTAAGAGAGATGTGCGACAAGGATGTGTAATGTCTCCAGATCTTTTTCCCCTATACAGTGAAAATATGTGTAGTCATTTAGAAGATATGAGAGGAATCACCATTGGGGGACATAACATCAAAAAAATTAGATATGTGGATGATACAGCATTTATTGCAGACAACGAATATGATATGCAACATTTAGAAGATGCGGTTAATGTACACATTGAATAATGAGGATTAGAATTAAACCGTAAGAAGACGGAAATTATGGTCGTTACGAGGACGAAATTATATGGGATACTGGTAAATGGTAATATTCTTAAACAAGTTAATCGGAACACCTATCTCGGAACAATCATAACATCTGATGGGAGATGCCTTGAAGCGATTAGAACAAAAATCAGCCTGGTGAAGACATCCTTTTGCAAGATGGTAAACATTGTAATCAATAAAAAGATGTCATTTGTAACAAGAAAAAGAGTGTTGATGTGCCATATAGAACCTGTACTTTTGTTTGTTAGTTAGTTAGTTAGTTAGTCGACAGATCATCCTCGTTGCACATCGAACCACTCAGTCCATAAGTGCTCGGATCTCCTCCTCAGAAAATCCCGCAGCGTGTAGCGGCTAACGACACCAGTTCCTGTGTTGGTTTATCAGTCTTCTTTGGCTTCCTGCGTAGTGTTCTTGTTTGGCCACCCCTCTTTTAATTTGCTGTTCTCGCAGTCTGGCCATGATTGTAGATTCACAGTCATCACTGGGTTCTCGCAAAAGTCTTACTTCACGTAGAGCATTCAGAATGTCAGCCTGGTCCATGGCGCGTCCGCCCTCCACATTAGCGTTACCTGCGAGCTTGTCAGCCCGCTCATTCCCTTGTACTCCCGCATGCCCTGGCACGTAGATGAAACTAATCTTTGCCAACCGAGACCGCTCCAGAGACAGCAACCATTCTCTTCGGATCCCCCCCCATCTCTATCCTCTTGAGCATGTTCATTGAGTCGCTAAGGAAACATGCCCTAGTGAATGTCTGTGTCTCGAGCCATGTTATTGCTTTACTTACTGCCATGACTTCCATAGTCAGGCTACTTGTGGTCTCAGCAGAAACACCAGAGTCCTCCTTCACAATTCTCCTTCCGGCCCGAGCCGTAAAGGCCCATGAGCTTCTCTCATGTCGAACGACCGACCCATCTGTGTAAATAACAGCATCACCGTCTAGCGAATTCTCGAAAATCAACGCTTGTACTTCAGCCTCTACAGCAGCCGGGTTTTCTTGTCTGCATTTTCTGTCTAGTTGGATGCAAACTGAAAAGGATATGCAGAAATATGTTGGTACTTGTACCCATTCCTCGCCAGGTTCTAAGTCCTCAAGTGAACACACCTGTTGAAGAATGTCTTCGGCTTGACCCATCCACGACCGTCCTCTTTTTAACCTGCTGCCCTTTACCTTCATAATTTCACTGTGCAGTGGATGTTGTGTGTTTGCGTTAACTCTGAGGTAGTCGCGAGCTCTGCAGAATTGTATTCTGTCTTCAATTGTTGGAAAATCAAGTAGGTAGTGCATCGCCCTGCATGCTGTATCTCTTGTACATCCAAGAATAATGCGCATAGCTTCATTCTGTATCCTTTCCATCCTTTCTATCTGCTTACGGCTGAGAGTCAGGATTGCCATCGCATACTCAAAAACAGACATGACCAGCCCTTCGTATAGAAGACATAGATGTCGCTGCTCACAGTTTGCTGCCGCCATCACCCGCATCGCAGCCAACCCCCGCTTGGCCTTTGTTATCACCTGGTCTATGTGCTCATTATAAGCAAGGTTTCGATCAAACCGTATCCCCAGGTAATTCATTGCCTGCGTTTTTTCCACCGCCTCTGAACACAGATTTACAGTTGGTGTTGGAGTGTTGACAATATGGATATTCAACGAGAACCAAGTCACTGTTGTCTTTGTTGGGTTGACCATTGCCCCTGCCTCAACGCACCAAGTACTTATGCGATTGAGTTCGGTTTGTAGTTCCACAGCAACCTGACCTCTATCCTTACCCTGGCGATACACTAAAACATCGTCGGCATAAGACAATGTCCTACCAGGTCCAGTGATCTGCTCACTGGTGATTCTCACAGTGTAGGCGTTGAACAGTACCGGAGATAATGGTGATCCCTGCTGTAGGCCAGCATAAATTGTTGTTGGTTCCGACGTCCAACCGCCACATCTAAAAACTGCTTTCCTTTGGAAGAGGGCTGCAGCGATCCAACTAAGGAGGAATGGACTTATTTTGAGTTCAAGAAGCTGAAGCATTAAAATATCCAATGGTACTCTGTTGTACGCGTCCTCAAGATCAATCGCTGCAGCAAAGGTTTCAACAGGTTTCTCTGAAACCTGTACATTTGTATTGATGTGAATCGTGGACAATCAGCAAACAGGCTGAAAAACATTTACTGGCAGTGGAAATGCGGTTTCTGCGGAAAATGCAAATAATGCGATAGACAGGCAGAAAAACTAATGAGCAAGTCTTACAAGCAGCAGATGAAAACAGTAAACGTAAAAGACAGTCACAATGTGGACGAGTTGTGAGAAGAAATAAACTAGAGAACTTGGTGACAACTGAGAATATTGAAGGATATAAACAAGTGGAAGACATAGAAGTAAATATCTGGATGGCTTGACCACGTGGCATGGTAGAGAAAAGAACACAGAGCTAATACATGACTCTGATGATCGCGTGAGATGGCGAAACATCGGCATGGCATTTGATAATGATGATTCTGCTCCATGCTGTTGTTACATTAACGGCCTCTATCGGAATTGTCAGTTTAATTCAGTCTGTCCTAGAGAGTTCGATATTAAACCAGCGGCTACTTTGATTTCATGTGTCAAAACAAATTCCTACTTTAACGCCAATTGCTCAACAGAGCTGTAATTTTATTCTCTCTCTCTCTCTCTCTCTCTCTCTCTCTCTCTCTCTCTCTCTCTCTCTCTCTCTCTCTCTCTCTCTATCTCTCTCTCTCTATCTCTTTCTCTCTGAGAGAGAGAGAGAGATGTTTGTATTTGTATTTCTTTGTGAGATGTAGTTTATTTTTACAGCCCCCCCCCCTCCCCCATTCCAAGTATGTGAACCCGAAATGTGTGTGTGTGTGTGTGTGTGTGTGTGTGTGTGTTCGTGCGTGCGTGCGTGCGTGTGTGTGTGTGTGTGTGACTTTTCAACATAGTTCCCCTACCTGGCAACACTCTAGGTACTCCTGTCCAGGGTATCTGTGTGGGTGTGGGTGGGAATATTGTGTGGTATCTGGGTGGGGGATATGTGTGTGGTGTGTAAGTGGGGATGTGTTGGTGAGGGATATGTGTGTGTGTGGTGCGTGGGTTGGGAATAGTGCGTGGTAGGGGGTGTATGTGATGTGCGGGTGGGGGTTTGTGTGGTGGGGGATTAGGTTAAGGCATGTGTGGGTGGGTGGAAGTTGTATGTGTGGGTGGTGGGGTGTGTGTGTGAGTGGATTGGGGATGTATGGGTGGTTAGGGAGATGTGTGTGTGTGTGGGGGGGGGGGGATAGGGACATGTCAGTTGGTGGGGATGTGTGTGTATGGTTTGGGGATGTGTGAGTGGATGTGCGATGTGTGGGTTGGTGGGGGATTGTGTGTGTGGGTGGGGAATATGTTGTCAATGGAGATGTGGCTGTGGGATGGGTGGTTTGAGGTGTGGGTGGGGAGAGGATGTGTGCGGTAGGATGTGGATGGGCGTGGGATGTGTGGGTTGGTGGGGGAATGTTTGTGGGTGGCGAGTGTGTTTTGGTTGGGGGATCAGGTGAGGGCAGTGTGTGTGGGTGGGGATGTGCGGGAGGGGGATGGGTCGGTTGGTGGGGTATGTATGTGTCCCTTGGTGTGCGTGTGTGTCGGTAGGTGGGGGTGTGTATGTGTCCCTTGGTGCGCGTGTGTGTGGGTAGGTGGGGGTGTTGTGTGGGTGGGGTGATGTATGGATAGGTGGGAGATGGGCCTCATAACATGGTAATTAGCCTTGTTTATGTTTACAACATTCATTTCACAATGTTTATTTTTCCTCCTATGTAAATGTATAATGCTCTTGATGAACGAAAGAAGAGTGATTGGAAGGGCCGAATGTAAGACGAGCCTGCGCGCCCAATTTGTGACCCTAATAAAGTTGATTTGATTTGATTTGATTTGATTTGTCCACCAGCTTAATGGGAACAAGTTTTTGGGTGTGGACTTAAACCGCCTCCAATACCTCACTGTCATCGGCAAACTCTGACCCCGCAAACAAGTGAAAGTCCGATAGCGCCAAGTCTGGACTGTATGCTGGATGTTTCAAGACCTCTAACTTCACAACACTAGTGTTGTATCTATTGTAATCTCAACGGTATGAGGCGGGAGTTGTGGTGCAGCAACAATATAATTAAGTGAAGTCCCCGGCGTCCCAATCGTATCGTTAGCTTCAGCTTGTTCACCAGCATGTCACTGTATCGAACCATCCATCCATCCATCATGTGCCATGCCGGTAAGCGTGGGCGGTCATGTTCTGCCATCTCACTCGATCAACAGAGTCGTGGACCAGTTCCGTGTTTCTGTCTCGACCATGCCACAAAGCCAAGCCATCCAGATACTTGTTTCTAGGTCTTCCCCTTGGTCTGTTCCCCTCGATCTTACCAGTTGTCACCAAGTTCTCCAAATAATTTCTTCTCATAACATGCCCAAAAAATTGTGACTGTCTACGTCTAATGTTTCTGATCAGTTTACGATCTTCATTTGTTTCTTGAAGGACTTCTTCATTGGTCTTTCTGGCTGTCCATGGTATTCTTTGCATTTTCCTCAGAAACCACATTTCTACAGCCATCAGATGTTTTTAAGCCTGGCTGCTCATTGTCCAAGCTTCACATCCATATAAAAGTACAGGTTCTATGTAGCATCTCAACACTCTTTTTCTCGTTTCAATTGACATCTTTTTATTGATCAGTATGTTTTTCATCTTGCTAAAGGCTACTTTTGCCATGGCGATTCTTGTTCTAATCTCTTCAAGGCATCTCCCATCAGATGTTATGACTGTTCCGAGATAATTGTACCTATTCACTTGTTGAAGAATATTCCCATTTACTTGTATATTACACTGTGGTATTTCGTTCTTCCTAGTGACGACCATAATCTGTGTCTTTTTACAATTTAATTCTAACCCTTGTTGTTCACTGTGTGTAACAACCGCATCTACTAAATTTTGTAGGTCCTGTTCATTGTCTGCAATCAAGACTGTATCGAACACTAGTCACAATTTCACTTCTTTGGGGAAAAGCACCAGCACAGTTCCCTTGATATACCAAAACATGGTTATCGTGACTTCCCAGCGGATTCCGGAGTCTTGTCTTGACGGGAGACAACGGGTACCCATTCATACACTCTCCCCTGAATCAAACAACTCTCCCCACATTGAACCATCAATCTTCTGTAGATTTCACAAGCTTTCACACTTCGCTGTTCTTCGACCGTGTAGGTCGATAGTTTTGGCAATCGCTATTGTGCAATACGCAAACTGCTCGACCCTCAATACCCTACAGGGGGTATTGCTTAAGGGCCTGTGTGTATCCTGAAATAACATGTTCAGTTTTCTATAATCTTCTATACACTTTATAACAAAATTCTTGTCACTTAGTGACTTCTCCTCATCTCCTCATATCTGTGTGTGTGTGTGTGTGTGTGTGTGTGTGTGTGTGTGTGTGTGTGTGTGTGTGCGAGCGTGTATGCGTGCGTGTCTGTCGTATCCATCGGAGCGTTGCGACCAGACTGTATATATACAATTGAATACTGACGAGGTTTTCAAGAAGCCTGCAGGAGATAATTGTGCGTCATCAGCGGATACTTAAAATAATGTCATCAGTGTTGAGTGGTGCGCTGAAGCTGGTGAAAACATTTGGCAATATGTGGAGAAGTCGACCACATCTAGCTTATGGATTCTGTTTATAATTGAAACTAATCTAAAAGTGGATCGCCTTCGAGCGGTAGACGTCTTTATTGACAAAAACATCAGTTCATATACTACTTACGTCTGCGGTGTTGAACTGGTCTGTACCCCGAGGTGATATTTCTTTTAGCGAGTAATGTTTCATCCATTAAGCGAATTGTACCACTTATGTTACAGAACTTTATCTTCTTTGGTTTCTCTCTGTTTTCCTTCTTTCCCTTCGCTTTGGAATTTACCGACATCTGCAGTTTAGATTTCTACATTTTTTGTTTTACGTTTTCTCGCTTTGAACTCCCGCCTAGTCCATACATGCTACCTCTCGTGCTCCATCATTCTAACAAAGGCCACGCCGTCCGAACGTGGGTAATTCTCTTTATAAAACCACACACATATGTTACATGTACTATACACCATATTTAAAAGTATCAACTCTTGAATTTTTCGTGTGAATTAACTTTCCCTATTACCAGTGTCCCTCGTCATCAAGCGAACCCAGTCCGACTTCTGTGGTACAGTTAATTTACGTACCCAAATCGAGAACGAGAAGTCAACATTTTAGTTCAACTGATCGGTGTAGGGGTTGAACCCGATACCTCAGTATCAGCACACTGGATGTAAAAGAACGAGCACTCTTATCCATTCGGCCACCTGACCATGATCTGCGCGACCTTCTAGTTTCTGTTGGCTACCTTAGAGTTTGCACCAATGACCTGTTTCCTCGGTGCTATCTTCTAGTGTCTCTTGGCTACCTTAGAGTTTGCATCAATGGCCTGTTTCCTCGGTGCTATCTTCTAGTTTCTGCTGGCTACCTTAGAGTTTGCATCAATGGCCTGTTTCCTCGGTGCTATCTTCTAGTTTCTGTTGGCTACCTTAGAGTTTGCATCAATGGCCTGTTTCCTCGGTGCTATCTTCTAGTTTCTGCTGGCTACCGTACAGTTTGCATCAATGGCCTGCTTGCTCCGTGCTATCTTCTAGTTTCTGTTGGCTACTGTAGAGTTTGCATCAATGGCCTGTTTGCTCCGTGCTATCTGCTATTTTCCTTTGGCTACCGTACAGTTTGCATCAATGGCCTGTTTGCTCCGTGCTATCTTCTAGTTTCTTTTGGCTACCGTAGAGTTTGCATCAATGGCCTGTTTCCTCCGTGCTATTTGCTATTTTCTTTTGGGTACCGTAAAGTTTGCATCAATGGCCTGTTTGCTCCGTGCTATCTGCTATTTTCTTTTGGCTACCGTACAGTTTGCATCAATGGCCTGCTTGCTCCGTGCTATCTGCTATTTTCTTTTAGCTACCGTACTGTTTGCATCAATGGCCTGTTTGCCCCGTGCTATCTGCTATTTTCTTTTGGCTACCGTACAGTTTGCATCAATGGCCTGTTTGCTCCGTGCTGTTTGCTATTTTCTTTTGGCTACCGTACAGTTTGCATCAATGGCCTGTTTGCTCCGTGCTATCTGCTATTTTCTTTTGGCTACCGTACAGTTTGCTTCAATGGCCTGTTTGCCTCGTGCTATCTGCTATTTTCTTTTGGCTACCGTACAGTTTGCATCAATGGTCTGTTTGCTCCGTGCTATCTGCTATTTTCTTTTGGCTACCGTACAGTTTGCATCAATGACCTGTTTGCTCCGTGCTATCTGCTATTTTCTTTTGGCTACCGTACAGTGTGCATCAATGGCCTGTTTGCTCCGTGCTATCTGCTATTTTCTTTTTGCTACCGTACAGTTTGCATCAATGGCCTGTTTGCTCCGTGCTATCTGCTATTTTCTTTTGGCTACCGTACAGTTTGCATCAATGGCCTGTTTGCTCCGTGCTATCTGCTATTTTCTTTTGGCTACCGTAGAGTTTTCATCAATGGCCTGTTTGCTCCGTGCTATCTGCTATTTTCTTTTGGCTACCGTACAGTTTGCATCAATGGCCTGTTTGCTCCGTGGAATCTGCTATTTTCTTTTGGCTACCGTACAGTTTGCATCAATGGCCTGTTTGCTCCGTGCTATCTGCTATTTTCTTTTGGCTACCGTACAGTTTGCATCAATGGTCTGTTTGCTCCGTGCTATCTGCTATTTTCTTTTGGCTACCGTACAGTTTGCATCAATGACCTGTTTGCTCCGTGCTATCTGCTATTTTCTTTTGGCTACCGTACAGTGTGCATCAATGGCCTGTTTGCTCCGTGCTATCTGCTATTTTCTTTTTGCTACCGTACAGTTTGCATCAATGGCCTGTTTGCTCCGTGCTACCTGCTATTTTCTTTTGGCTACCGTACAGTTTGCATCAATGGCCTGTTTGCTCCGTGCTATCTGCTATTTTCTTTTGGCTACCGTAGAGTTTGCATCAATGGCCTGTTTGCTCCGTGCTATCTACTATTTTCTTTTGGCTACCGTACAGTTTGCATCACTGGCCTGTTTGCTCCGTGCTATCTACTATTTTCTTTTGGCTACCGTACAGATTACATCAATGGCCTGTTTGCTCCGTGCTATCTGCTATTTTCTTTTGGCTACCGTACAGTTTGCATCAATGGCCTGTTTGCTCTGTGCTATCTGCTATTTTCTTTTGGCTACCGTACAGTTTGCATCAATGGCCTGTTCGCTCCGTGCCATCTGCTATTTTCTTGTGGCTACCGTACAGTTTGCATCAATGGCCTGTTTGCTCCGTGCTATCTGCTATTTTCTTTTGGCTACCGTACAGTTTGCATCAATGGCCTGTTTGCTCCGTGCTATCTGCTATTTTCTGTTGGCTACCGTACAGTTTGCATCAATGGCCTGTTTGCTCCGTGCTATCTGCTATTTTCTTTTGGCTACCGTACAGTTTGCATCAATGGCCTGTTTGCTCCGTGCTATCTGCTATTTTCTTTTGGCTACCGTACAGTTTGCATCAATGGCCTGTTTGCTCCGTGGAATCTGCTATTTTCTTTTGGCTACCGTACAGTTTGCATCAATGGCCTGTTTGCTCCGTGCTATCTGCTATTTTCTTTTGGCTACCGTACAGTTTGCATCAATGGTCTGTTTGCTCCGTGCTATCTGCTATTTTCTTTGGCTACCGTACAGTTTGCATCAATGCCTGTTTGCTCCGTGCTATCTGCTATTTCTTTGGCTACCGTACAGTTGCATCAATGGCCTGTTTGCTCCGTGCTATCTGCTATTTTCTTTGCTACCGTACAGTTTGCATCAATGGCCTGTTTGCTCCGTGCTACCTGCTATTTTCTTTTGGCTACCGTAAAGTTTGCATCAATGGCCTGTTTGCTCCGTGCTATCTGCTATTTTCTTTTGGCTACCGTAGAGTTTGCATCAATGGCCTGTTTGCTCCGTGCTATCTACTATTTTCTTTTGGCTACCGTACAGTTTGCATCACTGGCCTGTTTGCTCCGTGCTATCTACTATTTTCTTTTGCTACCGTACAGTTTACATCAACTGGCCTGTTTGACTCCGTGCTATCTTACTATTTCTTTGGCTACCGTAAGATTACATCAATGGCCTGGTGCTCCGTGCTATCTGCTATTTTCTTTTGGCTAACGTACAGTTTGCATCAATGGCCTGTTTCGCTTCGTGGCCATCTGCTATTTTCTTGTGGCGTACCGTACAGTTTGACATCAATGGCCTGTTTGCCTCCGTGCTATATCTGCTATTTTCTGTTGGCTACCGTACAGTTTGCATCAATGGCCTGTTTGCTCCGTGCTATCTGCTATTTTCTTTTGGCTACCGTACAGTTTGCATCAATGGCCTGTTTGCTCCGTGCTATCTGCTATTTTCTTTTGGCTACCGTACAGTTTGCATCAATGACCTGTTTGCTCCGTGCTATCCGCTATTTTCTTATGGCTACCGTACAGTTTGCATCAATGGCCTGTTTCCTCCGCGCTATCTTCTAGTTTCTGTTGGCTACCGCAGAGGTTGCATTAATGCCCTGTTTCCTTCGTCCATAGAAATCAGCATTCTGTGCTGTGTTTAGTTATGTAGAACGAAGTCACTGCACACTGGAGCATATGCGTGTTCAATGTTCCGATTCAGCAGCCATCCCGACGTATGTCTGGTGTATTTAGTACAATACTGAAGTGTGTGTTCTGCAGTTTGCCTACATGCAGAACCCATCTTTAGCTAATAAATACAGAACCTTGTTGAGTCCTGGTCAATAGATTAGAGCCATCCGGTGGTTAGACGGTGTTATTCTGTGTGTATTTGTGAGCTTTCATCTCATCTCATCTCATCTCATCATGTTCCTCTTGTACCTTGCGGTGTCGAGGTGAAGTATAAACTTCGTGAGAGTGCCCGGTTATGGGCTTCGTATATCGACATTCCCATGGATTCTGTTATTCCCTCCGTCCAACGTTTACGTGGTCGGCCTCTTCCTCTGTTTCCATCTGGTCTGTACATCATTGCTTGTTGTGGCATGCTGTTGACTGGTAACCTACTTGCATGGCCAAACCATTTGACTTGCTGCTTTCTAATAAAATCTAGAGCAGCTTTAACCCCCACTTTAGTCCTGATTTCTTCATTTCTGATCTTATCTCTTCTTGATACGTTGAGTATTCTTCTCAGGAACCTCATTTCTGTTGTTGTGATTTTTCTTTTCTCTTTTTCTGTCATTGTCCAGGTTTGGCATTGGTAGCAAAGAGTTGGTAGGAAGATTGTGTTGTAAAGTGCTTTCTTAGTAGTTATTGATACATGTTTGTTCTTTAGTATTGGTGCCATTTGTCCAATGAGTTGATTTGCCTTATTGCACCTATTTTCGATCTCGTCTTCTGATCTGCCATTTGATGATATTATACTTCCTAGGTACTTGAAGCTCTTTACTTGTTTCAAGGGATGTTCGTTTAGGTGAATTGTTGCTGTTTGTTCTTCTTTAGTTATAGTCATTACCTCTGTTTTGCTTGTGCTAATTTTCATGTTATGTTCCCTACACATTTCGTTTAGACTATTCATGCGTAATAATGAGCTTATTCATGTAATAATGAGACTATTCATGTAATAATGAGCTTTCATTCATTTGATAATATATAACTATGCCGTCTCCGTGGCGAAGGTATTATGGGCGCGGTTCGTAATCATGCTTACCCGCGTCCGAAAACCACATGCGCGTGATTTGGCAGCAGACCGCGTTGCGCTGGGTTTTAACAAATTGGTTTTGCAGCCGGTCGTTCAGAAAGCAATGGCAAACTACTGAACGTAAACTTGCCAAGACATCAACAACAGCAGTAAAATGCTGGTGTTGACAGCGATGTCCTGTAAAAAGGATATGCCCAAAAAAATGTAACTGACAAGGCACAGCAGTACAGCGGCTAGACGCTCTCTTCCCGGGCCCATAGACATGGGTGGTCATAGTTCGATATCGCATGGAGGCGGATTTGTAAAAATAACATGGACTCCCAGGTCCATCCAGACTTTTTTTAAAAATGAGTACCAGAAAATATTTTAGAAAGTAAAGGCGAACGACGTAATACTTATCATATCACCCACTAAGTGCAAATACCTCTATACAAATATAGGTCCAACACCATGCGCCATAAGCGCCACAAGGCGAGCAAAATAGTCCTGTAATTTTTAATGCATGCAAGTCTTCTATCTAATTGTATTGTCCCAGGAACCTCTGTGGCCAGGTTCTCAGCCATGTCATTTCTTGCAAAAGCACAAAGCGGTGGAATCCCCCACAGTAGAGTTCTACCCCGGTGACATATTTGGAAGATTGTGTCTTGTTGCTGTTGATGCTTGTTAGATCTGAGCACGTGGGGAACAGACAGCACACCAGCATGAATGACTACTGAATGTATATGTTCTGATTGTACGACTTCTTGTCGAGGGCGTGCTAGCCAACTTAATATCGAGCTATGCTGGCAATGTTATGAGCACGGGGGTTCGACGCAGAACTCGTCGCTTGTCAAAGTGTTGGGAAAGATTGGTCACCTATTCCTGCCTGCTCTCAGGCCTACACAATGATATTTTGATATCACATCATGACCCATAGCAGGAAACTGCTTAACGACACATTAAAAAACAAACTATTGCTCTGACATGGGATAATTGTACTGTCCAGTTGCTATGCTAACTAACACCTGCACTAGATTTGTTTGGGTGTTTAACGTATACAACAACCACTCAATTTATTGCAGAATTCTGTCCTGTTCTGTATGTGTCAAGTATTCGCTGGGTATGCATCATCAAGAAGGCTGAGAGTTATTGTCTTCAGCTCTATGATATTGTGTTGTGCTATTGCTTGAACACATCACTTCAGATGCCATCATGTTTTAAACCTGTCTCTTCATTTCAAATTGTCTGTTCTGGTACTGGCGTTAGCCGGACAACTTTACCTAGTAATTCATGGATATGTCTGCGTGGTGTATGACTGGATGAAGTTACTTTTCAGCCCTCACTCTGCCAAATCTATGGACTTGTCTTTCGTTGCATGATTGTTGGTACAGAATGGCATTTGTCTCCCTAAACTATCACTTTCTTATCTCTTCAGTGCAACCGCCTTGCGTTGGTTTTATAAAATGGTATGAGTGTTGGTCGTCCAGAAAGCAATCGCAAACTGCCGAAAGTAAACTTCCCAAGAAATCACAAACAGACAAACAATGCTGGGGTTGACTGCTACGCCCTGTAAATGATATGCAATTTTTTTTGTAAATCCCTTCAGTAGTTTAATGTTGCATCTTCTCATTTTAAAACAACAATCTTCAAATGATATGGACTTCATTGCTTCTGTAATAATTCTGAACGCTTGATTTTGCACTTGATCTATATTGTGTAATGTTTACTGGCGGCTGCACACCATTTGAGAAGACCCATATTCTAGGTGCCGATGTATGCCTTGCTGGGATACATTCCTAAGTATTCTTCAGTTTCTACCCCAAGAGGCACCACTACGTTTTGTTTTTAAATATGGATATTTTGTTAGTTTTGCTTCTGCTATTCTGAGTTTGTGTTTCTGCTGTGTTGAGTTTGTGTTTCTGCTGTGTTGGGATTGTGTTCCTGTTATGTTGAGATTTTGTTTTTGCTATGTTGGGATTGTGTTTTTTCTATGTTGGGATTGTGCTTCTTCTATATTAGGATTGCGGTTCTGTTATGTTGAGATTGTGTTTCTGCAATGTCGAGTTTGTGTTTCTGCTATGCTGAAATGTTGTTTCTTCTATGTTGGGATTATTTTCATGTTCTCTTTTTACTTCCTGCCCTCTCATCATCATCATGTGTCATGTCGATAAGCGTGGACGGCCATGTTTCGCCGTATCATACGAACACCAGAGCAGTGGATCAGATCTGCTTGCTTGCTTGTGATCGTTGGCTTGAGCTCCAACGCGAAGTCCTGTATGTCGGATGAAGGCATCCTGTTGTCAAACATCAGTGTGATGTCATACCGGACCTGAGGTTTGCGTGAGTATCCATTGTCCCATGTCTGGCTTATTGGTGTGCAGACTGGTGGTGCCTCGCCGTACAGGCAGATACTCTCCGACTTCGGAGGAATCGGCGATCCTATTGACTTTAGCCAAGACCCCGAAGGGACCTGCTGCCCAGGACGCTCGACGAGGACGCGTCAATAGGTCTTGGTCAGTATATAACCCGGCCCTGGTGCCTTGGAAACACCTCTGCTCTGCGACACCTCTGCGATCTGTCTTATTGTCTCGATAATACCACGTGGTCATGCCATCCAGGTATTTAATTCTCTGCTTTCCCCATGTTCCTGCCCTCTACCCTTGCAGAAACAAAGGTGTGACCCTTCCTCAGAGAGGTGATGCTCCTGCAGGCCAGCAATATCAATGTTAAGACGATTGAGTTCAGCATCAGTCACAGCCGTTTTTTTTTTTTCACGTAGTCAATATTCAACAGATCAGTTAAAAATCTACGACACATGGTTTTTATGTTCCAGGTTGCAAGCCGTAGCTTGAGGTTTCTATTTTTTGTGTTAGAGCCTAACGCGCTGGTTGTACAGCCTGCGATTCAGATTTTGTCATAGTCCCAAGCGTTCATTGAAGCAGATAGGTTTTGGCGGATCAACAGCCACTTGGCAGGGGGATACCCATCTTGAGGTCGGCGGTAGCTGATCAGTGACAACTTTAGATATCTCCCACCATCAGAGGCAACCCGTAGTGCCCCTGTTTACGCCAATTGACAAGGACTTATAACCCTAACTGCTACCTCTAGCTTTGATTCCGAGACTGGTTAAGTCCATGTGTTGCCCATGCAGCACGCTCCCTCTTTCGACCTGCCTACTTTACTCCAGATGAAAGGTAACATCAATACATCTAGAAGACAAGCTGCAGAAGTAGTTGGATCAGCAAAACAATGCTCTAACTGTCCACCTTTCGGAGTTTCGATCCTAGACCATTTCCTAACCAAGGCTTAGGGTCTGGTCTGCCCTGCCATGACATTTAGTCTTTTGATTGCATATCCTCGCCCTAGGGTAAGGCTTGAACCCTTCAAATTGCGCTCCTCTGCCAGAATTTATTATTCGGTGCCGGTGGTACAATATGGGGTTTCGGGTTTGGTGAGCGCTACCCGACATTCGACGCTAACATATAGCAAGTAGAATCGTTCTGTCATACAGTAGTTGAGTCATATCTGACTAGGACCTGACTGGTTATTTTTGACATATGTATACATAATTTTGTGTTTTCCTCAACTATCATCAATCTTACACTCTTGAGAAAATGTTGTTACTAAGTGGTCTTATAAATGCTTTCACGTAATGCATTTCCCATACTCTGTTATTATAGTTCCACTATTTAATACTATTCTCACACCATTTAGTTGTTTCATTAATTTCCTTAGATTGATTGTATCTTTCTTTAAATTATTTTGTAATTAGTTCTTTAAAAGAGATATCTCAAACTGGATGGGAGGGGGGGGGGGAGGGGTGAGGGGAGGGGGGATATTGTCAGCTTGCAGGTGGACCAGTTCCATTGCATTCTACAACTCTTCTACGCCAATATTCCATTAAAGTACAAAGTTTCTGCAGGCTCCCTAGGATATAGCTTCTTGGGCTGCTTGGAATAGTCATTTATTGAATTCATCGACCAGTCTGTTGTGATCTCTACCCGTGTAATTCATAATCTGTTTAGTGAAAGGTCACATCTGGTGTGGAAGAAGTGCATCCTGATCTTGAGTGAGCTGGTGAGCTTTTAGAATGGTTTATTAGGGAAAATCCTCTTGCCAGTTCATAAATGCTATTCCCTTTTTGTCCAGATGACCCTATCTGTGGATGTGTCAATAAATATTGACATCTCCACATTCCAATAGTTTTTTTTTCTGTACATTGGACATTGTTTAGTACAAGTATGCGACAATAGTAGTAGCTCAGTATGTGAAAGTCTGTATTATAGCACAGTATTTGAAAGTTTGCAACCTAAAATTATGCAACAGCTATAGAACCGTTGCCCCAATCAGTCATGCAAGTAAAATTCTACTAAAAATCATAATGGGAAGACGTCGTGAGAAAATGGAAGAAGAAATTAACGTGGTTCAAGCTGGATTTGGACAAGGAAGAGGAACGAGAGAGCACATACTCAATATGCGATTAATAATAGAGAAGTGCAGAGAATTTAATGTAAACATTTTCCCATGTATGGATTATTCAATGGCATTTGACTGTGTACAACATCATAAACTTTGCGAAATCATGAGGAATGTGGGCTTTCCATTACACGTAATACAACTCATAAAAATGATGTATCTAGCCCAACAAGCAGCGGTTAGAATAGATGGCGAGACATCAGATTGGTTTGACATCAAGGTCCCCCTATTTTTTTAACCTGAACGCGGAAAATATAATGAGAAATGTCAAAGATGGTATACAGGGAGCATATTTGATGCCGTAAATATCGGTAGTCATGACATACCAGAGATTAGATATGCTGATGATACAGTATTGCTACCCACAGTACAGAATGGTAAAGAAAACATAATAACATCAAACCAATTGAATAGTGAAAATTACAACTTATATCTTTACATAGCAAAAACAAAGATAATGCATACAGATAAAACTACTATGGAGAAAGAACGTCCTTGTGTAAGCAGAAAGAGATGTTAGTCAGTTTAAAATTACCATGGTAGACAATCGACATTACTGTGCGAACATGTGTATATTTCAGTTTGAAGGATTTATCTAATTAATTCACGTAAGTTGTGTGATTTCTGCAGTATGTACCTGACGAGATGCAGCGAAATATGCCTGGCAATAAATCGTGCAATATATTGTTTGTGTCTTCGTTATTCAAAGAAATATATGTTATTGAGGAACAATTGGAGGTGGTGGAAAATTTCGAATATCTTGGGTCATTGATTACCAACAATGATGACACAATGAAAGAAATTAAAAGACGAATATTTATTGCTCTTCAAAGACTAAAACCGCTGACTAAATTGTGGAGTGGGACAGATAGAACTACAAACATTAGATTTTTAAGAGTAAGCATCTTTCCAATTGCGACATACGTCTGTGAGACCTGGACACTTACTAAACAAGCTGAACAACGCATAAATGCCTTTGAATATAAATGTTATAGAAGAGTTCTAAGATTATCTTGGATACAGAAAAGAACAAATGCACCCATACGTCAAGAGCTGTATATTGAAAAAAGTTGGCTATTAAAGACGATTAAACAAAGAAAATTAAAATATTTTGGTCACTTGAAACGTCACAAAAGTTTGAGGATAATACTAATTGAGAGGTATATGCCTGGGAAGAGTGGAAGAGGAAGGCCAAAGAAAAGATGGGTGCAGGATGTGGTGGATAATCTCCAGATGGGTGTATCGGACGCGGGGCATCTTGCTTATGATTGAGAGGTTTTCCAGAAGGTTGTTATGGGAGCCAGGTTTTGCAAAGGACATGCTACTGAATGAATGAATGAATGAATGAATGAATGAATGAATGAATGTTAAATTTCCTCTCTGAGCTGTGGCGTCTGACATCCTGCTCCCTCCATATGTTCAGCTATCTGATGTGCACTTGTATTATTATGTACCAGTGGGTATATGCCGGTCTTCCTGGCCTAGGAGTTACACGACTTTCTCCGTAATCCCGTTTATCCACGTGGGGTAACGCAGAATGCGAGAATTGGAAGCGATTCTCGCCGCGTTGGTAACTTATGGGATAAGTGAGCCGGCGGCTCAGAAAGCAATTTTGCCAAGAAATCAACGACAGCGGTAAATGCTGGTGTTGACAACGATGTCCTGTAAAGGATATGCGAAAAAAGTGGGGATATGTCTCCATGTTCCTGCCATCTCTATCAGATCAAAAGCACGACTATCCTAAAGGTGTTGAAAGACACATTTATGGAGGTAGGTGTCTTAGATACCGCATACATTTATTTGTTCTTTGTGCAAGGTATCTTCTAGTCATAATATTTTGTTGTATCCAGCCTTAGACTGTTGATACCTTCAGCACTTCAACGCATTATATTCGGTAGTTTTCTAGTTGCCTGATTTAATGATGGTCAGGCCATCTACACTCCTGCTCTCTGGCTCCACATGGCATCTGAGTAGAGGATCTTACAGCATGGGGTTGTTCTTTTCAAGACACATGGCCTGGCACTGCACCTGCAGGAGACCGTCATCTAGCAAATACCAAGACAGAGAGTTGCAGAATTAGACATATTTCCATTAAGATAGTTCGTGAAAACCTGGTCATAACGGTGCGCTTACTTAGCGACTGCTTCTGTCTCAGCACTTTAATTGTTAGAGCACGGACTGAGGTCTTGCTGGATGGTGTGATCCATGACTTTGGGTGATCCGCTACCTTAAATAGTCATTACTATATCTCTAATAACGGTGGAAGTCGTTTGTAAAGTTATTTCTTCGTCATTCAACTTTGCCCTTAGTGGGGAATATTATTCACCGTTGCGTACTCGTCAGACAATGAAACCACACATTCATGGAGCCAAAATTCTTGGAAAACATGTCCTACCAGTTTAGGACACACATCTGTTCTCTTCTGTCCTGTAAGCCCCATTGAGACATACGAATTAACAAACTCACTCCAAGCAGTCTTACATTTTGCTATCTCTTGCAGCTTCGTCTATGTTCTTCACTAATTATGCATCTCATCTCATCTAATTCGTCGTATACCTTGCAGTACATCTCCATCTATAATTCTCTTCTGTGTGTAATTCTAGGTCTCGCTCTGTTTGGTTTGCCCCGTGGATAAAGTACTTTCTAGTTTCACTATTCTCAAATTCTCTTACCATGTGTCATATCTCTCCATGATGTTCACACTGGTGACACATTGTGTGTCCTATCTCTCCATGATGTTCACACTGGTGACACATTGTGTGTCCTATCTCTCCATGATGTTCACACTGGTGACACATTGTGTGTCCTATCTTTCCATGATGTTTACACTGGTGACACATTGTGTGTCCTATCTCTCCATGACGTTCACACTGGTGACTCATTGGATGTCCTATCTCTCCATGATGTTCACACTGGTGACTCATTGGATGTCCTATCTCTCCATGATGTTCACACTGGTGACTCATTGTGTGTCCTATCTTTCCATGATGTTTACACTGGTGACACATTGTGTGTCCTATCTCTCCATGACGTTCACACTGGTGACAAATTGTGTGTCCTATCTCTCCATGATGTTCACACTGGTGACTCATTGGATGTCCTATCTCTCCATGATGTTCACACTGGTGACTCATTGGATGTCCTATCTCTCCATGATGTTCACACTGGTGACTCATTGTGTGTCCTATCTTTCCATGATGTTTACACTGGTGACACATTGTGTGTCCTATCTCTCCATGATGTTCACACTGGAGACTCATTGGATGTCCTACCTCTCCATGATGTTCACACTGGTGACTAATTGTGTGTCCTATCTCTAAATGATGTTCACACTGGTGACACATTGTGTGTCCTATCTCTTCATGATGTTCACACTGGTGACACATTGGATGGCCTATCTCTCCATGATGTTCACACTGGTGACTCATTGGATGTCCTATCTCTCCATAATGTTCACACTGGTGACTCATTGGATGTCCTATCTCTCCATGATGTTCACACTGGTGACTCATTGGATGTCCTATCTCTCCATGATGTTCACACTGGTGACTCATTGGATGTCCTATCTCTCCATGATGTTCACACTGGTGACTCATTGTGTGTCCTATCTCTCCATGACGTTCACACTGGTGACACACTGTGTGTCCTATCTCTCCATGATGTTCACACTGGTGACTCATTGGATGACCTATCTCTCCATGATGTTCACACTGGTGACTCATTGGATGTCCTATCTCTCCATGATGTTCACACTGGTGACTCATTGGATGTCCTATATCTCCATGATGTTCACACTGGTGACACATTGTGTGTCCTATCTCTCCATGATGTTCACACTGGTGACTCATTGTGTGTCCTATCTGTTCATGATGTAGATACATACATACATACATACATACATACATACATACATACATACATACATACATACATACATACATACATACATACATACATACATACCTACCTACCTACATACATACCTACCTACAGTCATACAGACATACATACATACATACATACATACATACATACATACATACATACCTACCTACAGTCATACAGACATACATACATACATACATACATACTTACATACATACTTACATACATACATACAGACAGACAAACAGACAGACAGACAGACAGACAGACAGACAGACAGACAGACAGACAGACAGACAGACAGACATACATACATAAATACATGCATGCATGCATGCATGTATGTATGTATGTACACACACACACACACACACATACATACATACATACATACACACACACACACATACATACATACATACATACATACATACATACATACATACATACATACATACATACATACATACATACATACATACATACATACATACATACATACATACATACATACATACATACATACATACATACATACATACATACATAATATATGTATATATATAACATTTTAGTTCTTATATTCTGCTCAGGCACCCGTTAATATAAAAACAAGTATGAGCGTCTCATGCCATTTTTGAAAAATCAACAGAAGGTGTTTTGCTTTCAAATCGCATGCAGCTGATTTCGAGTGCAATATGCGGTACTGCTTGCACCCCTTCGCCACCGACGATGGCTTTCAGAATAAGTTGAGTTAAACACACGGTATATAAGTCAGGGTCGGCCGGTTCTCAGAATAAGTTGAGTTAAACACACGGTATATAAGTCAGGGTCGGCCGGTTCTCAGAATAAATTGAGTTAAACACACGGTATATAAGTCAGGGTCGGCTGGTTCTCAGAATAAGTTGAGTTAAACACACGGTATATATATAAGTCAGGGTCGGCCGGTTCGTATGATCCGGATCATCACCTCATCCTCCCTATGTGATGACTAGTCGTGTTCTGTCACATCTCTGTTTATTTCTTTAGCTATGCTTCCTTGGAAGTGTTTGTGTGTGTCGGTATGTCTGTGTGGTGTATGTGTGTCTGTATGTGTGTATGGTGTATGTGTGTGTGTGTGTGTGATCGGTAGGGGTTGGAAAAAGAATAAATGAGCTCACATTCACAAAATGACTTCTAGCCACTTAACTTCTTCTTGTAACGAGCCTGCGACGTGTCATTCAGCAATTACGTCTCTATTAGGCAGCAATATTTACTCGAGGAAACCAGTTCTGGAATCAGTTGTCCAGAGCTGCACATGTACGAGTGTAGTCTAATTGTGCGAATGATGTCAAGAACACCGAAAGGCAATCAAACCTTGAACTGCCCCATGAAGACAGGGTGTAAAATAGTTTTGGTGTGTTCAAATAGCATCATTTAATTGTCAATGGAATGTTGCTGTTGTAGCCCTTTCGGGTGAGCTAAGTATTTGAAAGACTGTTGGAAATTACCGTTGACATAAGAGGTGCTAATGCCCTCGTTACAGTTACACGTTAAGTGCTGGAGTCCGTAAATAGAACGGTCTTCACATGGCGAAACTAAGAGATATTATCATAGTCACGTGCCTTGCTAAATGACTTAGGCGTTCACATCTCTTCGTACATCTCAGGCTTTGTGTTCTCGATCTTCCCCGATATCTTCTAGCGCTAAATCTGTCCAGTCATCCACACAGGTGGCCGGCCGGGTAGCTCACCTGTGAAAACAATCAGCCAGTTCTCCCGATCACAGGGTGTCGATGATGTACATTAGGTTTTTTTTTTTTTTTCGCGTTTCCATCCTGTTTTTCAGGATATTGCGGTCAACACCAGCATCTTTCAGCTGTATGTTGATTCCTACGCTAGATTACGCTCATCAGCACGCCACGACTTTCTGAGCGACCGGCTCCATACTCTCATAAGTCACTTTTGCGATTCGAACCACTGCTAATTCTCGTCACATCACGTGACGAGAGTATTCGGGGTTAGCGGAGAAAGCTGCTAACCTCTAGGCCATGGAGCCGGTGTACATAAGGTTATGATTCTTTTTTTCTGACAGCTCGGCCAGACTCAGAATAGAGAGCAACTTAATCAACATTGTGGGATGTGTCTATCTAGCTGGAATCAATACTGTTATAGTTGCCACTGTTTAAAACTGTTTACTCCCTTCTATATCAAGTTTGCAGTATATTTATATCTAACTTTACCTTTCGATGTTTAAATGTTCTCTCCAGTTTGGTTTCTTATTGTTTAATTTTGTATCAAGACACCTGAACTTCTGCACATCCTTCATGCACACTCGTCGACGGCATTCCTTATTTACATTTTATGTATGTTTTTATTTACATTTATATAATTTTTTAGCACTATTTGTATTGTTCATAAAGAAGTTAATTATGACCGAAATGTCGGATTTGACAGTCCCGGTTTAGCTTATGTATCGCATTATTATTTATTTTTACTTAACGTTTCTTTATAATAATAATAATAATTATTATTATTATTATTATTACTATTATTATTATTATTATTTATCCTCCTATTTATTTTCCTACTATGGTTTGGTTTAAGTTCGTTGTAAGGTATGTGCTGTCTACAGATAGCCATTAGTGCCATTTACTTCGTCCTCATCTCTGCTCTCGCATTCAACCCTGTCTATGCCTAGCCCACATTATTCATCTCTAATTCTACGCGTGTTTCTTTGTCTTCCTCTATTTCGTCTGGCTTGTGGGTTCGAGAGAAAGAAATTTCTAGTTATAGTAGTTTCAGATTTTGTTAATGTGTGACCTATCCAGCTGCAGCCTGCTCTTGGCCTCATCATACACCGGTGTTTGTTGAGCTGTCTCCATGAGCTGACACTGAGGTGTGCTGAACGGAATCTACATGCCAAGTTATCTCAGTGTCATCGATTGCCCTTATTGTAACAGACCTTTAGGAACTTTGTGACGAAGGGGTTGAGGACGCAGTTCGTACTCCCACATACTACGTTCGAAACACAGCTGCGGCCGATTTGGCAGCAAACCGCATTGCGATAGTTTCCATACATTGGTATGAGTATCGGTCGTTCAGCGAGCAATGACAGACTACTTAACGTAAACTTATCAAATCACAAACATCCAACAACAGCTGGTGTTGACTACGTCCTTAAAGGATATGCAACTAACATAGGGACTACGAATTGTTTAATCAGTCACCGCTTAACCAGTCACGTGACGTATATTTGACTGTACGGTCCTCATCACCAACGACAAACGAAGAACAGTAACAAAACATGGATGAACAAGCCGTTACAATAATTTGATAGGTACTGATTGGCATTTCTAGATGATCTAGAGAACAAGTAACAAGTTTCTTCTACTTTCGACACGTAATAACAGATGATGGCAGATGTGAACTAGAAATCAAAAAGAGAATAGGAATGGTCAAAAATGCTTTCTGCTGCAAGAAATCAGTATTAACATATAGAGCAATGGTTCTCAATCAGTTGGGAAATTCCCCCCCCCCCCCGGAGGTGGGGAAGGGGGCATTTTATGGTTTCCGGGGGAGGGGGGTTGAGACCACAAATTATCAGATTCAAAATGGCTTCAGGCACAATATCCTGGTTTTCTATTGAGCGGTTTTGTTTCATGAAGCACAATTTTCTGGCATTCTGGTGTCGTGTATTAATTAGGTGACAATTCTTTGACATTTTAACTGTTTGTTTATTATAAATATGATTAATTTGGTGTGTTAATAAAATATTGTGAATACAAAAAAATGCACCTATTGAGGCTGACAATTTTGGAAAGGGGGGAATTCTTCTTCTTTCGATAGCTGGAAAGGGGGGAATGACATCCTGACATATGGTAAAAGGGGGCATGGGCCAAGAAAGGATGAGAACCACTGATCTAGAGGAATTAACAACTCGTTAAAATAATAATTGTCAAATGTTATGTATATTCAACACTACCGTATGGCACGGAAGCCTGGACATTGAACAGGCAATTAGAGAGTCATATAGAGGCCCTGGAGATGTGGATATAATGAAGAATATGTCGTATTTAATGGAAGCAAAAACAGTCAAATACAAGGGTTCTAGAACAGAAAAGAAAAAAAGAGGAAAAAAAAAAACTGGGAATGAAAAGAGAGTTGATGAAAAAAATAAAAATGAGGCAAGTGACATATTTCAGCCACGTTAAAAGACATAACACTCCTATAAACACCATACTGGAGGGCAAGGTTGAGGTCAAGCGAGCAAGAGATAGACAACGATACAAGTGGGGGGATAACATCAAGAGATGGACGAACATCAATCTGACAGAATGTGCAGTCAAGGCGAGAGACAGGCAGTGTTGGAGATCCATTACAGCCAAACTTCATTGTGGAGACGGTACCTGATTGATTAATCGAGATGACAAACTGAATGAGAACGAAATCATTCATGTCAAGTTATTACACCTCCTAGTGTATGTGTTGATATATTTGGCCAGCATATGTCCCCTTTGGGAGCCGAGATAGCGCATGTGCTCGCAGGATTGCCCCGCGGCTGGTCGTTATGAGTTCCATTTCACTCATACGCGGATTTTTCACACATGAGCATATAATGTAAAGTAATTATAGAACGCCCTTCTCCGTGGCGAAGGTTTAACGGGCGCGATTTATATTCCCGTACACCCGTGTTCAAAACACAGCTACGCGATTTGCCAGCAGATCGCATTGCGTTGATTGTGTGTTGGTATCGATGCCGATCGTTCAGAAAGCAATGCCAGACTGTTGAACGCAAACTTGCCAAAAGATTACAACGGCAGAAAGTGCTGGTGTTGACTGCGATGTCATATAAAGGACACACACACACACACCAACCCACCCACCCACGCACCCACGCAGCACACACACACACACACACACACAACACTGTAGGACACTTTTGACACGCTTTGAGACATTGATTTTCTGACAAGTGGCCATTCAGGGGAGGGGGGTGGTCGATATCTCACCGGCCCCCATTACTTCCCAAACATTTGATGGTACCCATTTTAGAAATGGGTCGACTTGGTAACCCAGGTCATTTTTTTTTTTTTGGGAAATTATGCCTAGGTACGAATTTAAATCTATTACCAACGGGTCAGTAGGCAGGAATGCTAACCACCGGTCTACCTCGGCTCCACACTAGTTGACGAGCTCAAACGAAATAGCTCTTGTGCAATCAACTCTATCTTTTCGGCTTACTATAGCGGAGGGATGGAATTCTGTTGGTCTAAGAATGATCTGACAAATTAAAATAGTGTATGTGATTTTTGTATGTCTTGTGTATACCTATGTAAGGATGAGAAGCGAGCAAGAGAGCGAGCGAGCGAGCGAGAAAGTGCGACTTTACAGTAATAAACGTTTGAATCTAGACAAACCAAATAATAATAATAATAATAATAATAATAATAATAATAATAATATAATAATAATAATACAATTACTATTAAGTTACTGTAATAGTTCAGATAGCGTGTGGTGGATGAGAGTAAAGAAGTTCAGAATGATGTAAGATATGCATGATGAATTGATCGGTACTGATTTAGCCCAGTTTGTTTAATCTGTGTAATAATTAACTTAATGTTTATGTTACTATACTGGTTGTATGAAAACAACATTGAGGACATCGCAGAACCTCTAGCTCATGTACCGGCAACCTGTAATACGTCTGTGCAATCAACCGTATGAAACCAGCTGAGAGAAACATGAACGAATAATAAAGCATATTCCCCCTTCATAAAACGGCTCGGCCATGACCTTGTCAAGCGCCATCAATCCTTGTCATCTTCATAAAGCACCTCATATAAGTTGACTGTTCCTCTTCTTCCTTACCGCTGTACTCACAACTACGTTAATAGCTTGGAACAAATTGACTTTTACTGTCAAAAGATGACCTTTTCGTCGATTTTTGCTGATCTCATTAACAGAAGGTCAACGGGAAATGCCTATAGTGGAGGGTCGGAAATGAACACTCCTGGTCAGGCCCATAGCAGAGTGGCTGGGATATTGATCGGTCAACATATTGTTGAAAATATCCCAGTGATACAAACATGATGGTGCTCACGGTGAAAGACAGCGGGAGAAGAACATGGAGGAGAGAATAATAAAATAAACTTTAAAAAAAAACATATATAGAGTAGACAGACAAGAAAACAGGATGAACGAGACAGACAGACAGACAGGCAGGCAGGCAGGCGGGCGGGCGGGCGGGCGGGCAGGTAGGCAGGCAGGCAGGCAGGCAGACAGGCAGACGGACGTTCTCTATTGAGACCACTAGATGAAATAGGAAGAGTAAACAATGTCAGAAATTTATTTAAAAATGACGATTAATATCTTAGGAATAATAGAGATGAGATGGGAGAGCTCTAGCAAAATAATAACGGACAGACGCACAATAGTATATTCAGGAAGTGATACACAGGACAATTGATGACGTAACAACACCATCAAATAATTGTCCTGTGTATCACTTCCTGAATATACTATTGTGCGTCTGTCCTTTATTATGGTCACTGACGTATATCAGTTAGGATCATCATGGTTAAGAACACAAAACATATGAGTACTATAGACGTATACGCAGACATGACAAGCAGTGGTAAAGACGAATTAGACAGATAATATGATGACATCATCATCATCATGTGTCATGTCAATTTACGTAGTCATTCACACATCTCAACAGATCTGGGTCCATGGTGTTCTGGATCAATTCCACTGATGATATTCCTCAAAGCCACCGCCCAAATCCACCAAGTATTATTTCTTGCTGTATCCCGGGGAAGCTTATACAGCTGATTTGTCCATTGGTCACGGTGTTTCTGTGTTTCTTCTCTCAGTATGCGACCAAAGACACTCAGTACTCCGAGGAAAAATCTAAACGGACATATAATCAGACTGCAGATAGTACCACTAGCACTGGGACTCTTCGCTGATTGTTGAATATGGGTACAATGCTGGTATGGGAATGTCCCGAGTGATGTGTTGCCGGTTCTGGACTCAACTATACGACCAAAGAACGCTGTTTGTGCTTTCTTATACTTGCACGTAGCGTTCTTCATTTAATAGTATTTTCCATGCGATCTTTATTAGTTAACCCTGGCAGTCCAAGATATTCGTTAAATTCCTATTTGAAACCACATCTCAGTTGTCTGTAGGTTCTTCTTAATTTCTTTTCCTCACTCCCTGTGATGCACTGTCTAAAGTAGAAGGCATTTTAGCACTCTTTTTCAATGATAATGATTATTGCTTGAGATACTTTTCCTAAAATGCATCTTTTTCTTTCTCCATTCTGTCCTTTATCTCTGTCACACATCTTCCATCAGATGTTATGACTGGTCTTAGATATTTAAATTTATTAAATTTGTTTAGCATGTTCCTTTCTGTTAATACACCACATTTTGTCTGTACGTCTCGCTTTCATATAACCATTATTTTCGTTTTCTTGATATTCACGAAGAGTCATTTCTTTTTTGTTTTTTGCAATTAGTATTACTGCAATGACAACTGTAGCTGTTGACCTGCGTTGTTAGCTATCAATTCTGTGTCGTCTGAAGGGTGTACATTAATTATTCTGTAACCCCTAACGAGAATTCCCAACAGTTGTCATGTGTTTTTCCACTCACTGTTACTTTATAATGAAGTAGAAATGGCAATGTCTCAAGGCAGATCACTTGAATAATACTTCAGATTTCACAGAACAAGAAGGAATGGAGAGAACAGAAGATGTAGTTATTGACTAAAGTTTGAGAAAATGAAACGAAAGAGGAGTACAATTGGAAGAATGTATAAAACAAATGAAGCTTAATGAAGTAAGCCAATATCAGCCTATTAAAAGCGGTGTGAGACAGGGATGTGTAATGTCTCCAGATCTGTTTTCCCTGTACAGTGAAAGTATTTTCAGAAATATTGAAGATATGGAAGGAATCAACATTGGGGGACGATGCATCAATAACATTAGATATGCAGATGATACAGTCTTGATTGCAGACAATGAACAGGACCTGCAAAATTGAGTAGATGCGATTGTTACACACAGTGAACAACTAGGGTTAGAATTAAATTGTAAAAAGACACAGATTATGGTCGTCACTAGGAAGGACGAAATACCACAATGTAATATATAAGTAAATGGGAATATTCTTCAACAAGTGAGCAGGTACAATTATCTCGGAACAGTAATAACATCTGATGGGAGATGCCTTGAAGAGATTAGAACAAGAATCGCCATGGCAAAAGTAGCCTTTAGCAAGATGAAAAACATATTGACCATAAAAAGATGTCAATTGAAACGAGAAAAAGAGTGTTGAGATGCTATATTGAACCTGTACTTTTATATGGATGTGAAGCGTGGACAATGAGCAGTCAGGCTGAAAAACATCTGATGGCTGTAGAGATGTGGTTTCTGAGGAAAATGCAAAGAATACCATGGATAGCCAGAAAGACCAATGAACAAGTCCTTCAAGAAACAAATGAAGATCGTAAATTGATTAGAGAAATTAGACGTAGACAGTCAAAATTTTTTAGCCATGTTATGAGAAGAAATGGATTGGAGAATTTGGTGACAACTGGTAAGATCGAGGGGAACAGACCAAGGGGAAGACCTAGAAGCAAGTACCTGGATGGCTTGGCCTTGTGGCATGGTCGAGACAGAAACACGGAGCTGATCCACGACTCTGGTGATCGAGTGAGATGGCAGAACATGACCGCCCACGCTTACCGGCATGGCACATGATGGATGGATGGATAAAACAAATGTGATGACACTGGGTTTAAACACCATAACAGACCATTTTACGCAAGGACGAGCTCCAAAAAGAAAACATCAGCCACACTGATTACATACTGATGACAACAAGATTTATAATTCCATTAATAAATTCGAAGACAATTCATGGCTCTGGTTGTAACAGTGATCATGCAATATAAATACAATAACTGTGAGAGGTAAAGAACATGGGAATTACCAACGATGTTCTAAAAGCAGATGCAGAAATTAAAGAACGATACAGAGTCATTGTGAAAAACAGATGTAGTGCAGTGACTAACATACAAAGTATTGATGGCAAATGGGAAATGCTAAAAAATTACAGGAGAGGAAACAACACGCTCTGAATAGATTCATAACTCAAGAAATGTTACAACTGATGAAAACGAGACACCTAAAAATATATTTAGAAGAAACAAATACAAATATGATAAGATAATAAAGTTATTAAAGCAAAACAATATTATTTAAACAAGCAATGCAAAACATTGAATTAAATTATCAAAAAGGAAGCAACAAATATGCACGGACAAATTGGTGAGTTGACATGAAATAAAAACACAGAGTAAGCAAAGAATGTATGGAATAAAATAAAAACAGAAACGATATTGAAGGGAAAAGGTGCTATATAACAAAGAGATGTAATGAATACATAAGAGAGTCATACACACACATACACATACACACACACACACACACGCACACACACACACATGTATATATATATATATATATATATATATATATATATATATATATATATATATATATATATATATGCCGGTCTCTCTGGCCGAGGGGTTACAACACTTTCTCCGTATTCCCATTTATCACGCAGAGTCTCGTAGCGGACGAGAACTGGGAGCGGTTCGACCCCCGCTGGTGACTTGCGGGATAACTGAGCCGGCCGCTCAGAAAGCAATGGCAAACTACTGAGCGTAATCTTGCCAAGAAATCAACATACAGCTGAAAGATGCTGGTGTTGACAGCGATGTCCTGTAAAGGATATGCAAAACATTTATTTATATTTCGATAGAGTAAGACATGTTAACATGGTAGATATGCTTGCAGATCTACAAATTTATGGTAAAGACATTAAACTTCTAAACAACATATATTGGGCTAAGTGGTCAAGCCGTTTGACTCGTGTTCCGAAGGTTGTGGGTTCCATTCAGGGACGCGTCCTTCGGTTTACGAGTTAAATGTTACGGAGACTCTTGTGGGCCGCCGCTAAAAGTTACGGAGTTCGTGCTTTGTGCGACGCTTTCCGTGCTGCGGAAAGAGACTGGGCCATATGGGATAAAACCTGGTGCAATGAAGTCGACACTGTCGACTTTTAAGCGACTTTTTTGTTGCCCTATACAGTGAAAATATTTTCAGGAACATAGAAGATATAAATGGAATCATCATTGGAGGACAAAACATCAATAACATTAGATATGCAGATGATACAGTATTGATTGCAGACAATGAACAGGATCTGCAACAACTATTATATGTGGTTGTTACCACAGTGAACAACTGGGGTTAGAATTAAATTGTAAAAAGACCCAGATTATGGTCGTTCACTAGGAAGAAAGAAATACCACAAAGTAATATACAAGTCAATGGGAATATTCTTCAACAAGTTCATCGGTACAATTATCTCGGAACTGTCATAACATCTGATGGGAGATGCCTTGAATAGATTAGAACAAGAATCGCCATGGACTTTTTTTAAGCCTTTAGGAAGATGAATAAGATATTGACTAATAAAACGATGTCAACTGAACCGAGAAAAAGAGTGTTGAGGTACATAGAGGCTGTACTTTTGTATGGATGTGAAACTTGGACAATGAACAGCCAAGCTAAAATACATCTGATGGCTGTAGAAATGTGGTTTCTTAAGAGAATGCAAAGAATACCATGGACAGACAGAAAAACGAATGACCAAGTATTACAGGAAACAAATGAACATCGTAAATTGTATATAGAAATTAGTCGTAGACAGTCAAAATGTCAAAAATTTTGGACATGTTATGAGAAGAAATAAATTGGAGAACTTGGTGACAACTGGCAAGATCGAAGATAGTTAGTTAGTTAGTTAGTCGACAGATCATCCTCGTTGCACATCGGACCATTCAGTCCATAAGTGCTCGGATCCCCTCCTCAGCAAATCCCGCAGCGTGTAGCGGCTAACGACGCCAGTTCTGTGTTGGTTTATCAATCTTCTTTGGCTTCCTGCGTAGTGTTCTTGTTTGGCCACCCCTCTTTTAATTTGCTGCTCTCGCGGTCTGGCCATTGTTGTAGATTCACAGTCATCACTTGGTTCTTGCAAAAGTCTCACTTCTCGTAGAGCATTCAGAATGTCAGCCTGGTCCATGGCACGTCCGCCCTCAACAGTAGCCTCACCTGCGAGCTTGTCAGCCCGCTCATTTCCTTGTACTCCCGCATGCCCTGGCACGAAGATGAAACTAATCTTTGCCAGCCGAGACCGCTTCAGAGGCAGCAACCATTCTCTTCGGATCGACCCCTCCTCTATCCTCTTGATCATGTTCATTGAGTCGCTAAGGAAACAAGCCCTAGTGAATGTCTGTGTCTCGAGCCATGTTATTGCTTTACTTACTGCCATGACTTCCATGGTCAGGCTACTTGTGGTTTCAGTGAAAGCACCAGAGTCCTCCTTCACAATTCTCCCTCCGGCCCGAGCTGTAAAGGCCCATGAGCTTCTCACATGTCGGACGACCGACCCATCTGTGTAGATGACCGCGTCACTGTCTAGCGAATTCTCGAAAATCAACGCTTGTACTTCAGCCTCAACAGCAGCCGGATTTTCTTGTCTGCATTTTCTATCTAGTTGGATGCAAACTGAAAAGGATGTGCAGAAGTCTGTTGGCACTTGCACCCACTCCTCGCCAGGTTCTAAGTCCTCAAGTGAACACACCTGTTGAAGAATGTCCTCGGCTTGACCCATCCACGACCGTCCTCTTTTTAACCTGCTGCCCTTCACCTTCCTAATTTCACTATGCAGTGGATGCTGTGTGTTTGCGTTAATTCTGAGGTAGGCAAACTTGCATTCTCTCTTCAATGGTTGGAAAATCAAGAAGGTAGCGCATCGCCCTGCATGCTGTATCTCTTGTACATCCAAGAATAATGCGCATAGCTTCATTCTGTATCCTTTCCATCCTTTCTATCTGCTTATGGCTGACAGTCAGGATTGCCATTGCATACTCCAAAACAGACATGACCAGCCCCTCGTACAGAAGACATAGATGGCGCTGCTCACAGTTTGCTGCCGCCATCACCCGCATCGCTGCCAAACCCCGCTTGGCCTTTGTTATCACCTGGTCTATGTGCACATTATAAGCAAGGCTTCGATCAAACCGTATCCCCAGGTAATTCATTGCCTGCGTTCTTTCCACCGTCTCTGAACACAGCATTACAGTTGGTGTTGGATTGTTGACAATATGATTATTCAACGAGAACCAAGTCACTGTTGCCTTTGTTGGGTTGACCATTGCCCCAGCTTCATCACACCAAGTACTTATGCGATTGAGTTCGGTTTGTAGTTCCACAGCAACCTCCTCTCTATCCTTACCCTGACGATACACTAAAACATCATCGGCATATGACAATGTCCTGCCAGGTCCAGTGATCTGCTCACTGGTGATTCTCACTGTGTAGGCGTTGAACAGTACCGGAGATAATGGTGATCCCTGTGGTAGGCCAGGATATATTGTTGTTGGTTCCGAAGTCCAACTGCCACATCTAAAAACTACTTTCCGTTGGAAGAGAGCTGCAGCGATCCAACTAAGGAGGAATGGACTTACGTTTAGTTCAAGAAGCTGAAACATTAAAAAATCCAGTGGTACTCTGTTGTATGCGTCCTCAAGATCAATCGCTGCAGCAACGGTTTCAGTGCCTGAGTGGAAACCTTCATAGACATCGTGGGCAAAGACTGCTGCATTGGTCCAGGTTTCTCTTTTTGGACGGTACCCACCCAGGGTAGGTGGGAAAACACCTTGCCTCTCTAGTTGGCTTGATATTTTCCTGGCAATTACCTTCTCCAGCAGCTTGCCTATTGTATTCTGCATGGTTATAATTCGATATCCCTGAATTTTCTTGTGGTCTTTGTCAGGCTTCGGCAAGGGAATCAGATAGCTGTGTAACCATTCCTCCTTGATGCTAGCACTCCCTATACTGTTGTTGTACATGTCTGCTAGTTTCTCTAGCTCATTGTCGGTACACCTATTTATGTCGTCGTATCTTATGCCATCAGGACCTGGAGCACTGTTTTTTGATCGTCGAAGCACAGCCTTGATTTCTTGCACTGTCACTGTGTCTTCATCCGAAGTGTTCTGGGCCTTGCATCTGTCTGAGGTGACCTCCTTGGCCAGATTCCGGCCTCCCATGTCTGTCTGGTTGCTCTGCTCAAGGTAGCGTTCAAAGAGGGCTTTGCCCTTGTCCTCGTCAGTCCTCTGCCAGATGAGGTCAGCACCTTGGAAGTCAGAAATGCTCTTATTCTTGACTACACCACTCATGCTTTTATGTAGTCGCCAGAACAATTTCAGTGACTTGTCTGTGCTTACTCTTTGACACACCTCTGCCCATTTTTCGCTTTTAACCACCGTGACCAGTTTTTTGAAATAGCTTACTTTTGTGTGCATCTCTATTCTAAGTGCAAGCAGGGACTAGGATGACCAGCTCTGTTCTTCTTGGCATTTTGCCATCTCCTTACAGCACTACGCTTATCCACCCAAGCCTTCTCCACCTCGAAACTCCACCACGGTGGCTGCTCCCAGCTTTTTTTCCTTTTCTTCCTGCCCTGAAACGTTCTGCGCTTGTCACGTCTTATTTTACTCACCACATCTTGCCCTGTACTGTCATACTGGAACGTCTTTACCTTTAGCTTGTGCTGCCTGGTTCTGCCTTTCTCCACCAATATGCTGCATGGGTGGTGGTCGCTGCCATGGTGTCCTAGGACACCCCATCTACACACTGTAGTGAGTGAAGGTGAAACTAGCGCCAGATCAATAGCACTGTCCTCATTGCCTGGACGGCTTGCTGTCCTGGTGACACAGCCACTGTTGATACAAACCAGGTCGATGGTTTCCAGTGCAGTCTCGAGCTCCTCCCCTTGTGTATTGGAGGAAGTGTTTCCCCATGATCTGCCTTTAGCGTTGAAGTCACCACAGAAAATAACATTTCTCTCGTGGCCTAATATGCCACTTAAGCACTGCCACTTCTGGGCGTCCACACTCGCATTGCGGGCATAAACATTAACCAACACGAATGGTATACTGGAATGAACTCTCAACGCCTGTATTTGTATATCGTCACTGTTCCAACTGGACATGTCTAGCTCTGACGCCACCATGCTGTCGCGAACGAGAATCGCCGTTCCCAGATGTCGTCTGTTATAGAAACATTTGAAGCCGGCAATTCGGAGTAGCTGATCGCCCAGTCTCGTCTCCTGGAGTGCTACAATGTCGTTCCTGTAAACTAGGGTTTCTAAAATAGAGCCCCGTTGTTTTACACTGGCACAGTTCCAATATAGAATACGGATGTGTCTGAGTCCTAGACGGTGACACTTGAGTCTAAAACGTCTCAAGCCACCGCGCTTACCTGGCTTCTTTTTCCCTGCGCGGCTACCACGCCGCTTCGGTATGTTGACTGCTGATCGTTCGGAAAACACACGTTGTTCCGCCATGTTGAAAAAACGTAAACACAGACTTTTGATTGAGAACCACACACGCTGCTGAAAATTCACTCAAGGATGGCTTCGCTCGATGCACGAACTCCGTAGCACCCGCGCAGATCTTGAGTAGAAACTCCTGGTTTTACATCCTGGCACACCAATTACACGCAAGAAATGAATAAATCCATCCCTTACGCGAAAAAGTTAACGAACACAAAACAACACGACCGTCCGTCGCCATCTTGAAACCGGAAGATCGAAGAGAACAGACCAAGGGGAAGACCGAGAAGTAAATACCTGGATGACTTGGGTACATGGCATGGTTGAGACAGGAATACTGAGCTGATCCACGACTGTTGTGATCGAGTGAGATTGCGAGTCATGACCGCCGACGCTTTCCGGCATGGCACATGATGGATGGAACAGAAATCGCTTAATTATAGACAATGAGCAGGATTTGCAACAATTGGTAGATGCGGTTGTTGTACACAGTGAGCAAATAGGGTTAGAATTAAATTGAAAAAAAGACACAGGCTATGGTCGTCACTAGGAAGAACGAAATATCACAATCTTCTTATATATAAATTGCGATCTCCGTCTGTCTGTCTGTCTGTCTGTCTGTCTGTCTGTCTGTATGTATGTCCGTATGTCCTTTGTGCGCTCGCGAACAGCCCATCCGATTGAGATGAAATTTTCTACACGTCTTCCTTTCATTCCAGTGCAGCCCACTGTCATATTTTTTTAGTGTGAAATCGGCGGCTTACCCAATATTACTTCATTTTTCACTTTTCATTATAATTTAATATATCTCAGGGGACTTAACTCTGTAAAAGTTATTTCAAGGGGCATAACTTTTCTGTATAACTTATAGTCATATTGTGGCATCGTTTTCAAAGATTTATAAACTCTTTGTCCATAGTTATGTACCGGCATATGAGTTATAATAAATAATGATACAATCTGTAAGGCATTTTCAAAGTTTTCATAAAAATAATGCACAATGCATAACATTGTAACTCATCTTTTTATGCTTAAGAAGTTACTGTAGTCATGCAGGTGATTAGAAAGAGTTTTCATTAAAAATAATGGATGGTGTGTGGAAGGACATTCTTTTAAGTTACTTTTTTTGTTGTATGAATTTAATGAGACGCTACCCTCCAGGAGCTGGGCAAAGCCACGCCGGGTCAGATAGATAGACAGACCCACCTTTTCGCTGCAGTTGTCTACAGGCATATGCGTTAAAATCCTCCTCCTCCTCTCCCCTCCTCCTCCTACCCTCTTCCTCTTCCTCTCACCCTCCTCCCTCTCCCTCCTCCTCCTCCCTCTTTCTCCTCCTCCTCCTTCCTCCCTCCTCCTCCCTCTTCCTCCTACCTCCTCGCCCTCCTCCCTCCTCCTAATCACTCCCCTTCCTTCCTCCTCCCTTCTCCTCCTCTCTCCTCCCAATCCCTCCTCCTCCCTCCTTCTAATTCTACGTCCTCCCCCTTATCCCTCCTACCCCTTCTCCTCCCTCCCCCTCCTACCTCCTCCCTCTCCTCCTCCCTCTCCTCCTCCCTTCTCCTCCTCCCTCCTCATCCTCTCTCCTCTTCCCTCCTCCTACCTCTACCTCCTCCCTCCTCCTCCCTCCACATCCCTCCTCCTCCTCCCTATTCCTCCTCCTATCTCCTCCTTCTCCCTCTTCCTCCTCCCTCCTCCTAATCACTCCTCTTCCTTCCTCCTCCATTCTCCTCCTCTCTCCTCCTACTCCCTCCTCCTCCTCCTACGTCCTCCCCCTCATCCCTCCTCCTCCTACCTCCTCCTCTCTCCACCTCCCTCCTCCTCCTCATCCCTCTTCCTCCTCCTTCCTCCTCATCCTTCCCCTCCTTCTCCTCCCTCATCCTTCTCCCTCTTCCTCCTCCCTCCTCCTCCCTCCGCCTCCTCCCTCCACCTCCTCCCTCCGCCTCCTCCCTCCTCCTCCTCTCTCCTACGCCTCCCTCCTCCTCCATCTCCCTCCTCCTCCCCCTGCGTTCTTCTCCTCCCTCCTTCTCCTTCCTCCTCCCTCCTCCTCCCCCTCCCTCTTCCTCCTCCTACCCTCCTCCTCCTCGCTCCTCCTGCCTCCTCCTCCTGCCTCCTCCTTCCTCCTCCCTTCTTCTACCTCCTCTCTCCTCCTCCTAATCCCTCCTCCTCCCTCCTATTCCTCCCTACTCCTCCTCCTCCTTCCTCCTCCCTCCTCCTCCTCTCTCCGCCTATCTCTTCCTCCCTCCTAACTCCTCCCTCCTCCACCTCCCTCTTCCTCCTCCCAGCTCCTACTCCTCCTTTTCCTTCTTCTGCTGATGCTGCTGCCGCTGCTCCATTTACCCAAGTTAATTGTTGGGGAAGATGTAAAGACCTTTCAAGTGCTCTTTCTAATGCTTTTTGTAAGTTGGTCTTCGTTTATCTAAGGTTGTTCTAACTGCAACCAATAAATGATTAGACAGACAGGCAGACAGACAGACAGAGAGGGAGGGATGGACGGACGGACAGACAGACAGACAGACAGACAGACAGACAGACAGACAGACAGACAGACAGACAGACAGACAGACAGAGTCGGGAACGGGAACTTATATGACTACTTATATGAATTAAATGAGATGCTCGCCATCAGGGGCTGGGCGAAGCCGGGCCGGATCAGACAGACAGACAGACAGACATATAGACAGACAGACAGACAGATAGATAGTCGGGAACGGGAACGGGAGCTTATATGACTACTTATATGAATTAAATGAGATGCTCCACACCAGGAGTTGGGCGATGCCGGGCCGGGTCAGACAGACAGACAGACAGACAGACAGACAGACAGACAGACAGACAGACAGACAGACAGACAGACAGACAGACAGTCGGTAACGGGAACGAGAACTTATATGACTACTTATATGAATTAAATGAGATGCTCCCCACCAGGGACTGGGCGAAGCCGGGTCAGCTAGTGTAATATACAAGTAAATGGGAATATTCTTCAACAAGTGAATCGGTACAATTATCTCGGAACAGTCATAACATCTGATGGGAGATGCCTTGAAGAGATTAGAACAAAAATAGCCATGGCGAAAGTAGCCTTTAGTAAGATGAAAAACATTCTGATCAATAAAAAGATGTCAATTGAATCGAGAAAAAGAGTGTTGAGGGGATACATACAGCCTGCTCTTTTGTATGAATGTGAAACTTGGACAATGAGCAGTCAGGCTGAAAAACATCTGATGGCTGCAGAAATGTGGTTTCTGAGGAAAATGCAAAGAATACCATGGACAAACAGAATAACCAATGACCAAGTACTACAGGAGACAAATGACAATTGTAAATTGATTAGAAAAATTAGACGTAGACAGTCAAAATCTTTTGTACTTGTTATGAGAAGAAATGGATTGGAGAACTTGGTGACAACTGGCAAGATCGAAGGGTACAGACCAAGAGGAAGACCGACAGGAAAATACCTGGATGGCTTGGCCACATGACATGGACGAGACACGATCCACGTCTCTGGTGATCGAGTGAAATGGCGAGTCATGAACGCCATATACATAGAGCGAGTACAAACATATGTTATGTTATTCCAACATATTTCCTTTTGTTAAACACCGCAATGTTATTCATCCAGATTTAATATTGTTCAAACAGATGTAATTTCTGCAAATAGGCTTTCTTATTTATACAGAACAGTAAGATTGTGTTGTACTCCACATTTGATTAACATTTAAAAAAACTAACAACAAATAAAATCAAATTAAAATATGAAATTTGAGAATATCAGCTGATAACAAACATGTTTACAATGTTTAGTTTGTGATGCTCTTGTAAAGAGTATACAGATGCAGGGAGCTGTATTATGGCTTATAGGATAATCGAAAGCTTTTTCACAAAATGAATGATTAAGATTTTTACGACTTGTTGCATGAACTGGGATGGGATAAATCTTAAGATGATTAATTGCATGTCATTTACAGGACACTGCAATCAACGCCAGCAGTGATTGGCTGTTTGTGATTGTCTTGAAAATTTTACGTTCAGTAGTTTGCCATTGCATTCTGAACGGCCAGCGATCATACCATTGCGAAAATCAACAAAAAGCGTTCATGATTATAAGGAATAAATATTGGGAGCATCAGACTCGGAGAACTTCTTGAACTGATTGCTGTCATAGGAAACGTTATACATGGACGTAGTTTATCACCCGATCATTTCAATATTTATAGCGATACAGTACTCGGAAGCATCGAACATCTTGAGGAGGAGGGTTTGAGACCAAAATGTCAATGTTCAGAGGTTTGCCGATGGTTTTACATTGTCTATAGGTTATCTGTAAACTATTCTAGACAAAGTTTTGGAGCAGAGCGAGAAGAATGATTATCATTAAAACGTTGGCGAAATTGAACACATGATGGTTTTCAATAAGGTACACTTCATGTATACTGAAATTATAGCACAAGCATAACAATAAAACAAATACACCGTTTACAATGTCTTGGCTTCGCAATGGCATCTGACGGAAGTTTTCATACACAGATAGAACAAAGAATTTCCACCTGAAAAGATTAATTTACGATAATTAGTAAGGAGTGGCTTGACGAGAGGAATGTTCTTCTATATAGATGCGAATGTTGGACAATGTGTAATAGTGATATGATGAAGAAACTGGAGGAATTAGGCATGTGGTTTCTCCGAAGACTTGAGAATAGCGTGGACAATGAAGAAGTACTGGGTTACGCATGCAGGCCTGACATAATCTGTCTTCAAAGTTATCATGAGAAGGACATTTTTTCTCCGAAGACTTGAGAATAGCGTGGACAATGAAGAAGTACTGGGTTACGCATGCAGGCCTGACATAATCTCTCTTCAAAGCTATCATGAGAAGGACATTTTTTCTCCGAAGACTTGAGAATAGCGTGGACAATGAAGAAGTACTGGGTTACGCATGCAGGCCTTACATAATCTCTCTTCAAAGCTATCATGAGAAGGACATTTTTTCTCCGAAGACTTGAGAATAGCGTGGACAATGAAGAAGTATTGGGTTACGCATGCAGGCCTGACATAATCTCTCTTCAAAGCTATCATGAGAAGGACATTTTTTCTCCGAAGACTTGAGAATAGCGTGGACAATGAAGAAGTTCTGGGTTACGCATGCAGGCCTGACATAATCTCTCTTCAAAGCTATCATGAGAAGGACATTTTTTCTCCGAAGACTTGAGAATAGCGTGGACAATGAAGAAGTACTGGGTTACGCATGCAGGCCTGACATAATCTGTCTTCAAAGCTATCATGAGAAGGACATTTTTTCTCCGAAGACTTGAGAATAGCGTGGACAATGAAGAAGTACTGGGTTACGCATGCAGGCCTGACATAATCTGTCTTCAAAGCTATCATGAGAAGGACATTTTTTCTCCGAAGACTTGAGAATAGCGTGGACAATGAAGAAGTACTGGGTTACGCATGCAGGCCTGACATAATCTCTCTTCAAAGCTATCATGAGAAGGACATTTTTTCTCCGAAGACTTGAGAATAGCGTGGACAATGAAGAAGTACTGGGTTACGCATGCAGGCCTGACATAATCTGTCTTCAAAGCTATCATGAGAAGGACATTTTTTCTCCGAAGACTTGAGAATAGCGTGGACAATGAAGAAGTACTGGGTTACGCATGCAGGCCTGACATAATCTGTCTTCAAAGCTATCATGAGAAGGACATTTTTTCTCCGAAGACTTGAGAATAGCGTGGACAATGAAGAAGTACTGGGTTACGCATGCAGGCCTGACATAATCTCTCTTCAAAGCTATCATGAGAAGGACATTTTTTCTTCGCTCGCTTTGAACTCAGGCGTGGTCCATACACACGCTACTATTTCTAGACTCTGGGCTGATATTTGCATGTAATATACTTATAATTTGCCGGTCTCCCTGGTCTAGGGGTTACATGACTTTCTCCATAATCACGTATACTCTCGTGAGTAACGTGACATTGCGCGAGAATCGGTAGCGGTTCTCTCCGCACCAGTAACTTAAGAGGTAAAAGAACACCCCCCGAAACAAGTACTTAGCAAGTATAATATCATCAAATGGCAAATTTAGAAGACGAGATCGAAAACTGATGCATAAAGGGAAACCAACTCATTGGACAAATGGCACCAATACTATATAACAAACACATATCAATTGTTAGTAAGAAAGTACTCTACATCACAATCTTCCTACCAACTCTATACTACCAATGCCAAATCCGGACAATGACAGAAAAAAAGAACAGACAACCACAACAACAGAAATGAGATTTCTGAGAAGAATACTCAATGTAGCAAAGAGGTGAGAAATAAAGAACTAAAGAAATCAGAACTAAAGTGGGGGTTATAGCAGCACTAGATTTTATTAGAAGGCAGCAAGTCAAATGGTTTGGTCATGCAACTAGGTTACCAACTAACAATATATAACAACAAGAAATGATGTACAGACTAAATGGAAGCAGAAGAAGAGGCCGACCATGTAAACGTTGGGCAGAGGGAATAGCAGTCCATGGGAATCTCCATACATGAAGCCCATAAACAGGCATTCTCCCGCTGTTTATATTTCACTGCGACATCGCAAGGTACAAGATGAACAATGAGAGAGATGTGATGGGATGAGATGGGATGAGATGAGATGAGATAGCAATGCAATAAAAGAGCAGAAATAAAAAAAAGTTAATTTATGTGGGAAAATACTAGGAGAAGATGGAAGATATTGAAAGATGTACGTGGACTGCTGAAACAGCTGAGTAACAGCTGGGTAACAGCTGAGTAACAATTCATTTTACAAGCAATAACAAACTTCATTAAAGTAGGTTATGACACAGAGGTTCCGAGAGTCATGATCTTACATATTTGCTCCACCGAAGCACCTGGTGAAAAAGAAGAGGAGGAAGAAGAATTAAACAAAAACAAATACATTTTAATCAGAGAGGCGACAAATACAGACCAAAAGCTACTTTCTGAAGCCTCATATAATATAACAACGTAATAATTATCCATTTCCACAAGAACATCGTATAATAAATACGCACCTGACAACTTTCTGGGCGATCTATGCCGTATTCAAAATGACTTTCACGAAATCAATATGTTACTCTTATTGCTTACAATATTTTCAACATATGGATTTTCTGCCTAGGATTAATATCAAACTGTTGCCCCTTTTCCGCGTTATTTTCATTTCAGCTTTCTTAACGCTAGTCCATTAAGCGTGTTCGATTTTCTTTCTCTTGTCCACAGTTTGTACATTATTGTGTATTTGTTTTTTTACTCATATTCCCCACGTCCCGTTAAAAACAAAAAACACAAAAATACAGGACACGTGTAAGCATAAAAATAAGACTGTTATACCAGCAGTCTTCTACAGAAGGGGAATAAAGATTAGTACTGTTTTGCGTACTTTGACAGTATATACGTCAGCTAGTCGATAACACTGGCGATACAGTTGAATGGATGCACAGGGATCGATTTCTATCAGACAAAACCTTCTGAGCGAAATTCGTTTGTCTTTGGGGAGTGTGTTGTGTACGTAGTGCAAGGATCGTTACCAGCAATACTTGATACTAAACACGACTAATACATGATTAAACATGGACTTAGTACTTAGTCGATATGAAATGTTGATATCATATTAAAACATAGTTGTTTACTTGTTCTTCTTATTATTATAAGAATCTAATTCTTGTTCCTCACGTCTACAAACTGTTTGCACTACTGGGGAAATTCAAGGCGGCTAGACCAATAGTAACATCCTCTTTCTTCGTACTACCAATTCACATCTTTGGACCTGAAGCTGAGTGCGATGGTTGACTATTTAGGTTTTCAGTTATACTTTTTCACTTTTTCATTTCTTGTTACTTGTCCTTGTTCAATTATATGTTAACTTTGATTACCATTACTATTATTCGTTTATACATGAAATCTTTGCCGATGTCGATTACATTATTCATTTATTATCAAAATTAATTCATAATCCACTACTATTCTCTCTTGCATATTAATAAGTGTTTATTTTAATTACACTATTTGTTTTAATTCACTACTTCTTTAGGGTATCCAAAGTTTCATGTTTCAACATTCTCTATTTCCTTTTTGTACTGTTTCTTCATGTCCTGTATAATATATGCGTCTGTTTTCATGATATATAAAAATAAAATAAATAAATAGGTCTAAAAATACAAGTCTGAAATATAAGTCTGAAATACAAGTCTGAAGTGAGAGGTGGTTACGATCATATCAGCAGTATCATGTCTTGGAAAGGGAAATACTTGGCCATATTAAAAGCCGCAGTGACTTGGGGCGAGCAAAGATGGAATGTATGGTTTCTGGAAGACGAGGCAGGGGCTGCCCAGCACAGGACACAGAACATTGCAGACAATGTTGGCATTAGCACACATGAGGACACAGAACATTGCAGACAATGTGGGCATTAGTGCACATGAGGACACAGAACAATGCAGACAATGTTGGCATTAGCGCACATGAGGACACAGAACATTGCAGACAATGTGGGCATTAGTGCACATGAGGACACAGAACAATGCAGACAATGTTGGCATTAGCGCACATGAGGACACAGAACATTGCAGACAATGTGGGCATTAGTGCACATGAGGACACAGAACAATGCAGACAATGTGGGCATTAGTGTACATGAGGTGGGGAGAAGACATAGGAATTATCAAGCACGGAAATGGAGACAGGACATTACAGCCGCATTAGATACAAGTGTATACATGTCGGGGTTGGGGTGGAAGCACTGAAAGACTACTCAGCGGTCAATGATGAGAACGACGCTCTGCAAAGGGCCAGTTACATGATGATGAGGTTGCAGTTATGAAATAATGAAAGCACAGGCATCCAATACCTCATTTCTCATCAATTGGCTAAAGTAACATTATGCATCTTGCTTTTTGTTGCACATAATGTCATGTTTCATTAGCGTCATGCAGGCAATCGTCTGGTACTCCGGGGAGTATTACAGTGTTCACTTTCTGTCATTCAATCTACGTGACATCACTTACTTTTCATCTTTTGAAATACAGCTTTTATTTAGCGTTTTCTGCAGTTTATCACAGTCACGCCTCTTCCATCCCATGTAATCACTGCTCCTAAATATTGGAATTTATTAACTTGGTTAAGCAGTTTTCCTTCTATTAGAATAAGGCATTTTGGTGTTACCGTTTTCTTTGACATATACCAATGTTTATGTACATTTCATACTCAAAGAAAGATCAAGTTATGCACTCGCTATGGCTACGAGTACAATATCATACATTTGTTACATATCTTTTTGCGTTCTTACCTTTATCTGCGTAACGTAGAATGTTTATGTTATATTGAGAGAGAAGAGGTCCGGCGACAAAAAATATCCTTGTTTAACTTCTTCCTTTATCTGTTCATAATCGCTTACTCTATTATCCATATCTTAAATGCTACTACAGTTTCCAGTAAACATGTTTTCTTAGCTTTTATTCTGAAGTCTTTGCCATTGATTGTAATATATTCCAACATTTGAATCATTTATCATATTTCACATTATCAGATGCTTTGATTTAATCTATAAATCACAAGAATTGGTCTTTATGTACCTCAATTGATCGCTCCATTTGTGTTCGTTATGTGATGAATGATGTGTTCCATTCCCTTCGACAAATCTGTCTTCACAACCTTCCATCTACATTTTCCTTCTTGTTTTTCAGATTATAATTCTGAGTGCTGTAGAGTTTTGGCCATCACAGACAATAATTTTAGGAAGGGAAAACCCTAACTGCACCTCCTAGTGGTAGAGGATGCGAAACACACCACGGTGTGGCAAACGCAACCCTGGGGACTAGGTATCCACCAGGATAAGTGGACAACTCTGCAGATGAGCAGGACAGAACTCTCACTTGTCCCGACAGTCGGAAACTGATGTCAAAGACGGAGGTAACAACCCCTCCCCCTTATATGGATGTGGAAGCCAAGAGGAAACACCATATTATCTTCCCAAGACTTCATGACAAAACATATTTCTAGGTAGTGAACGACTTTAAGGGCTGTCTTAGGACATCCTCGTCCATCAGGGACAATCATGGGCCACATGTGACATCAGACCGTCCTCCAGCTACTGATGGCAAAATCATAAATAAAACAAATTAATTTAAAATAGGTATATGGAATGTTAGGACATAAAATGAGCATGGAAAGTGGAACAATGTTATAAATGAAATGGAAAGCATGAAAATGAATATCGTAGTCATAAGTGAGAGAGGAATTGGAGAACATCGTGATAACTGGAAAGATCGACGAGAAGAGAGGCAGAGGCAAACTAAGAGAAATGATGCTGGATGGATTGAGACTGTAGAATGGAGGAATATCAACGGTAGAGTTGATGCAGAAAACCAAAGACCGAGATCTGTAGGGAGTCATGAACGCCTACGCCAGTCGGCGTGGCACTTGATGATGATGATGAGTCATAAGTGAGATGAAATGGAAGGGAACGGGCAAAATTATAACCCAAAAACAGACAAAAATTTATTCTGAAGGGGATACACACGAACAAGGAGTAGGACTAGTATTCGATTTTATTTTTTAAACAGCTAAGTTAATTAATGGTTAGAGTTGCATATCCTTTACAGGGTGCTGCCGTCAACACCATCATTCTTTGCTGTTGTGATTTCTTGGCAAGTACAGTAGTTCAGTAGTTTGCCATTGCTTTCTGAACAACCGTCACCCATATCATTTCGTTAAACAAAACATCGCAACACGGTCTGCTGCCAAATCGCAATATATATATATATATATATATATATATATATATATATATATATATATATATATATATATATATATTATACAAGTATACGCACCAACAACAGGCAGCAGTGACGAAGAAATACAACACGTTTATGATTAACGTCATTATATATATATATATATTACTAACACTCAAGATCCTGGAAAGTGCTTTGAATTTCAACAGCAACTTGAAGACGCTTTCAATGATACATCAGAAAATTGTATAGTAAATGATAAATGGAGTAAACTAAAGGAAACTATTTATAAAACAGCAGTAGGCGTTTACGGCACTGTGGATCATAAGAGGCAGGACTGGTTTGCGGCAAACAGCCAGATACTGCAGCCCTTGATTGATAAAAAGAAGATAGCTCTCTTAAGAAACAAGGAAAGACCAACGCGTAACACTCTGAATGAGCTGAAGCAAGCGAGGAAGGATGTACAAAAGGCTGCCAGGCAGTGTGCGAATGACTATTGGATCAAGTTATGTGAGTCTATTCAAATCGCAAGTGATAAGGGAAACATCAAAAGCATGTATGAAGGGATAAAGAAAGCCTGTGGTCCAATGATCAAAAGAAGTGCACTGCTGAACACCTTGACTGGAGAAATCATCACTGATAAGAAACAGCAGATGGATAGATGGGTCGAGCACTATATAGAGCTTTACTCAAGTGAGACCAAGCTAGCAGATGATGCCCTCAACGCCATAGAGGCCCTCCCAACTCTTGACCACCTGGACACACTTCCCACTATAACAGAAGTTAAGTGTGCTATAAATGAGCTTGCATCTGGCAAGGCTCCAGGTAAGGATGGGATTCCAATGGAGGTGATCAGGAGTGGGCAAGACACACTCGCTCTACAGATCCACCAGCTAATAGAGCTATGCTGGCGAGAAGGACAAGTCCCACAGGATTTCAAAGATTCAAACATCATAACGCTGTACAAGAACAAGGGAGATCGGAGCGACTGTAACATCTATAGGGGTATCTCACTTCTGTGTATTGTTGGGAAAGTATTTGCCAGAATTGTCCTGCACAGACTTCAAGTCCTGGGAGATCAAGTCTACCCCGAATCACAGTGCGGCTTCCGTCAGAACCGGTCTACTATTGATATGATATTCTCATTGCGACAGATGCAAGAAAAATGCCGGGAACAAAATCAGCCACTGTTTATTGCCTTCATCGACCTCACAAAGGCATTCGATTTGGTCAGTCGTGAGGGTCTGTTTAAAGCACTAAAGAAGATTGGCTTCCCACCAACTCTTCTGTCCATTGTGGAATCGTTCCACACAGGCATGAAGGATATAATCAAGTTTGATGGCTCAACTTCAGAAGAGTTTGAAATCAAGAGTGGAGTTAAGCAAGGTTGTGTACTATCCCCCACCCTCTTTGGGATATACTTTTCACTTCTACTGAAATATGCCTTTCGTGATCAGGATGACGGTATATACATTCACTCACGCTCAGATGGTGGCTTCTATAATGCTCAGAGATTGAAGGCCAAGACCAAAATTAGCAGGGTACTAATCAGAGAGTTGCTTTTTGCGGATGATGCTGCGATTACGACCCACTCTGAGGAAGAATTACAACATCTACTATCATCATTCTCCAATGCTTGTTCTGAATTTGGTTTAACAATTAACAAAAAGAAGACACAGATTATGTCACAAGGTGCACATGATGTACCTTCAATCTTTATTGACGACGCCGAACTGGAGATAGTAGACCATTTTACATATCTAGGATCAGAGGTAAATAGCAAATTATCCCTCGATCAGGAAATCAACATCAGGATTGGCAAGGCAGCATCAACAATGAACATGTTAGCAAAAAGAGTCTCGGAGAACAGGAAGCTTACTGCCAAAACAAATGTCCTCGTCTACCAAGCCTGTGTCCTTAGTACTCTTCTTTATGGCAGTGAAACCTGGACAACTTACTCGCGCCAAGAGAAACGTTTAAACAGCTTTCATATGCGGTGTCTACGAAGAATACTTGGTATTAAGTGGCAAGACAAAATCACAAATACTGAAGTATTGGAAAGATCAGGTTGTGTGACGGTGTATTCCATGCTCAGTCTTCGTAGACTTAGATGGATAGGACACGTTAGGAGGATGGATGATGGTAGAATACCAAAGGACATCTTTTTTGGTGAATTACAGACGGGTAGGAGATCTCATGGTCGGCCTCTACTACAATACAAAGATGTGTGTAAGCGGGACATGATTGATACAGGCATTGATAATGCATATTGGGAGCACGTCGCCGCTGAACGTGATGCATGGAGGGCAACTATCAGAAATGGAATAAAGACAAAGGAGAAAATGATTGCAGATAAAGCACACACAGAGCGTGAGAGACGTAAGATGGTGCAAAATGGTGGAAGTGACCATGCTTTCACATGCACCTACAGTGGGCAAACATTTGCAGCAAGAATTGGCCTTACCAGCCACACTCGCCACCGCCATTGATTGTAGTTATTAAGCCTTTTTGAAGCACAATGTACCAAACTATCGTCTGTCAAGACGGAAAGGTATATATATATTATATTATATATATATATATATATATATATTATATTATATATATATATATATTATACAAGTATACGCACCACCAACAGGCAGCAGTGACGAAGACATACAACACGTTTATGATTAAGTAGAAATTACGATGTCTCAAATTAGATCACAGGAAATAAAAATAATACTAGAAGATTTTAATTCAAATGTAGGAAAGGGGAAAATGAACGATGTAGTGGAGAGTTATGGTTAAGGCAAAAATAATGAAAGGGGACAGAAACTAACAGAATGGGCAAGTATTAATGATATGATAATTGGAAACACCTGGTTTAAACACCATAAAAGACGACTTTACACATGGAACACCCCTGATAAGAAAATAATCAACTTAATTGACTACATACTTATTAATAAACGATTTAGAAATGCGGTAAATATTGTAAAGACAATGTCTGGTGTTGATTGTAACAGTGATCATGCATTAATATGTGGACAAATAAAAGTAAGATTGAAGAGACAAAAACGGTGGCTAAGAGCATGAGATTTAATAATGAGGTTTAGAAGGTAGATAAAGAAATTCAATAACAAAACAGAGTAACTGTGAAAAGTAGGTACAATGAAATGGCTAAAATACAGAGTATAAACGAACAACGGGAAATGTTAAGGGGCTGCGTTCATCAAACAGGCAAAGAAATATTACTAGAGAGAAACGAAAGAGCTTAGAAAAAATGGATAACTTAAGAAATATTAAAGTTTATGGACGAAAATAAAAAGAGTAAAATGACAAACAAGAGTATGCTAAGATAAATGAACAAATAATAGATAGATGTGTGAAGGTAAAAGAGGGTTGGTTAAACGAGCAATTCAAGAAAATGGAGTTTAAATCTATTAAAGTTACAACAAAAATATGCACAGCCAAATCAGTTAGCTCACGGGAAGTAAAATTGGAATAAATACAGGGTGTTTAAAATCAAAAACAGGAAAGATATTATTGGAGGAACGTATTATAATGAAGAGGTGGAATGAGTGTATAAGAAAATTATATGCTGGAGAAAGGGAAAAATTAACAGAAGAAATTAACTTAGAAGGCCCACGTATTCTAATAGAAGAAGTCGCCGACGCTATTAAACATATGAAGACAGTATAAACAGTTGGGCCAGATGGAATCACTCTAGAATAATTAGAAGTACTGGGAGAATTTGGAGTAAATATAGTAATCAAAGTGTTGAATGATAATTAAAGCAATGGATATTTACCGAGTGATATGCTGATATCTGTATTTATATCTATGCCAAAAAGACCAGGAGACACTGAATGCAAAGATTTTCGTACAATTAACCTCATAAATCATGTCACTAAGCTTCTGCTCAGAATTATAATGAGAAGAACAAGAAAGAAAATACAAATGGAAATTGGTGTGGAACAGTATGGATTTGTGGAAGGAAATCGTACAAACAATGCAATATATACATTACGGACACTAATAGATGCATCAATAGAGACACGGAAAGACATATATTTGTGCTTCATAGATTATACTAAGGCATTTGATAAAGTAAAACATGATGAACTGATTAAAATGTTGGAAGATATTACCACTGATGGGAAAAATTCAGAAAGAATATTTACTAGAACCAAGCAGCAGCAATTAAAATGGGAAATAAAGATGGCAATTATGAACAAATAAAGCTACGAGTACGACAGGGATGTATGATGTCACCGAATCTATTCTCCCTCTATAGCAAAGTAATAATGAGAGAGATCAAATAGAAGTCAGAAATTCTAATCGGAGGTTATAATATAAACAATAAACGTTATGCAGATGGCACAGTATTGGTGGCGGATAATGCAACAGACCTACAACAATTGTTGGACTTTGTAGTAACAGAGAGTGCAAAGAAAGGACTCTCCTTGAATATCAAGAAAATAGTAACAATCAAAGAATCAAAGAAAAAGGTGACATTAAATGTGAAATGGAAATCAAAGGGAAAATTCTTAACCAAGTGGATAATTTTAAATACATAGAGGCATTTAAGTGGTACATAGAAACTGTATTGCTGTATGGCAGTGAATCTTGAAATGTAAATGAACAAATTAGGAAGAACTTGGAAGCAACAGAGATGTAGTTCCTGAGATGAATGTTGCGAATTCCTTGGACTGCCAAAGTAACTAACAACGATTGCGTGAAAGAGGTTAATGAAACAAGAACACTATATACAACAATAAGAAAGAGATAAACATCTTTCTTTGGTCATGTGATGAGAAGAGAGGCATTCGAGAACATCGTGACAACTGGAAATATCGAGGGGAAGAGAGACAGAGGCCGACCTACAGAAATTAATCTGGATGGATTAAGACAGAGGCATGGAGGAATATCTTCAGCAGAGTTGATCCAGAAAACTAAAGACCGAGATCTGTGAAGAGTCATGAACGCCTACGCCAGCTGGCAGGGCACTTAAAGATGATGATGTTGATGATGATGATGATGATGATGATGATGATGATGATGATGTATTCTGAGTAGAGTTTGGTTACAAGGTTACAGATTTGGCTCTCAGAATTAGTCAACAACCACCACAAATAAATTCTCTACAACTGCAAACTTGAGGCAATCCCCACCACTCTCATCTCCAATATTGGACATCTTACATCACCTCACGACCAGGTGACCAATTGGCATCGGAGCTCAATTGACCTGGGCTCCTTGGTCAGCCTAGTCTACAGTGTGTACCGTGAAATGTCTTGGGAAGTTACGTAGGTTAGCATGGCCCTAACCACATGACCCACACAGTGCCGATTGGTTTATGCAAACACCGGTCTGGCAGAGCCTCAAGTGTGCACATAAGGCCTTTACTGTTTGATTTTACTGTGAAGGTCTTTGGAACTACAGAGATACTCTGACCTAGGACTGTCAGGGGTATACAACTCTGCAGCGTTTAAGATAATTGCAACTAAAATGTTTTATAAATTTGCAACACACACACACACTCAACCACACACACACACACCCATCCACACCTACCCACACATCCACACATCAATAAAGATATTGAAGCAGTATAAAGGCTGCTGCGCTATAAGGAACGTTTCCTCTTATGTTGATGAATCAATAACTAGTTAACAATTCTTTGCCAGATTAAAACACAGAAATCCATAATTACATTAAACATATCGATCCTCGCATATCCTTACTATATGAAACTTCCGGTTCTGTTCTGTTGAATGGCTATGGTTTCTCGCACATTACATTCTATTATGAGCATCTGAAAATAATTTCTTTGTTCTTTTTCTTCTTGGTTTTCCATCATGAAAATACACCAAAAATGTTGTTACGTTTGTCTAATTTATTGGGAGCCGTGGTGGTGTAGTGGTTAGTACGCTTGTCGACCCACCCTCATAAATCATGATTACCATCATCATCATCATGTGTTATGCTGGTAAGCGTGGGCGGTCATGTTTCGCCATCTTACGTGAGCAGCAGAGTCGTGGATCAGCTCTGGTTATTGTCTCAACTATGCCATGTGGTCAAGTCATCCACATATTTACTTCTCTGCCTTCTCCTTGTTCATTGACTATCAATGAATAATTTTCCCACTTTATTTCTTCTCATAACGTGTGGCTACCAAACAGATGAAAAGTTCCAGGGAATTGTCTAGAGAGAAAAGGCGACGAGACAGTCATCTTGCCAGATAACCGGCTGACCGGCCCACCCGCCGATTCATCGACCCACCACTGACCCAGACAGACAGACAGACAGACAGACAGACAGACAGACAGGCAGGCAGGCAGGCAGGCAGGCAGATAGACAGATAGACAGATAGATAGATAGATAGATAGATAGATAGATAGATAGATAGATAGATAGATAGATAGATAGATAGATAGATAGATAGATAGATAGATAGATAGATAGATAGATAGATAGATAGATAGATAGATAGATAGATAGATAGATAGATAGATAGATAGATAGATAGATAGATAGATAGATAGATAGATAGATAGATAGATAGATAGATAGATAGATAGATAGATAGATAGATAGATAGATAGATAGATAGATAGATAGATAGATAGATAGATAGATAGATAGATAGATAGATAGATAGATAGATAGATAGATAGATAGATAGATAGATAGATAGATAGATAGATAGATAGATAGATAGATAGATAGATAGATAGATAGATAGATAGATAGATAGATAGATAGATAGATAGATAGATAGATAGATAGATAGATAGATAGATAGATAGATAGATAGATAGATAGATAGATAGATAGATAGATAGATAGATAGATAGATAGATAGATAGATAGATAGATAGATAGATAGATAGATAGATAGATAGATAGATAGATAGATAGATAGATAGATAGATAGATAGATAGATAGATAGATAGATAGAATGAATCTTATTATTATAGAGGAGAGAAATGAAAGTGTCGAAGCAACAACAACCATTGTTTCGAGATGCAACTTGAAAGTTTACACGGGTGTTGGCAGCCAATAGGAAACACATTTCACGTTTTAGGAGCAAATTACTAGCAACAATAGAGCCTGCTTCTAACTTGAAAGCACCGGAACGTGCATCACAAGACCCCCACATATTGCAGCACATTTTTATACAAGATGAGAGTCTCCTTGCCATTTATGTGTCGTGTCTTTAAGACTTCAGCTGCTCACGTGAAATCTTACTGTCTGATTTCATTTTTTCAGGTTGTGTCCACGCTCTCTTGACCCATATCTATCTGACATTTCATTGCGCGCTTGTGTGGATTCCCTGGATTTTCTTAACCTCATCGATTGCTTGATATATCTCATTGCACAACATGCCGCACGCTGCATGCAGTCTTGGAACGAAAGATTCGCCTTGTCCAATATACATGTATACAAGAGTAGCGAAAGTGCAGTGATTATCGCATTCACCAGCCGACCAGGTAGACATAGATTTAAATCTCATCCGTGGCTGGGACTTCTTACGTGATCACATGGCTCCGATCCATCCTCACAAAGTGAATGCAATAAAACTGCTGGCAGGTTAAATGCACCTGGGGTGATAATGAATGGAGGGCGAAATAGAGGTATCCCCTATTAAAGGAGAAGTAAGAGGCCTCCTTCCCTCCGCTAGCCTACGGGACACCCTTGAGCATGATAGAGTACCCGTTTAACCCCCCCCCCCCCCCCCCGTTACTTGAAGCCTGTGTGCAGATGCAGGGTGAAGTTGAGGCCCAGTCTACAGATAGTTGTAGGCTATGATCTCCAATTTTACGACGGTGGGCAGGGATCTCTATTTGGAGAAAGTGGTTTCTGCCATCGACTTGTACTGTCAATGCTAAGAAGGGCATTGGAAAATTACCTTCTTTACAGATTCCAGTTCAGTCGTGTTTTGTCATTTAATAGTGATGGTCGAATCAAGAACACAGAGCTGATCCACGACTCTGGTGATCGTGTGAAATGGCAAACATGACCACCAAAGCTTATCACGCTTATCGGCGTGACACATTATGGTACTGACCACATCACCAGCGATTGAATGATCTAAACGTATAGGTATAGAGCCATATCCTCAATGCAGCATAAATTAAGGACACTGACCAGAGCAGAAAGACACAGGAGGCCACACAGCTGGGCTTCTCGCTGAGAATCCAAAATAAGTTTAACAACACCAATATCTAAGTACCACGAGTACCATCTCACAAAGACATATCATTGCCACATCCTGGACCAGACAATTGTCTTTGCCTGGTATGGTACTGTGACTGGAGGTTCTGTCAAGGCTGTCACTATCAGGAAGATCAAGGATATTAAAGACAGAGTTGGACAAAGAGAGACCATGCTGGAAGGGTGGACAAGTGGTAGGACAGGCGAGCAGTAGTTTTACTTATTATAGTGCATTTACATTTGGTTGCCTCCATATGAAAATCCATATTTCAGTAACCAAATGAGCGAAAATGAAGAGATTTAGCACATAACCTTATCATTATATCCATCCAACAAAGAAAATGTTGTTCTGGAGATTGTACAGCAGATTTCAATGTTTGTTTATATGTGGTATATGATTTACGGGTAAGGGATTAAGTCCATAATTTTTAATGTATTACACCTTCAGCCAGAAAATCAGCGTTCAATGTTGAATATTCTCCGTGGTTCACGGGATTGGCCTTATAGCAAGAACCCTGCGCTGTTAAACTGGGAGTGTTCAGAGATGTCGTCAATGTGGGTTCTTCGATGAAACCTGATTATTATTTTTTTTTTAAATCTTACTACTTGTCGCTAACATTGGAATGTGTGAATATTGTTCAATGGGACTGAATGTGAAATTTTGTACACTTCAAAGCATCGCTATGAAGTTGTACACATATTTTGTTAAGAAGCTGATCGCAGGAAACTGTTTCATACTATTATAAAATAAGAATTTAGTTGCATGTCCTTCACAGGACGTAGCAGTCAACCCCAGCATTTTTGCTGTTCGTGAATCCTGGGCAAATTTTACGTTCAGTAGTTTGCCATTCTCGGCTTCCTGGCCTTGAGGTTAGCCGACTTTTCTCCATAATCTCGTATATTCTCGTAGGTAACGTGACGACGGTGAGAATCAGCAGTGGTTCGAATCGCGTCGGTAACTTACTGGGTATGTGAGCCGGCCGCTCAGAAAGCAATGGCAAACTACTGAGCGTAATCTTGCCAGGAAATCAACAATCAGCTGAAAGATGCTGATGTTGACAGCAATGTACTGTAAAGGATATGCATATTTTTTTAAAGTTTGCCATTGCTTTCTGAACTACCGGCACCTGAACCTTTTTCGAAAAACCAGCGCTGTTGTGTTTCGAACCCGGGTATACGGCTCACAAACCGCGTTCGCAAGACCTTAGCCACTGCGACCGGCCGTACTATTTTACTAATACTATTCTATTATAATATTGCACTTTTATACTATTACTATTCGTACCATTCATACTATTACAAATTCCGAAAAAAGAACAGTGCATGCATTGGGTTTGAGCAAACGGTCATTTCATCGATGGGTGCAAGAATCTGGAACTAAACCACCACGCATTAACCAAACGGTAGGTAGAAAGGCTATTGTAGATAGCTTTGACAAGGATGTCATAAGGCGAGCTATTATAAAAATGTTGGGTGCCAAAGAAACAGTGACTGTAAGAAAACTTAGGGTTTGGTTGAGAAAGAACAATAACATAGAGCTATCCAAAACAACTTTGTGGAAAATTATAAGGACATTAGGCTTCACTTTTAGAAAGTACAAGGGAGGTAGAAATATACTTTGCGAGCAACCGGATTTAGGAGCCATGAGGAGCAGATACCTAAGTGAAATATGGGAAATACGCAAAGAAAATTATGGCATAGTGTATTTGGATGAAACGTGGATCAATGCGCACCACACAAGTGATAAGGAATGACAATCAGTGGATGGACAGATAAAGCGATATGTGCCCAGTAGTATAGGATAGCATTTGTCATGGCCCATGCTGGTAATACGCATAATGGCTTACTGCAGAATGCTGGACTCGTGATTGTATCAAAGCATACAGACAATAGGGATTATCATAATAATATGAAAGGTAATGTATTTAGAGATTGGCTCGAGAATACAGTACTTCCATCCCTAGATAGACCGTCGTGTCCAATTATGGACAATGCATTATATCAATGCTGTTGCCCAAGAAGACAAAATTATACTTACAGCATCGAGCACAAAGTGGGCAATAAAGATATGGCTCTGAATGGAAAATATACCATTTCCAGAAATGTATTTCTAGCTAGAATTATTGTCCCTTGTAAAACAGACGCCATAAAGCAAGAAATATCAAATCGACAAGCTGATAGAAGAGCATCGTCATGGGCGCTTGAGACTTCCGCCGTACTATTCTCATTTTAACCCTATGGAACTTGCGTGGGCTAAAATTACAAGAAAGGTGGCAGCTGACAATACTATATTCAAATTGTCTGACGTCAAGATACTAACCAAGTTCGCGTTATGAAATATTGATAAACGTTAGTGGAAAAAATGTGAGGACCTTGTGTTGAAATAGGAGGATGACTATTGGAGAAAGGATGAATTGAATTTTATGCAACCGGGAGCAGTCATCAACCTACTGGAATCTTGCGACACAGATTAAGGTCTGGGCAGATCGCAGACATTAATCCACATGCACACTTACTTGGATATTTTTGCTCCAACTATTCAGAAGAAGAATTGCAGGCCCTTATCATGACAGCATCGGCACAAACAATACAACTTGTCAATAGCAACAGTTTGTATTCCACAGTGATGCATTTTCAACTCAGTAAGCCCTCACTGGTGACAAACAACTGGCATTGAAAAAAAAGCTCTAGACGCATTGAATACCAAATGAAGAGTAATACTGTGGTAGGAACTGACATATTGTGGCATAACAAGAAACGTGAGAAAATACAAGTTGTCAAATGAGGGGGACAACACACGAACATACGAATAATTCTATAATCTTCAATGAAAAGAGGACCAACATCTTGACTGTTATGAAGGCAGCCCACTACAGAGACATTCACAGCTATATTCGTCGTGCAAAACAGGTAATCATGTGCCGTCTTAGCAGAGTAGACATTGCACCCACTCCTATACGAATCCGATACGTCTTGTGTCGTCATCTGAATTGGCGGGGCATTCATTACTGTAAAACAAGTTTGTTAGCGAGAAATCACTAGTTTTTCACCAAAACATCAAAACATGTCGCCGCTTTCCATGATTCAAGTTGCTTTTGAACCTATCAAAGACATAAACCTTAGGTGGGGGTAAATATAAGACGGCAGGAAAAATTTCATAACGATGCAACAGACAGTTTTCAAAATAATTGATCGTGAATGACGGCATTCATTTCTGGACAGACTATAGGTACACACATGACAGATGTTTGCTGGGGCGCATAATCGCTGTGCCACTCGACATGACACATGTCGATGATGATAACGACGTTGAGAATGATAATTACGACGAAAGAACATACAATAAAACGTGTTCATAAGGAATCAATAAAAACACACACTGGTCATGCAACATTATCCTGTCAGAAGTGACACGCTGAAATTTGGTCCACTTCTCGAAAACAGTATTCTCTGTCGGTAGAATAGAAGGCAAGAGTTGGGGAAGGTCGCTCGTGCGTGAGCAAGCACACACACACACACACACACACACACACACACACACACACACACACACACACACACAAGCACCCACAATTCTGGAATGGTAATATGACATTCTCCAGCATGATCTGAGGGTAAGAAATGTTAAAGCGCGCGCACACACACATACGCGTACACATACATACTTAACATCCTGAAATGGTAATATTAAAATATACAGGGTAGATCTGAGAATAAGAGATGAGGAAGCGCGCGCTTACTATCATGCAAACGCGAACGGACGAACCCACGCACGCACACAAACATACGCACACACAAATTCCTGCATTGCTAATATAAAATTTTCAAGGACAGATTTTAAGGCAAGAGATGAGAAAGCGCGCGAGCGCGAGCACACACACACACACACACACACACACACACACAACACACACACACACACAACACACACACACACACACACACACACACACACACACAATACTTTACTATTAAAACGAAATTCTCAAGAACACGTTTGATGGCAAGCTAGAAAGAAGCACACCACACCAGCGAGAGCGCAAGCACACACTCCCACAAACACACACACACACACACACACACACACACACACACACACTATTGTACTGTTAATACGAAAGAATATGTCTAACATACTTCAATAGCTGAATATTGAAGACGTTTGGCTATTAAGGACGATAAAACAAAGGCAATTGAAATATTTTGGTCACTTTAAGCGTCATGAAAGTTTGGAGAGAACAATAATGGAGGGTTATATGCCTGAGAAGAGAGGAAGAGGAAGGCCAAAGAGAAGATGCGCTCAGGATGTAGCTGATTATCTCCAGATAGGTGTATCGGACGCGGGACATCTTGCTTATGATCGAGAGGTTTTCCGGAAGGTTGTTATGGGAGAGAGGTTCTGCAAAGGACATGCTAATGAATTAATGATTGATTGATTGATTGATTGATTGATTGATTGATTGATTGATTTAGGAACCGACATCACAGCATTCGGGACATTCCCATAAGCGCTCCGTCTCCATCCTCAGCAGCCAGTGAAGAGTTCCAACACTAATAATTCCAGTAGCAATCTGATTATATGTCCGTCTCGCCTTTCCTCTGAGCGTCGAGCATCGGCCAGATCCCCTCGTCACACCTCGCTGCCTCATTCTTACCAGACTATGGTGATCCATTTGCTCCTCCGAGGTGTACACGTGCTCCCACAAGGCCGCAACCATGTCTGTCTTGTCATGCATCAATACTCCACCAAGTTTTGCCGAGCTAGCCAATCTGTCCGCCTGTTCATTTCCCAGCACGCCGGCATGCCCCGGAGAAAAGATCCAGGTGATGCTTGCTACCCGTGACCTCCGAAGCGAAGCAAGCCACTCTGCACGAAGCCTGACTGTCCTCACCCTCCTCAGCATGCTTTCTTAGTCAGTTACAATCACAATGTGTGTATGTATCGTGTTCTCTATCCAGCGGAAAGCTGCATTAACCGCCTCCACCTCTATTCTTAAGCTAGATGTTGTGTTATCATACGCCAGGCTCTCCTGCACCAAACGTCGACCATTAGCTTTTGCTAAGAATTAATGAATGAATGCCTAACATAGACAGTTACAGAAACAATTAATACATAGTCATTTACAGTAATATCTAAACCAGTGTCATTTATAGTAACATAAAAGATACAGGCATCTACAGAAGCATCTAAAACATGGACGTTACAATAACATCTAAGGCAGAGATATTTACAGTAACATTGTTTAGAGAGACATTTACAGTAACATCCAACAGAGACATTTACAGTTACCAGTAACACAGAGACATTTACAGTAATATCTAACACAAAAACATTTACAGTAACCTCTAACAGAGACATTTAAAGTAACATCTAAAACAAAAACATTTACAGTAACATCTAACACAGAGACATTTGCAGTAATATCTAACACAGAGACATTTACAGTAACATCTAACAGAGACATTTACAATAACATATAACAGAGCCATTTACAGTTACCACTAGCACAGCGACATTTACAGTAACATTTAACACAGTGACATTTATAGTAACATCTAACAGAGACATTTACAGTAACTTCTAACAGAGATATTTACAGCTACTACTAACAAAGAGACATTTACAGTAAAATTTAACACATGGACATTTACAGTAACATCTAACAGCATACATTTACAGTAACATCTAACAGAGATATTTACAGTAACATCTAACACAGAGGCATTTACAGTAACATCTAACACAGAGACATTTATAGTAACATCTAACAGAGACATTTACAGTTACCACTAACACAGAGACATTTGCAGTAACATTTAACACAGAGACATTTACAGTAACATCAAACAGAGAAATTTACAGTTACCACAAACACAGAGACATTTACAATAACATTTAACACAGTGACATCTACAGTAACATCAAACAGAGACATTTACAGTAATATCTAACACAGAGACATTTATATTAACATCTAACAGAGACATTTACAGTAACATCTAACACAGAGACATTTACAGTTACCTCTAACACAGAGAAATTGATGGTAACATCTGGGACAGATATATTTACAATAACAACTAAGACACGGATATTTATAATAACATTTTAGAGAGACATTTACAGTAACATCTAAGATAGATCTAAGAAGTGTTTACAGTAGCATTTGTAGACAGATATTTACATTAGCATCTATGACATAGATATTTACTGCAACATCTGAGACATAGGTATTTACAATAACATCTAAGACAGAGATAGTTGTAGTACCATATTTGAATGAGACATCTACAGTAATATCTTTGAGGCATACATTTACAGTAACATCTAAGACATTGATATTCATAATAACATCTAGAATAATACAGTTATAGTAACATTTAGGACTGAGGCATTTATTGCCATATCTACCGCAGAGAAATGTAAACTAACATCTGGCACAGAGATACTTACAGCAACATTTAGCATATATATATATATATATATATATATATATATATATATATATATATATATATATATATATATATATATATATATATATATATATATAGCAGATATCTATATCTATAAACAAAAAAAGGATGTATGTATGTATGTGTGTATGAGTGTGTGTATGTATGTCCGTTCTTTATGCGTTCGCGAACGGTCCATTCGATTGAGATGAAATTTTCTACACGTCTTCTTTTCATTAGCAATTCAAGAAATAAGGTGGCCAGGAGAGGGTACTTTAGAGCAAAATGGAATGATTATAATATATGGAGGAAACACCCAAAATAAACATGAATTAGGAACAGGATTTGTCATCAAAAAAGAGTTATGGGGGAACATTTTAAACTTTAAAGCTTTTAATGACAGGATTAGTAAATTACGAATAAAAGGTAAATGGAAAAATATAACGATGATTAATGTACATGCACCTACTGAAGAGAAAGAAGATGATATTAAAGAAGACTTTTATAATGATCTGGAAGATGTCATAGAAGAAACCCCCAAACAGGACATCCTGATTGTGCTGGGAGACTTCAATGCAAAAATAGGTAGAGAGCAAACTAATAAAAAAGTGGCCGGTATGGAAAGCCTACATACAACTTCAAATGATAATGGATGGAGAGTCATCAACCTGGCAGAAGCCAAAGGACTGCAGATTAGCAGTACCAGACTACAAAGAAAGGATATACACAAACAAACTTGGAAATCATGTGACAAGAGAACCTATAATCAAATAGATCACATTTTAATTAACAACAGAAATGCATCAAACATACAGCAAGTCAGAAGTTATAGAGGAGCTGAGTGCCACAGTGACCATTTCCTCGTTGGAGCAAAATTTAAAATAAAACTTAAGAGAGCTTTCTATACTAAATTACAAAGATTACACCCAACATATAACAGAGAAAAACTACAAGACATTACAGTCAAAGAGAAATTTACAGATGAAATAAAATGTAAACTTGAAACTTTTCAAAACCCTTTGGAGGAAAGCGTTGACCAAACTTGGTTGAACATCAAGAATACACTTCAATCTACCGCAGAAGAATGTCTCGGTGTGTCAACCACGCATAGAAAGAACAGATGGTTCAATCAAAAATGTGAAGAAGCAGTCACTAAGAAGAAGAATGCCAGACATGTATGGTTAAATGACATCAATAACATCCAAAAGGAAGAGCATTATAGAAATGAATGTAAAGAGGCTACAAAAATAGTCAGACAGCAGAAGCGAGAATATATGAGTAATATAATCAAAGATATGGAAACTAATCACCAGAAAAATGAATCCAGAAAGTTTTTTAAAGTACTGAAGTCAATGAAACGAGGGCACCAACAAAACACATATGGTTTAAAAGACAAAAATGGGAATATGATAAATACCAATGAAGAAATGTGCAACACATGGAAAGAATATTTTATTGAATTACTAAATTGTGAAGCTCCAAGTAACATTTTCCCACAGGAAGAGGTTCTAACATGCGAACCACAAATTGAAGAACCTACATTTGAAGAAATCCTATATGTAATCACACGACTTAAAAACAATAAGGCAACTGGGACTGATGGAATTGCTGCTGAATTTATAAAGGCAGGTGGCCATGCATTACATCTAAAGCTATACGAACTAATAATAAAAATCTGGAGGACAGAAGAATTACCCCATGACTGGAAAGAGTCATTATTGATACCTATCTTTAAGAAAGGAGACAAGTTCCAATGTGGAAATTATAGAGGAATATCACTACTGTCCACAAGCTATAAGATACTATCCGCAGTATTACTAAATAGACTAAAACCATATTCAGAAGACATATTAGGTGACTACCAGGCGGGTTTTAGACAAAACAGATCAACAATAGATCAGATATTTATCTTACGACAAATAGCCGAGAAACATTGGGAATATAAAAGAGATCTCCATAACATTTTTGTGGATTTTAAAAAGGCTTATGATAGTGTCCATAGGAATAGTCTATGGAATGTTATGCAGGAATTTGGAATACCAAGGAAGTTAATTAACATGACCAAACTATGCATGGAAGATACTTATAATATAGTAACATATAAAGGCAGGAAATCAGACCCCTTCCAAATAACATCTGGCTTGAAACAGGGTGATGCACTATCGCCGCTACTCTTCAATCTGGCTCTAGAGAAAGTTGTAAGGAAGGTAAAGGAGGAATGTGATATTGGAGGAACATCCAAGCTGCTTGGTTATGCAGATGATATAGATATTATAGGGCAAAGTGAACAAAAGACATTAGAAATATTGACTCACTTAAAGGAAAAAGCCCAACAGATGGGGCTGGTTATCAACCAAGATAAGACAGAATATATGGTAATTTCAAGAGACGGAATGGCTAAAAACTCTGGCCACATACAAATAGATAATATGACCATTAAAAGAACGGAAACATACAAATACCTGGGTACAATCTTCAACTGCTCCAACATCATAAGGGAAGAAATACAAACTAGAATCAACTCTGGAAATAAGATATACTATGCACTACAACATCTACTAAAATCAAAGGCGCTATCTCGTAACACCAAAATCACAATATACAAAACACTGATCAGACCAGTTGTGCTGTATGGCTCTGAAACCTGGAGTACAACGAAAGGAGACGAAGCCTTGTTACAAACCTTTGAGAACAAAATTTTAAGACGCATCTTTGGACCCATTAGGGATACACAAAGTGGAGAGTGGAAAAGAAGAAGTAACAAAGACATTTATGATTTGTTTAAGTCCCCGCTAATCACTGGTATCATGAAGGCTAATAGACTACAATGGCTGGGGCATATAGAAAGAATGGAAGATAATAGGGAAACAAAACTCGCTTACACTCAGGAAATAAATGACCGTAGACCCCGAGGTAGACCAAGAAGGCGGTGGAGAGATAATATACATACAGACCTACAAGCACTTGGAATCAACGACTGGCAAGAGAAGGTCCACCAGAGAGACGAATGGAGACAGATTGTATTTGCAGCAAAGAACCTCAATGGCTCGGAATGCTGAAGAAGAAGAAGAAGAAGTCTTCTTTTCATTCCTGTGCAAGAAACTGTAATAGTTTCTTAGTGTACAATCATCTATTTACTTACTAAAATTTAATTTTGTAATTACATGACTCAAGATAAGAAAAAATAAAACAAGGGACAGAACTTTTAGTAGCATTGCCATATCTTAAGTTAAGTCCCCTGGCTATAGATAGATAGATAGATAGATAGATAGATAGATAGATAGATAGATAGATAGATAGATAGATAGATAGATAGATAGATAGATAGATAGATAGATAGATAGATAGATAGATAGATAGATAGATAGATAGATAGATAGATAGATAGATAGATAGATAGATAGATAGATAGATAGATAGATAGATAGATAGATAGATAGATAGATAGGTCCCCGCCAGGGCCTGGGTGAAGCCGGGCCGGGTCAGACAGAAAAGACAGATAGTCGGGAACGGGAGCTTATATGACTTCTTATATGAATTAAATGAGATTGTCCCCACCAGGGACTGGGTGAAGCCGGGCTGGGTCAGACAGACAGACAGACAGATAGACAGAGAGACAGACAGATAGTCGGGAACGGGAGCTTATATGACTACTTATATGAATTAAATGAGATGCTCCCCACCAGGGACTGGGTGAAGCCGGGCCGGGTCAGACAGACAGACAGACAGACAGACAGACAGACAGACAGACAGATCCCCGCCAGGGCCTGGGCGAAGCTGGGCCGGGTCAGCTAGTGTATATATATAAATAAGAAATGGATGACTGAGGAAATTTTACACTTAATGGAAACAAGAAGACTCAACAAAAATAATCCTGCCAAATATGAAGAAATTCACAGACAAGTCAGAATATTATGTAGGAAGGCAAAAGAATCATGGCTTGAGGAAAAGTTCTTATAAATTGAAAAACAACACAACAGTCAAAATACCAAATTAGTGCACAAAAGAATTCAGGAACTTACTAATAAAAGAACAAGTACATCAACAGGCTGTCTAAAAACTAAAGATGGCAAAATCATAATAGAAAAAGATCAGATTCTACATGTATGGACAGATTATGCGAAAGACCTGTATAATGATAACAGAGAGGAACAGTATGCTATTAGATTTAATAATGAAGGACCAGAAATTTTAAAGATGGAGGTTCAAAATGTTCTTAAGCATATGAAAGCTGGCAAGGCCCCCGGTGCAGATAACATCACAACAGAAATGATTAAAGCGTTAGAAGAATTTGGACTAGAGCAAGTCACTAGACTGCTGAACACATTATATGATACTGGAGATATACCTTCTGAATTATGTAATTCTGTATTTATTGCAATCCTAAAGAAATCAGGAACCTTAGAATGTGATCAACATAGAACAATTAGTATAATGAGTAACATCACAAAGATTTTGTTAAGAATTATCATGCAAAGAGTGAGGAAGAAAATACAACCTGAAATAGGGGAAGAACAATGTGGGTTTGTAGAAGGAAAGGGTACAGTAAATGCTGTGTATATGCTGCGAACAGTTATTGAACGTGCTTTAGAAGTAAACACGGATATACATCTTTGCTTTATTGACTACACAAAGGCTTTTGATAGAGTTAGACATGTCAACATTGTGGATATGCTTGCAGATCTACAAATTGATGGGAAAGACATTAGACTTATAAAAAACATATATTGGAAACAACAAGCTGCCATAATGATTGATAATGAAGTAGGACAATATCAACCTATTAAGAGAGGTGTTAGGCAGGGATGTGTAATGTCTCCAGATCTTTTTTCCCTATACAGTGAAAATATTTTCAGAAATGTAGAAGACCTAAATGGAATCAGCATTGGAGGACGAAACATAAATAACATTAGATATGCAGATGATACAGTATTGATTGCAGACAATGCACAGGATATGCAACAATTGGTAGACGCTGTTGTTGTACACAGTGAGCAGCTGGGGTTGGAATTAAATTGTAGGAAGACACAGGTTATGGTCGTCACTAGGAAGAACGAAGTACCACAATGTAATATACAAGTAAATGGGAATATTCTTCAACAAGTGAATCGGTTCAATTATCTCGGAACAGTCATAACATCTGATGGCAGATGCCTTGAAGAGATTAGAACAAGAATCGCCATTGCGAAAGTAGCCTTTAGCAAGATGAAAAACATTCTGACCAATAAAATGATGTCAATTGAAACGAGAAAAAGAGTGTTGAGGGGATACATAGAGCCTGTTCTTTTGTATGGATGTGAAACTTGGACAATGTGCAGTCAAGCTGAAAAACATCTGATGGCTGCAGAAATGTGGTTTCTGAGGAAAATGCAAAGAATACCATGGACAGATAGAAAAACCAATGACCAAGTACTACAAGAGACAAATGAAAATCGTAGATTGATTAGAGAAATTAGACGTAGACAGTCAAAATTTTTTGGACATGTTATGAGAAGAAATGGACTGGAGAACTTAGTGACAGCTGGCAAGATCGAAGGGAACAGACCAAGAGGAAGACCGAGAGGAAAATACCTGGATGGCTTGGCCACATGGCATGGACGAGACAGGAACACTGAGCTGATCCACGACTCTGGTGATCGAGTGAAATGGCGAATCATGACCGCCCACGCTTTCCGGCATGGCACATGATATATATATATATATATATATATATATATATATATATATATATATATATATATATATATGTGTGTGTGTGTGTGTGTGTGTGTGTGTGCGTGTGTGTGTCTGTGCGTGTGTGTGTGTGTGTAGCAGCAGATAAGACAGGAAACATTTAACGAAGAACAATGACAAAAAGCATTTGATGTGTCAATTAGGAATGATGTGTATATAGTAACAACTAGGACATATACTCTGACAGTAACAATTAACACATAAACATTGACAGAAATAACTAGAACATAAGCACTGACAGTAACACATACGACAGAGACATTGACATACATAACAATAACATAAACATTGACAGTAACAAATAGGACAGCGACATTGACAGAAACAACTAGAATATAAACGTTGACAGTAACAATTAGAGCAGTTATGCAGACAGTAACATCTAGGACATACATTTTAACAGTAACAACTAACACGTAAACCACAATATTAACAACTATTACAATGAGATTGACAGTAACAAGTAGCACATAAATTAACAACTACAACATGAACATTGACATTAACAAGCAAGACAGTGCACCAATAGTAACAACTAGAATATAAGCACTTACAGTAACAACTGTAACATAAACACAAACAGTAACAACTAGAACATAAGGACTATAGTGCGTTCACAAATGTTTTCCCCTTTACAAACATCCGTAACTAAGTAACCAACCGTTAGAAAATGATGATATTTAGCAAATAACCTTATCAATATGTACACCCAACAACACAAAGTTTGTTCCGGAGATTGTACAGTAGATCTCAATGTGTTTTTGTTGTTGTTGTTGTTTTTTTTTTGTTGTGGGGGGGGGGGGGGAGGGGGGTTTAGCGGTATATAAATTACAGGCAGAAATGAATTGCATATTATGAAATGCATTACATCTTCACACGGAAACACCAGTGTTCAATCATGAATATTCTCCGTGGTGCACGAGTATTTCCTCATGAGAAGCATGGCACATATTAGAATGGAAGTGTTACGAGAATTGACGTGCATTACTGTAAAACAAGCTTTTTAGCGTGAATTCAACACATTTTCGTCAAAGCGTTTTAAAAAATGTCGCTGGTTTCAATGATATTATTTGCTTTTGTATCTATCAAAGACATATTCCTTGGGTGCGAGTAAATATAAGACTGGAAGGAAATAATTTTTAACGATGCAACATATACTTTTCAAAAACAGTGAACGTGAATGAGGGCAAACGTTTCTCAATGAACTGTAAAAGTAACAACTAAAACATAGTCACAAACAGTAACAACTAGAACATAAGCACTAACAGTAACAATTAGAACATAAGCACTGACAGTAACAACTAGAACAAAAGCACTAACAGTAACAACTGGAGCAGAGAAATTAATAGTAACAACTAGGACATAAGCACTGGCATTGATAACTATGACATACAAATTGACGTCTAAAACTTGAACATGAATATTGACGTTAACAACTAGAACTTAAGCACTGACAGTAACAACTAGAACATAAGCACTGACAGTAACAATTAGAACATAAGCACTAACAGTAACAACTAGAACATAAGCAATGACAGTAACAACTAGAACATAAGCACTGACATTAACAACTGGTACATAAGCAATGACAGTAACAATTAGAACATAAGCAATGACAGTAACAATTAGAACATAAGCACTAACAGTAACAATTAGAACATAAGCAATGACAGTAACAATTATAACATAAGCACTGACAGTAACCATTAGAACATAAGCACTGACAGTAAAAATTAGAATATAAGCACTGACAGTAACAATTAGAACATAAGCACTAACAGTAAAAATTAGAACATAAGTACTGACAGTAACAATTAGAACATAAGCACTAACAGTAACAATTAGAACATAAGCAATGACAGTAACAACTAGAACATAAGCACTGACAGTAACAACTAGAACATAAGCACTGACATTAAAAACTGGTACATAAGCAATGACAGTAACAATTAGAACATAAGCACTGACAGTAACAACTAGACCATAAGCACTGACAGTAACAATTAGAACGTAAGCAATGACAGTAACAATTAGAACATAAGCACTGACAGTAACAATTAGAACATAAGCACTAACAGTAACAACTAGAACATAAGCACTGACAGTAACAATTAGAACATAAGCAATGACAGTAACAATTAGAACATAAGCACTGACAGTAACAACTGGGCCAGAGACATTAATCGTAACAACTAGAACATAAGCACTGACAGTAACAATTAGAACATAAGCACTGACAGTAACAATTAGAACATAAGCAATGACAGTAACAATTAGAACATAAGCACTGGCAGTAACAATTAGAACATAAGCACTGACAGTAACAATTAGAACATAAGCACTGACAGTAACAATTAGAACATAAGCAATGACAGTAACAATTAGAACATAAGCACTGACAGTAACAATTAGAACATAAGCAATGACAGTAACAATTAGAACATAAGCACTGACAGTAACAACTGGGCCAGAGACATTAATAGTAACAACTAGAACATAAGCACTGACATTAACAACTAGAACATAAGCACTGACATTAACAACTGGAACATAAGCACTGACATTAACAACTGGGACAGAGACATTCATAGTAACAACTAGGACATAAGCACTGACATTAACAACAAGAACATAAGCAATGATATTAACAACTGGAACATAAGCACTGACAATAACAACTGGGACAGAGACATTAATAGTAACAACTAGAACATAAGCACTGACAGTAACAATTAGAACATAAGGACTGACAGTAACAACTAGAACATAAGCACTGACATTAACAACTGAGACAGAGACATTAATAGCAACAACTAGGACATAAGCACTGACATTAACAACTAGAATATAAGCACTGACAGTAACAACTAGAACATAAGCACTGACACTAACAACTAGGACATAAACTCTGACAGTAACAACTAGAACTTAAGCACTGACATTAACAACTAGAACATAAGCACTGACATTAACAACTGGGACAGAGACATTAATAGTAACAACTAGAATATAAGCACTGACAATAACAACTAGGACATAAGCACTGACATTAACAACTAGAACATAAGCACTGACATTAACAACTAGGACATAAGCACTGACAGTAACAACTAGGACATAAACTCTGACAGAAACAACTAGAACTTAAGCACTGACATTAACAACTAGAACATAAGCACTGACATTAACAATTGGGACAGAGACATTAATAGTAACAACTGGGACATAAGCACTGACAGTAACAACTAGGACATAAGCACTGATAGTAACAACTAGAACATAAGCACTGACATTAACAACTGGGACAGAGACATTAATAGTAACAACTAGAACATAAGCACTGACATTAACAACTAGAACATAAGCACTGACATTAACAACTGGGACAGAGACATTAATAGTAACAACTGGTACATAAGCACTGACAGTAACAACTGGGACAGAGACATTAATAGTAACAACTGGTACATAAGTACTGACATTAACAACTGGGACAGAGACATTAATAGTAACAACTAGGACATAAGCACTGACAGTAATAACTGGTACATAAGCACTGACATTAACAACTGGGACAGAGACATTAATAGTAACAACTAGAACATAAGCACTGACATTAATAACTAGAACATAAGCACTGACAGTAACAACTGGGACAGAGACATTAATAGTAACAACTGGTACATAAGCACTGACAGTAACAGCTAGAACATAAGCACTGACATTAACAACTGGGACAGAGACATTAATAGTAACAACTAGGACATAAGCACTGACATTAACCACTAGGACATAAGCACTGACATTAACAACTAGGACATAAGCACTGACAGTAACAACTAGAACATAAGCACTGACATTAACAACTGGGACAGAGACATTAATAGTAACAACTAGGACATAAGCACTGACATTAACAACTAGGACATAAGCACTGACATTAACAACTAGGACATAAGCACTGACAGTAACAACTAGAACATAAGCACTGACATTAACAACTGGGACAGAGACATTAATAGTAACAACTAGGACATAAGCACTGACATTAACAACTGGGACATAAGCACTGACATTAACAACTAGGACATAAGCACTGACAGTACAGTAACAACTAGAACATAAGCACTGACATTAACAACTGGGACAGAGACATTAATAGTAACAACTAGAACATAAGCACTGACATTAACAACTAGGACATAGCACTGACATTAACAACTAGGACATAAGCACTGACAGTAACAACTAGAACATAAGCACTGACATTAACAACTGGGACAGAGACATTAATAGTAACAACTAGGACATAAGCACTGACATTAACAACTGGGACAGAGACATTAATAGTAACAACTAGAACATAAGCACTGACATTAACAACTGGGACAGAGACATTAATAGTAACAACTAGGACATAAGCAACTGACATTAACAACTAGGACATAAGCACTGACATTAACAACTAGGACATAAGCACTGACAGTAACAACTAGAACATAAGCACTGACATTAACAACTGGGACAGAGACATTAATAGTAACAACTAGGACATAAGCACTGACATTAACAACTGGGACAGAGACATTAATAGTAACAACTAGAACATAAGCACTGACATTAACAACTGGGACAGAGACATTAATAGTAACAACTAGGACATAAGCACTGACATTAACAACTAGGACATAAGCACTGACATTAACAACTAGGACATAAGCACTGACAGTACAGTAACAACTAGAACATAAGCACTGACATTAACAACTGGGACAGAGACATTAATAGTAACAACTAGAACATAAGCACTGACATTAACAACTAGGACATAAGCACTGACATTAACAACTAGGACATAAGCACTGACAGTAACAACTAGAACATAAGCACTGACATTAACAACTGGGACAGAGACATTAATAGTAACAACTAGAACATAAGCACTGACATTAACAACTAGGACATAAGCACTGACATTAACAACTAGGACATAAGCACTTACAGTAACAACTAGAACATAAGCACTGACATTAACAACTGGGACAGAGACATTAATAGTAACAACTAGGACACAAGTACTGGCATGTTCAACTATGACATACACATTGACGTCAACAACTAGAACATGAATATTGACGTTAACAATTAGGACATACACGTTGACATTAACAAGCAGGATAAAAACTGATAATAACTAGGACCACTGGGACGTTGAGTAAAACTATGACAGATACTTTGTCTGTAAATACTAGGACAGTGAGTTACAATGAGGACGGACTAATTAAAAGTAACAAATATATAGGACGGTCATATATTGAACCTCTGCCCAACTTACAGTCAGGTTATTGGTGGAGAATATGCGAGGGGCTGCTTTCGTTGGTAAAGTGGACTAAATAAAATGGCACACACTTGGAATAACTTGATTCTATAATTTGCAGTCTGCTCAGTGGCGAGGGGATTACGGACGCAGTTCGTGCTTCTCGCATACCCACGTTCAAAACACAGCTGCGGGAGATGTGGCATAAGGCCTTGTGTTGGTCTTATTTTTACGAAATGGTATGGGTGCCGGTCACTAAGAAAACAATGGCAAACTACTGAATGTAAACTTGCCAAGAGATCACAACAGTTGTAATGTACCAGTACCGATCCTGCACACCCCACTGGTTTCTGAGCTTGGAGAGGGGAAGAAGAACATTGCAACACTATCTTCGTGGAGATGGCATATTGGCACGGGTGAGAAGAAAAGTGTCCAAAGGATCAGGAGAAGAAGCAGAAAGAGAACGAGACGCTGAAGGATAATGAGAAGCAGGGGAATGAAGAGTTATACGAAGATGAAGTAGAAAAGGACGATGATAACGACAACGTAGAAGAAGAAGAAGAAGAAGAAGAAGAAGAAGAAGAAGAAGAAGAAGAAGAAGAAGAAGAAGAAGAAGAAGAAGAAGAAGAAGAAGAAGAAGAAGAAGAAGAAGAAGAAGAAGAAGAAGAAGAAGAAGAAGAAGAAGAAGAAGAAGAAGAAGAAGAAAGAAGAGAAGAAGAAGAAGAAGAAGAAGAAGAAGAAGAAGAAGAAGAAGAAGAAGAAGAAGAAGAAGAAGAAGAAGAAGAAGAAGAAGAAGAAGAAGAAGAAGAAGAAGAAGAAGACTAGTAAATGTGAGATGAAATCCAGAGAAAGAAGAAGAAGAAGAAGAGGAAGAAGAAGAAGAAGAAGAAGAAGAAGAAGAAGAAGAAGAAGAAGAAGAAGAAGAAGAAGAAGAAGAAGAAGAAGAAGAAGAAGAAGAAGAAGAAGAAGAGAAGAAGAAGAAGAAGAAGAAGAAGAAGAAGAAGAAGAAGAAGAAGAAGAAGAAGAAGAAGAAGAAGAAGAAGAAGAAGAAGAAGAAGAAGAAGAAGAAGAAGAAGAAGAAAAGGAGGAGGAGCAGCAGCAGCATCAGAAGCAGGAGGGGGAGAAGACACCGAATTATTCAGAATATATCATGGAAAGAGATCCTAAATAATAAAGCTGCTTGAAATCGAGGGCTGCTTCATTCGAGGGAAAATCTCCAATGCAGCCACTAACTTTCATGAATAATAAACGTTTTTGAAACTTCAACACAAGAATAAATGGCTGCTAATTATCTGACTTACCTCGCCTCTGATATCTGGCCAGTTGATCAGTCTGGATCTTACATCACAGCATGAACATGAACAGCGAACATTGCACGTGGTCCAGATAATAGCTTCTGTCCCCTAAGTTATTTGATCCCCGCCTCAACGTCTGCCACGCCTGCTCCACAGCAGACGCCACAATCAAGCAGACGCCGGCTGCGGCTGCGCCCCTCCAGTGAGCGCTGAGCTACTCATTTTCTGGAGACCTCTTACTTCCCGAAATGTTTACTCCTCGTTTTGCATTTTAAAATACCGCGGCTATTTGCCTCATTTGGAATCAGGAGATAGCGGTCCTGTTTTTAGTACTCTATGAGAAGAAAGTCACAATATGGCACAGTTTTGTGTGGTGTGTGTGTGTGTGTGTGTGTGTGTGTGTGTGTGTGTATCTGTGTGTGTGTGTGTGGGAAAGGGGGGGGGGACTAGTGCTCAAGTGTCCTAGTTACATCTTCTCTAGGTGACCCTAAGACCTCTTACTTCCCGAAATGTTTACTCCTTGTTGCATTTTAAAATACCGCGGCTATTTGCCTCATTTGGAATCAGGAGAAAGCGGTCCTATTTTTAGAACTCTATGAAATGAAAGTCACAATATGGCGCAGTTTTGTGTGTGTGTGGGAGAGGGGGGGGGGGCTAGTGCGGCTCCGGGGAGGTTAATTCGGAATAATCAGTATAATTATCTAGGATGGGGGTGGGGTGGGGGTGGGGTTTAGGAAGCGAGGTGGTCGTTTCACATCATTATGACTTGACTAGTAAATGTGAGATGAATTCCAGGATGTCCTGGTCATTTCGAATGATTGGCTTAAGAACATAGACCTGATTCGATACCGGTGATCGTATGAGAAGATGAACCTTGATCATGTCAGCATGCACGCTGCCAAGCAGCACTAGCGTAGGCCTTCAAGATCCCCCACCCCTCCATCAATCTCAGTTCCTGCTCATCTGACTCAACTATGTTGATGATATTCCCCCATGCATCCACATAAGATCATCCAGCATCATTTGTCTCAGTCTGCCAAAGCCTCTTTTCCCACTGATCTTTTCAGTTGTCGCGATGTTCTCCAATACCTCTATTCTCATGGCATTACCAACGAATGCTGGTTGTCTTGTTTCTTATGCTTGTATATAATGTCCCAATTTCATCAGCCTCTTACAGACATTTGCTGAACCAAGATAAGCTTATCGGCGTGACACATGATGATAATGAAGATTATACGCGAAACCTAACACTCGACACCGTTAGGAGAGTAACGGTAACCTTTTCTATACGAAGGCTACCGGGGAGACAGTTTGCATGTTGACAAGGGCAGCGATAGTCTTTAAAGATTTGACATAGAAAATGTTCAGCGGTGGAATTTATATTTAAAAATCAAACCGCAATCTTGAATTGAAAGTGAGCCATGAAATTTATATTATTATTTTTTTTTTAACACGGTAATCAAATGGCTAGCCGGTCTCCCTGACCTAGGTGTTTAACGCCTTTCTCCGTAATTCCGTATACTCTCGTGAGTAACGTAACGTGCGCGAGAATTCGTAGCGGTTCTCACAGCGTCGGTAACTTACGGGGTATGTGAGCCGGGCGCTCAGAAAGCAATGGCAAACTACTGAGCGTAATTTTGCCAAGAAATCAACAATCGACTGAAAGATGCTGATTTTGACAGCGATGTCCTGTAAAGGATATGCGAACAAAAAAAAAAATGGCTGTTCAGTGAGTAGTGCAATTTATTTCTTTAAGTCACGGGAATAAATTTAAATATTGAGCACAACCCACTACTGGCAACGCCGATCGCATTCTGGTATGAACCTAAGGCCTATCCACGTCAATATGGAAGCACTATACTCGAGTTTCGCCCTCATTTGAGCTCGTCAGTAGTGCATATCCCTGACCGGATCCGGAAACAGTTCCGGATCACGCGTGTGAAGCGGGTGTGTAACCACGCGGCACACACTGGACACACCAAATTATCACAACAGAACATCACAACGCTACCCATCGTAGGCCATGCTCAAGATTGCCCACTCGCCGCGACCGACGTCCGTCAATCGATGGGACCCGAACGATCAGGACTTCTCACTGGCAAGGAACACCAGGCCTCCTAAATCCAGTGAGGATATGCACTACTGACGAGCTCAAATGAGGGCGAAACTCGAGTATAGTGCTTCCATATTGACGTGGATAGGCCTTAGGTTCATACCAGAATGCGATCGGCGTTGCCAGTAGTGGGTTGTGCTCAATATTTAAATTTCAAATCCCGAAACAACCACATAATCAATTGATTATTGCTCACTGGATTTAGGAGGCCTGGTGTTCCAGCTGGAGCTGGAGGCACCGGCACCCATTCCTTCCCGGGGTTGATACTGGTAAGACTGCAGACCTGTCTGACGACATCTTCCGCCCGACCCATCCATGATTTGCCCCTCTTTGCAATGGACTGCGTTGTGCCTGTTTACAGCAGAGCTGCGTTCTTGCGCCGTTAGGCCGACACATCCGACTTCTGCGGGCATTTGTTGACCGGGTTAACCTTCCCGGGGGGTTTAATTTCCAAGCTTGTCACTGGTAAACAGTCCAGGTTTCACAAGCATATAGCAGTGTGGATAATGTGACTGCTTTGTAGACTTTCAGCTTTGTTTTCAGGCTTATTCCATTTCTGCCTTACACATTCTTGTACAGTCTGCCAGTCTGTTGTGACACAGTGCTGCCAAGATAATTGAATTTGTCCACAACACTTTGTCTATGACCATTCACATTGATATTCCGCACGGTGTGATTAATCCCTGGAGCTAGCTGGTGCATAACTACAGTCTTCTCCAAGTTGATATTGAGGCCAAAGTTGGCACAGGCATGTGAGAAAGCTGAAACATTGTTTTGCATGTCTGCCTCTCAGTTGGCATATAGAGCGTAATCATCAGCAAACAGGAGTTCTCTGATGGTGTCACTGGTAGCTTTAGTTTTAACTTTCAGCCTTCTGAGAGTGAACAACTTTCCATCCATACGGTAGTTGATGTCTATTCCACTTTTGTTGTTTTCAAAGACATTCGTCAGTATAGTTGAAAACATGAAGATAAACAGTGTTGGTGCCAGGACACAGCCCTGCTTCACTCAGTTGGTGACAAGATTGATTGATTGATTGATTGATTGATTGATTGATTGAGTGATTTAGGAACCGACATCAAAGCATTCGGGACATTCCCATTAATTAATTAATCGGAAGGTCGTGTTCAGCACAGGACTGAAGGAGGGGTCCATTGCTGTTACAATTTCGACTCCCTGCTTTCCAATGATGCCACTACAAGAGGTGGTGTCCATGCTTACCCTGGCATTGACGCACCCAAGGAGTATAAGTTTGTCTCCTTTAGGAACAGATGTTAATACATTGTACATATAATAATGGCAGGTAGACAGATGGTTCTTGTTTTTTTTTTTTGCCTTCGCTCATTTTGAACTCAAGCGTAGTCCATAGACGTGTTACTACGCCTAGTGCACTGAGCTGTTTATTTTGCTTGTGGATTAGCCATCAGGCGAACGTCTCAGAACATACTAATTCTCAGAATAGTTCTTGGTTCCCATTTTAGGCTTGAAGGAGAATAGAGCCCAGGTCATTGTTTTTAAGTCTCAAATAGCGGAAATCAAACACCTGACCACCGGTTTGACAGTCATATGTGTAGGCAGGCATATTTGTAGGCAGACATATGTGTTGGCAGACATATGTGTAGGTAGACATATGTGTTGGCAGGCATATGTGTTGGAGGAAAGTATGTTGGCAGGCAAGTGTGTTGGCAGGCATATGTGTTGGAGGCAAGTATGTTGGCAGATATATGTGTTGGAGGCAAGTGTGGTGGCAGGCATATGTGTTGGCAGGCATATGTGTTGGCAGGCATATGTGTTGGCAGGCATATGTGTTGGCAGGCATATGTGTTGGCAGGCATATGTGTTGGCAGGCATATGTGGTGGCAGGCATATGTGTTGGCAGGCATATGTGTTGGCAGGCATATGTGTTGCAGACAAGTGTGTTGGCAGGCATATGTGTTGGCAGGCAAGTGTGTTGGCAGGCATATGTGTTGGCAGGCATATGTGTTGCAGGCAAGTGTGTTGGCAGGCATATGTGTTGCAGGCAAGTGTGTTGGCAGGCATATGTGTTGGAGGCAAGTGTGTTGGCAGGCATATGTGTTGGAGGCAAGTGTGTTGGGAGGCATATGTGTTGGAGGCAATTGTGTTGGCAGGCATATGTGTAGGCAGGCATATGTGTTGGAGGCAATTGTGTTGGCAGGCATATGTGTTGGCAGGCAAGTGTGTTGGCAGGCATATGTGTTGGAGGCAAGTGTGTTGGCAGGCATATGTGTTGGCAGGCATATGTGTTGGCAGGCATATGTGTTGGAGGCAATTGTGTTGGCAGGCATACGTGTTGGCAGGCAAGTGTGTTGGCAGGCATATGTGTTGGAGGCAAGTATGTTGGCAGGCATATGTGTTGGCAGGCATATGTGTTGACAGGCATATGTGTTGGCAGGCATATGTGTTGACAGGCATATGTGTTGGCAGGCATATGTGTTGGCAGGCATATGTGTTGGAGGCAAGTGTGTGGGCAGGCATATGTGTTGGAGGCAAGTGTGTTGGCAGGCATATGTGTTGGAGGCAAGTGTGTTGGCAGGCATATGTGTAGGCAGGCATATGTGTTGGCAGGCATATGTGTTGGAGGCAATTGTGTTGGCAGGCATATGTGTTGGCAGGCAAGTGTGTTGGCAGGCATATGTGTTGAAGTCAAGTGTGTTGGCAGGCATATGTGTTGGCAGGCATATGTGTTGACAGGCATATGTGTTGGCAGGCATATGTGTTGGCAGGCATATGTGTTGGAGGCAAGTGTGTTGGCAGGCATATGTGTTGGAGGCAAGTGTGTTGGCAGGCATATGTGTTGGAGGCAAGTGTGTTGGCAGGCATATGTGTTGGCAGGCAAGTGTGTTGGCAGGCATATGTGTTGGCAGGCAAGTGTGTTGGCAGGCATATGTGTTGGCAGGCAAGTGTGTTGGCAGGCATATGTGTTGGAGGCAAGTGTGTTGGCAGGCATATGTGTTGGAGGCAAGTGTGTTGGCAGGCATATGTGTTGGCAGGCATATGTGTTGGCAGGCATATGTGTTGGCAGACATATGTGTAGGTAGACATATGTGTTGGCAGGCATATGTGTTTGAGGCAAGTGTGTTGGCAGACATATGTGTTGGAGGCAAGTGTGTTGGCAGTCAATTGTGTTGGCAGGCATATGTGTTGGCAGGCAAGTGTGTTGGCAGGCATATGTGTTGGCAGGCAAGTGTGTTGGCAGGCATATGTGTTGGAGGCAAGTGTGTTGGCAGACAATTGTGTTGGCAGGCATATGAGTTGGAGGCAAGTGTGTTGGCAGGCATATGTGTTGGCAGGCATATGTGTTGAGGCAAGTGTGTTGGCAGGCATATGTGTTGGAGGCAAATATGTTGGCAGGCATATGTGTTGGCAGGCATATCTGTTGGCAGGCATATGTGTTGGAGGCAAGTGTGTTGGCAGGCATATGTGTTGGCAGGCAAGTGTGTTGGCAGGCATATGTGTTGGCAGGCAAGTGTGTTGGCAGGCATATGTGTTGGCAGGCATATGTGTTGCAGGCAAGTGTGTTGGCAGGCATATGTGTTGCAGGCAAGTGTGTTGGCAGGCATATGTGTTGGAGGCAAGTGTGTTGGCAGGCATATGTGTTGGAGGCAAGTGTGTTGGGAGGCATATGTGTTGGAGGCAATTGTGTTGGCAGGCATATGTGTAGGCAGGCATATTGTTGACGTCTTACTTTGTCTAGGTAACTTAATGGGTTCACACAGGTGTTAATTAATACAAACAATAAATACGTTCGCTATGATATAGCCGATTTATTGTGGCAATCTACAGTTGGCGCAGTGGGTTAACCAGCCCGCGCTTTACATCATCATCATATCACAGATTATAGAACATCAAACATTTCATATAACAAACTAGCACACTATCTAGCCTATGTTCTATCTCTATTCAAAGAGCTAACGAGTCCCTCTCAGGCAGACACTTGTTGCCTGGTCTCAGTCCATTTGTCCTCTGATGGTTTTCCGCGTGTCGCTATTCGACGGGCGGTAACCCTGTTCGAGTTCCTCGTGGACCCCGCTTCAGGCGGGCCACATTAGTGTCCACGGACCCATGAACTCGAGGGTTGACCTTCGATAAGGTTCTGGACTTTTCTTAGTCTGAGCAACTCGGTTGTCTCTCTTGGGCTAGAGTTGCAGCCCTCTAATTCTATCTTTAGGTGAGGTGATGACAGGATTCCCCTCTCCCCTCCTGATCTGGCTTGTTATTGGTCAATTAGATTTAATCTAATTCTGTCATCGACTCATCTAAAGTTAGGGTTTGTAGTTTGGTGGACAGTAACTTGGTAAACTACCTAATGGCATTAGTAACTCATGTATTCTACCATACACTACTTCTCTGATTTGCTAAAGAGATCACTCTGTCTCCTGTGTCCTTAACAATGCTTATCAGACCGAAGTTACGTGGCGTTTTAATAGTTGTATTGACAACTCGCCCTTCTCACGCACCCTATTGGTGCCCAGACAATTAATCTCTGGTTAAAGAGAGTTAACAGGACCGAAGTCCTGGCTAGTTAAGTACACTTTCAAATCTTGATTCGTGAGTGTATTTTAATACACTTTTACTCTCGTATGTCATCCAATGCTAAATATGTAGTTACGATGTTCTCTTATCCCCCTCAGACTACATGTGTCCCTGTTGGCTTGTTAGTGTGTTTGACTAATAAGTTGATGTCTCTAATAAAGTGACTGTATTTTAAATTGAAAGTGTTGAGTTTTCAGGTTTGTGTATGTGCTGACTGGATGGTGTATTTCCAAGCGTCACGAGTTGGGATAACCTCAATCATGAATCCTTGCACTGTGTGCACTACATGATCCGGCATTCCAAGTAGTGATGCTTAGTTATATCCTAAATGCTAACCTAAGTATGTTAACTATTTACTAACTAAGCTGAATACTAAACTAAGTTCTATACATGTATTCACAATTTAGACAAGTTATGTACTTTTACATCAAAAACGCAGACAAATTACAATAAATACGTGTTGCGTACAATTTGTCCGCCAAGTGTATCGTTCTCTTATTTAATCCTTTCACACATTCATTCATTCGTCTTTCAAACACAATAGTATTCGATTAAAATATATAATTTAAGTTAAGGTAAATGTTATTGCCCTTGGAAACAATGGGCTAGGCGATATTCGCCCTTTAAGAAAAAACGTACTTTCTGTACGATGAAGGAAAAGTAGGTTATAATTTAAATAGAGACAATTGTATAGGACGGTTTTCTTAGCCTCTGAATGGCACCGCCTGTAATATTAAAGTAGAATATGTACAAATTACAGGTTAACACAATTTATATACATCAATAATGGAAATATAATACATATTTAATTAAATTAACTAATTAATTAACTCCAACGATGATGTGCGTGTTGCCGTCCTGTTGTTCCTGTGTTTTGCTATAAATGTTAAAGTTCGTATAGCTGTCTCTTGCGTGTTGTAGTTGATGTCGTACTATTTCGGCTGTTTGCAACGTTTGTAGCAACAGTAAATTATGGGTTCTTTTCCATGTTTCGTATGAAATATTACAGTGTTCATGGTTTGTTCTGGTTGATCTTACTGGTTGAAATAAACACAGTTACTGTTTCTTGATGGTCTAGTAATAGAGTTTAGGCACTTGATGGTATAACTATTGAAGTACCGTGTTCATGGGTGTTGTAATAAACTAATCACTAAGAGAACTTAGGCGGTGTATAGGTACACTTATATGAAACGGTATAAAAGTATCACAGTATATAATATGGCTAGTGGTTGACTGAGTAGTGTCAATCTATTGGCGCATTTGACTGGCGTGATAAAATGTCGGCCAGAATATTATCGGTGCCCTTGATATGGCGTATTTCAAAATCATAATCTTCCAGCAATAAACGCCATCTTTGTAACCTGTGGTTCTTGGGCGACCCTTGGTTAAGGACTAATAATGGTGAACTGTCGGTGAGAACCAGGAAGTGGCTCCCTAAAAGGAACTTCGAGAGCCTCAGTATACAAAACAATAGGGCTAGACATTCCAATTCAATTGTTGCATATCGAGTTTCAGCCTTCTTCAGTTTCCTGCTCACGTAGAGAATAGGGTGTCTAATTCCGTCGACTTCCTGCATCAAGCAACCTCCTATAGCTATGGCGCTTGCATCTGTGGTTAAGATAAAAGGTAATTTTATGTTGGGTAATCGTAACACTGGAGGATTTGAAAAGATATGTTTCAATCTACACATTGCATCATCTAAGCTGGTACTTTTACAAATTTTCGATGGATGATCTTTAGTTAACATATCAGAAAAAACTGAGGTGAGTTCTGCCCAATGTGGAATGAATTTGGAATAATAATTAATGAGACCTAGTACACTCCTAATCTGCTTCTTTGTAGTAGGTACTTCTAGATTCAAAATCTTGGAAACAATTTTCTCATCAGTCAATAATTTACCTTGAGAAATTCTATGACCGAGGAAGTCTATTTCTGTGTAACCTATTTCAACCTTGGAAGGTTTGATAGTAAGTCCGAAAAGAGAAATTTGGTTGAAGATTTGTTTTAGGGTAAGTAGATGAGAAGTGAAGTTAGATATCATAAAATGCAATAAGTGGTTTAATACCAGGATAATACAAGGTTTGTTAGAAAGGATAGGTTTGTAGTTATCCAGGATAGGCAAATTGTATTGCCGTTGTCGCTGTGTTAATGTGTCACTGATATGAATGTCGTCAATGCTCCCGTCGTTAGTCATGATTGGTATAGGGACTTCAGTATCGTCTATGTCCGTCTGATTTATCACCGGTGCTACTGTTTGTAAATTGTTTTCAATGTCGTTGTCGTCGTCGTCAAGGTCAACAGTCAATATGTCGTCAGTTTTGTCGTCGTTGTAGCTAACACAGAACGTCGGTAATGTCCATATGTCTTCGTTGTTTATGTCGTCAAATTTGTTGTCGTGAGAGTGCGTCGTTAACGATGCTTCGTTTGTCAAAGTGTCATTCTGTCGGGACATTGTCGTTTTGTCTTTGTCAACAGTTCGTTTTATTTGTCTACTCGTTTCCGTGTCTTGTTTAGCATAGTCTAGTTTCAAGCCATTTAAATTGAATATGTCCATTTTTCCATGTACTGAAATTTTGTACTCAAGTCCAGAAATTGTTCTGATACTTTCAAGAGATCCGTGCCAAGAGGTTTCAATACAATTGTTACATAAAATATACAATAATAATATAAGCAATTTCAATCTGTGACATGGTTTTGATACAAATGTTTTTGAACATTTCTGTTCTTTTCCAACATTGATGTTAGTTGAGTTGGGTGCGAATGTTTCTAATGGTTGTTGTAGTTGGTCCGTGTTGGTTTTGTGGGTTGTCTGTCGTGTAATGGCGTTTGTGTCGTGTGTGTTTTGTAACACATTTACAGGTTTGGTACTTTGTAGCATGGGAGTGACCTCAATTCGAGGTTTTAATTCGGTCGTCTCGTTAAAAGATTCGACCGCCCCTGCGTTGTACACCTCGGTAAATTCTTTTGGAATAACCTCAGTGTTTGTCTCCCTTGGTATTTTGGCAGTTTGAGACAAATTAACATGGTGTTTCTCTTTAATATCGGTATTTGTGTGGTGGATACCGTGTTTTTCTTCCCAGTCTTTAATTTCTTTGTCAGAGCATGGATGGATGTTAGGTAAATTCCCAAGTATGATATCTGCGATTGGGTCTTCAAGGACAGCGCACAAAAGTTGTCCTGATATATATGGTGTTTGAATTTCGACCATCGCAAGGGGGTATCTTTCTATCGTACCTGAAAATGTGCGACAGTTAACATGTCTGTCTGTGTAGTCTGTGGTGTCGACTAATGTTTTCTTTACCCCACAGAGCGTTGCCCCGGTATCGCGGATTAATGAGCACTTTTTCCTGTTCACGAAGCCTGTCAAAAATGTTAGCTTCCCTGTGGCTGACAAAGCAGCGTTGGCTGTCTCATTTGCAATAGGTATCGTGTGGCCACATGGTAATGATGGATCTAGTTGGAATTTCGTGCAAGCGTTACATGTTTCATCTACAATGGTGTTAACTATATGTACAGCATTACCAAGCTCGCTTTCATTGTCATGCTGATTATAACCTTCAATCAGTGAATCCGTCTCATCATCAGAAGACGTTGCTACTAATGCAGCGTTAGCTTGCTTCAGTAACTTACGACCTTCACAATATCGTGAATAATGTCCCCAGCTTCTGCAAAAGTAACATTTTACAGCCTTTTGGTACGCCTTACGTTTTGCTTTCTGTTTATCCACCATCATTTTTAGGTGGTGGGGATAGTTCGGTGACTTGTCGCACATTTCGTAAGCGTTGTGTGTCAAACTGCAATACTGGCATTTTGCTACTTTATCACTGTTGGATCGCGGTTTAAATTTGCCTTGTGTTTGCTTGGAGTACTTAGTATTTATTACTGCAGCTGCTGTGTCATTGTGGCTAATGTTGAGTTGAAATATATCCCTGTTTGCTGTGTAGAATGCATTGCCTTTGGATTCAATTTCTTGGATGGTCTTGCAATCCATCTGTTTTAAAAATTTTGCAAACGGTGTGGGGATGGTGCTCACAATTTTATCTATGATGATTAGTTCTTTAAGTTTATCGTGGCTATTGTTGGTTTTCGCCGAGTTTATCCATTTAGTGCATATGTCTTGTACTGTACTAACATAATCTATGAATGTTTGGTTTGGTTGGGGAGCTAATTTTGCAAATTGTTGTTGGTACCCTGCAGTGTCTAACGAAAAATGTTGGAGAATGCGTTGTTTGAGGTATTCGTAGTCTTTTCGCATCTCTTGTGGTACTGTTTCTATTACTTTAAGCGGCTCGAGAGCCAGATTTCTCATGAGTATAAAAGCCCAATCTGCCTTAATGATTTTATGGTAGGCCATGAGACATTCGAAATTTTCTAAATAGGCGGAGATGGAATCTCCTGCACAGAACGCCTTAACGAGACCTTTATATTTACTATATTTTTGTTCCTCTTCTTTATTTCTTAATTTGTTTATTGATATCTCTGTGTTGGACTCTATTTCCATCTGTTTCAATTTCAACTGTGTATCAGCGTTCAACTGGGCTTGCTTGGCCGCTGCGTCGAGCTCCATTTGCAATTTCTTTTCCGCTGCCTCTAGTTGTAATTTTCTTTCTTCTGCATCTTGTTGCAATCTTCTTTCTTCGGTCTCTCTTTGCAATTTTCTTTCCTCTGCATCTTGTTGCAATTTTCTTTCTTCGGTCTCTCTTTCTTGTTGCAATTTTCTTTCTTCGGTCTCTCTTTGCAATTTTCTTTCCTCTGCATCTTGTTGCAATTTTCTTTCTTCGGTCTCTCTTTGCAATTTTCTTTCTTCGGTCTCTCTTTCTTGTTGCAATTTTCTTTCTTCGGTCTCTCTTTCTTGTTGCAATTTTCTTTCTTCGGTCTCTCTTTGCAATTTTCTTTCCTCTGCTTCTCTTTCCTCTCGCAGTCTCTTTTCCTCTCGTTCAATTGCTCTTTCCTCACGGGCAATGTTATCTGCATGTGTTTTCTGTGCCCATTCTGAAAGTTTCTCTTCTTTATAGCCTAATTTTATTCCCTGCTCAATGCATTTATCTAAGCTTGACATTTTGGATTTTATTTATTAGTAATGTTTATAGAGTTATTTCCCTTATCAAAAACTTTGGTGTCTTGAAAAATTTGGTTGCCTACCTTGTTTATTAATGTGTAACTCAAAATGCAAGGTTATAATGGTGGCAAGGTCATGAATATCCGAACAAATAAATATGAAATACAATAATATATTGATGATAATGAAAATGGGAAGCACAGCTTAGACTTTACAATGAGTATGATCTGAAACTTAGCTCTGAATAGTAGCGCTCGATGTTGTCGTTCTTTCGTCACTGCTGGGAAAAGTTACACTGCGTTGCACGCGGTCCTCTCTGTCACACAACTTAGTGGCTTGAAAAAATCACATGTGTTGCCCACGGTATTCTTTGCGGCACAATCTGCTCGTAGAGCAAGAAACATTAGTCACGGTCAACGAAAAAAAAAAAACAAAAATGTCATAGTTATGTTAAACAGTTATACATCGTTAACAGACCACTAATATTGTGGTGTAAGGTATGGACTTTGTTTTGAGACTGTTGAGGGACTCTGCTTATTCTACTTATTCTTATTTATTTTTATTCTATTGCTAGATAGCTACTAAATATGTTGAACAATTTATGGTTAACAATTTTCTTCTATTGTAACCAAACAATGTGATATGAATAAATAATTTTACATGACATTTCACAGTTATTTCATAACATATTATGTCAAAACCGGTACTAGCCCCCAAAAACCTGTTGACGTCTTACTTTGTCTAGGTAACTTAATGGGTTCACACAGGTGTTAATTAATACAAACAATAAATACGTTCGCTATGATATAGCCGATTTATTGTGGCAATCTACAGTTGGCGCAGTGGGTTAACAGCCCGCGCTTTACATCATCATCATATCACAGATTATAGAACATCAAACATTTCATATAACAAACTAGCACACTATCTAGCCTATGTTCTATCTCTATTCAAAGAGCTAACGAGTCCCTCTCAGGCAGACACTTGTTGCCTGGTCTCAGTCCATTTGTCCTCTGATGGTTTTCCGCGTGTCGCTATTCGACGGGCGGTAACCCTGTTCGAGTTCCTCGTGGACCCCGCTTCAGGCGGGCCACATTAGTGTCCACGGACCCATGAACTCGAGGGTTGACCTTCGATAAGGTTCTGGACTTTTCTTAGTCTGAGCAACTCGGTTGTCTCTCTTGGGCTAGAGTTGCAGCCCTCTAATTCTATCTTTAGGTGAGGTGATGACACATATGTGTTGGAGGCAATTGTGTTGGCAGGCATATGTGTTGGCAGGCAAGTGTGTTGGCAGGCATATGTGTTGGAGGCAAGTGTGTTGGCAGGCATATGTGTTGGCAGGCATATGTGTTGGCAGGCATATGTGTTGGAGGCAATTGTGTTGGCAGGCATACGTGTTGGCAGGCAAGTGTGTTGGCAGGCATATGTGTTGGAGGCAAGTATGTTGGCAGGCATATGTGTTGGCAGGCATATGTGTTGACAGGCATATGTGTTGGCAGGCATATGTGTTGACAGGCATATGTGTTGGCAGGCATATGTGTTGGCAGGCATATGTGTTGGAGGCAAGTGTGTTGGCAGGCATATGTGTTGGAGGCAAGTGTGTTGGCAGGCATATGTGTTGGAGGCAAGTGTGTTGGCAGGCATATGTGTAGGCAGGCATATGTTTTGGCAGGCATATGTGTTGGAGGCAATTGTGTTGGCAGGCATATGTGTTGGCAGGCAAGTGTGTTGGCAGGCATATGTGTTGAAGTCAAGTGTGTTGGCAGGCATATGTGTTGGCAGGCATATGTGTTGACAGGCATATGTGTTGGCAGGCATATGTGTTGGCAGGCATATGTGTTGGAGGCAAGTGTTTTGGCAGGCATATGTGTTGGAGGCAAGTGTGTTGGCAGGCATATGTGTTGGAGGCAAGTGTGTTGGCAGGCATATGTGTTGGCAGGCAAGTGTGTTGGCAGGCATATGTGTTGGCAGGCAAGTGTGTTGGCAGGCATATGTGTTGGCAGGCAAGTGTGTTGGCAGGCATATGTGTTGGAGGCAAGTGTGTTGGCAGGCATATGTGTTGGAGGCAAGTGTGTTGGCAGGCATATGTGTTGGCAGGCATATGTGTTGGCAGGCATATGTGTTGGCAGACATATGTGTAGGTAGACATATGTGTTGGCAGGCATATGTGTTTGAGGCAAGTGTGTTGGCAGACATATGTGTTGGAGGCAAGTGTGTTGGCAGTCAATTGTGTTGGCAGGCATATGTGTTGGCAGGCAAGTGTGTTGGCAGGCATATGTGTTGGCAGGCAAGTGTGTTGGCAGGCATATGTGTTGGAGGCAAGTGTGTTGGCAGACAATTGTGTTGGCAGGCATATGAGTTTGAGGCAAGTGTGTTGGCAGGCATATGTGTTGGCAGGCATATGTGTTGAGGCAAGTGTGTTGGCAGGCATATGTGTTGGAGGCAAATATGTTGGCAGGCATATGTGTTGGCAGGCATATCTGTTGGCAGGCATATGTGTTGGAGGCAAGTGTGTTGGCAGGCATATGTGTTGGAGGCAATGTGTTGGCAGACATATGTATTGGAGGCAAGTCTGTTGGCAGGCATATGTGTTGGAGGCAAATGTGTTGGCAGGCATATGTGTTGGAGGCAAGTGTGTTGGCAGGCAAGTGTGTTGGCAGGCATATGTGTTGGAGGCAAGTGTGTTGGCAGGCAAGTGTGTTGGCAGGCATATGTGTTGCAGGCAAGTGTGTTGGCAGACAATTGTGTTGGCAGGCATATGTGTTGGCAGGCATATGTGTTGGAGGCAAGTGTGTTGGCAGGCATATGTGTTGGCAGGCAAGTGTGTTGGCAGGCATATGTGTTGGAGGCAAGTGTGTTGGCAGGCAAGTGTATTGGCAGGCATATGTGTTGGAGGCAAGTGTGTTGGCAGACAATTGTGTTGGCAGACAAGTGTGTTGGCAGACAAGTGTGTTGGCTGACAATTGTGTTGGCAGACAATTGTGTTGGCAGACAAGTGTGTTGACAGACAAGTGTGTTGGCAGACAAGTGTGTTGGCAGACAAGTGTGTTGGCAGACATTTGTGTTGGCAGACATGTGTGTTGGCAGACAATTCTGTTGCAGACAAGTGTGTTGGCAGACAAGTGTGTTGGCAGACAAGTGTGTTGGCAGACAAGTGTGTTGGCAGACAATTGTGTTGGCAGACAATTGTATTGGCAGACAATTGTGTTGGCAGACAATTGTGTTGGCAGACAAGTGTGTTGATTAACGTCGCTTCGACCACTGTTTGTATTTGCACATTTAGGTTTACATTCCCACCGCTGTTTGTTTTTGCACATTTAGGTTTACATTCCCACCGCTGTCTGTGTTTGTACGAATTTAGGTTTAGATCTCCACCGTTGTGCGTGTTTGCACATAATTAGGTATACATTGTTTATTATTTGCATGTTACTTTATTTATTATCTTTATAATTGCATGGTTGCGCGCGCACGCACACACACACACACACACACACACACACACACACACACACATATGACAATAATAATAATAACAGCATCAACAAATCAACAACAACAGTATTCTTTAGTTTGTGTTTAGCGGCGGAAATGTATGGTTCCAAGTGTATGTCTTCGTAAGGTAATAGCTGGCTATGATTACGCACGGTATTGTTTCAACTGCTGTAACTAGAATGCACACAGAATAAAGTTTTACTGGTGATCCTGGGATTCACAAGCGACAGATCGGTAGTGTGTATAGTACATCATGGCTTTAGCAACTATTGCGGACAGTCTCAAGGTGCTGCATGCAGACAGTCATATTTGCAAGTGGCTGCAGAAAATTACCACATCCTGCATGAAGCACTTGACACCGGATAAGAAAAAATCATGGATGGCTCAGGGAGCTCAGGCCGTGGACGCAATCGGGGAAGTGAGTGTGCTTGAGAAAACTGCGAAAAGAGTGGGTCAGAATGCCATAAGAAAATTCAGATCTCTAAAAGGGTCATAAGCAAGTTGGACCGGGGTGCAGGTATGGCTGGCAGACTGTGCTGAATTGGGGGGGGGGGGTAACAATTTATTCTCAATTCTCGCACCCAATTCGTCTTCAGCAGGGGTCACCAAACTTTTTTCACATCGGGCCGGATGACTGACAAAATGATGAGAGCGGGCTGTATAATCATTCTGTACAATACTTGCAAGCCAGAACGAAAGCTCTGGGGGAAAAGACGAAAAACTAAGTTTAGCATTCTATATTAATCATGGGTGAGTGATGTGCAATGAACAAAAGACAAAGACAACCAACATATCTATTTAGTAAAAAAGGTTATCAAATAAGGCGACGTTAGCAAAACGATAGTTATATCAGACCTAGTGTGCACAATTCCGAATCTCACAAACTAAGCAGCGAAAAAGATTAATGAGATTTGTGAAACTGACGTGTGCCTTTCAAGACAGCATCAATATTTGGTATGGATTGCTGCATCCAATCATGAGAATTGATTTCAAATGTTCATCAGTCTATCTCGTTAGATGTGTTGACTTCAAATACTTCATTTTTGAAAATGTTTGTTCACTAACAAAAGTAATTCCAAACACTGATGCCATATCAGCGATAAATTTCTTCAGTTTCGGAAACTCAACATCAGGTAAGCAGTGGTAAAATTCAACAAGTTTTCCTTCTCTGTGCTTCTCTTTCAACAATTCATTTGCTTGCAAATCAATGCGCTCCAAATGTAGTTAAACTGGCACATCATCTATGTTACAATCAAACATATTCTGGAACAGAAGAACAGCACTCTCAATTCTGTCAAGATCTGAAAATCGCTCCTAAAATTCTTCTTCAAGTCACGAATAATTTGTTTTCCGGAAAATCGAGGTTAACACCTTCGGCGATTGTAGCGCAAAACTCTTTGAAACGGTGAACATGAGAAAAGTTTTCTCCTTCCAGTTGTGCTTCAAACAATGACAGCTTTCTCCGAAATCCTTTTATGATTCTGTAGAGATCGCAGACGAAGTTATTCTTTCCATTAAGTTTTAAGTATAGTTCGCTCATGTGGGATGTGATGTCGACCAACAAAATTACAACTTTGACAGGCAGTTAGGATCTGACAGCTGTAGATCAGCTTTATCTTTTTCAGCGAGGAAAATGTCTATTTCGTTTCGGAGCTTGTAAACACGAAACAGGACTGTACCGCAGCTAAGCCACCTCACTGATGTGTGATAATGCAAGTCACGGAATTCAGAACCAATTTCTACAAGAAAAGTATTGAACTGGCGGTGATTGCGTGCATGTTCCCGAATGAAGTCGCAGCAGAAACGACTGGTTTCAGTACACAAGAAATATCTAAGTCTTCCCTACAGAGTGCTTCCTGGTGTATGATGCAGTATATGAACAGAGCGCCCGGAATTTTCAAATCTTAAAGCTGAGTCTTGATTTGCCACACCAGACCCTTCCTCACTTCTACGGCCCGCGGGCCGTAGTTTGGTGACCCCTGGTCTACAGGTATAGCTCTATGCTAAGAGATAAAAGAAGTGCCTGGGGGTTCGAGCCGATAATTAATGGATGGTTTTAGTGCAGGAGGGCCTGTCAAATGTACCACGACATCTAGTCTGAGAATGGAAGTGGAAGCAGTCACTGCAATGTTCCACTGGCTGGAGGACAAACAGCACACACATGTGATTGTAACGGACTTACATAACATTCTGAGCAGGGTACAGAGAGGTGTACTTCATGCAGAGTGGCATACTTCAATTAAACAATCAAGGATAGCATCTGTTAAATCTTTCCACAGCACAAGCTGGTGTGTTGGGAAACGAGCATACGGACAGACTGGCTGGTATGGACCGTTGGGTGTGGTATTGGTGCATGATAAGGTAGATTTGGCCCAAGACCTTTTAGGTTTGTTTCAATAACGTTGAAAAACATATAAATCATCATAGTTAAGAGATAATGGAGCTGCAGGGAGTAACCACACGATCTCACCGACGATCAGTTCTCTGAAGAAAGGTCAGACAGACACGTAATCATACTGCAACTTGTACCATTAGTATTGGGACTCTTCGCTGGCTGTTGACGTTGAGAGTGGAACATGTATGGGAATGTCTCGAGCGCTGTGATGTCGGTTGTTAACTCAAATAAATTTAGCTCAACTTAACCTAAATCAACCCAACTCAACAAAAAATCAACCACCAATACATTTCCGCTAGGGACTTTTTGTTTCCTTATGTGTCTGGTTACGGGTATGTCTGGTACCATGACTGTACGATTGAGTGTTTATAGTTCCGCGAGTGTATTTATGATTATCTATGTGCATCTTCGCTTGTGTGTGCTAGTGAATGACTACCACATTATTTAATTATGGTTCGCATATACACGGTTATGTTCGTTAGTTGTTGCAAATGTGTGTCGCTAAGTTTGTGTGGTATGCGTACCACACTGTTTGTGTTTGCTAACGAATGTGTATTACTATATTGGTCTATAATTACGAATGTGTATCATTATAGTGGTGTATAATTACAATCGGTATCACTATATCCGATTCTATACGTAACTGTAAGGATATGGAGCCGTAAGGATAGACAGTAGTTAAAATATACAGACAAACACACACACGCGCGCGCACACACACACACACACATACAAACATACACTTTTTCACACACACGCACACTCACACAACGTGCACACGCAGACGCAGACGCACACGCACACACACGCACACACACACACACACACACACACACACACACACACACACACACACACGTAACCAGATGTCCACTTTAAGCCATGCGATATTTCTCAGCAGCAGTAATGTTTCTCTGACACATGTTTCTCCCAAGGACAATATCGTTCTCTAAAACTGACGTTTTTGAGAAAACTAACATTCGGCAGACTGCATAGCAGGTATTTGCAAGTCAAAGCGGTCGGTGGCGTGTCATTTCTGGAAATCTGGATTGTGTTAGTAGCAGATAAATCAGAATGTGTGCATGAATGGCTTGCTCCATTAGTGTTTGCGACACACTATGTCATGGTGCCCTTGTCAGTCGTCAGTAACTAGATGATAATGTTGCCGAGGTTACTTCCTCCTCGATTACTGAATGATTAAATCTCTACTTCAGTTCTTCGTTTTGCTCTTGCTCTTAATCTGGATGTGTGTTTTGGGTGGGGACCTGTGGGTGGGGGTATTTTTGTTTTGGGGGTGGGTGGGTGTGTGTGGGTGTTGGTAGGTAGTGGGATGTGTGGGTGTGGGTGGGTAGGATAATTAAAACACACACGGCATCAAATGCAGGATAATTAAAACACACACGGCATCTACATGCAGGATAATTAAACCACGCACGACATCAGATGCCCGATAAATAAAACCGTTTGCACAATGAGATTCATAATGACCAATAAAAATATGTGAATTGCAATGAGAAAAAGAGTCTTGAAGTGCTAATTAGAACCTCTGGCAGGTCAGCATGGCCGAATGGGTAGGAACGCGTGCTCTTAAACATCCGCTGTGCTGATGCCGAGGCAAGCGTTTCAAACTCTACACCGGACAGTTTGACTAAAGTGTTGACCTGTTGTAGCCTACTTGACTTGGCGACGTAAATTACATGTACCTCTGACGTCGGAGTGGGTTCGCCTGATGGCAAGGGACACTGTTAATAGGGAAAGCTAATCCCCACGCCTAATTCAGTCCATCACTACTATAAATAGTACTATACTATAACTACGCTTACGTTCAAAGCGAGCGAGCGCCAAAAAAAAAGCTTGTGCTATTGTATGAATGTGAGGCGTGGACGATGGGCACACAAGCTAACAAGCTAAGAAATATCTACGTAATTCAGTGGAAATGTGGTTACTGGGGAATATGCAAAGAATACCATGGACAGACAGAAAAACTAGTGAGCAATTCCTACATGAAACAAATGAAAACCGTAAACTGATTAGAGAAGTTGGACGTAGACAGTCACAATGTATAAGGATAGAGTAAGGATAGAGACCAGGTTGCTGTGGAACTGCAAAAATAACTCAATCGCATAAGTATTTGGTGAGCTGAAGCTGGGGCAATGGTCAACCCAACAAAGGTAACAGTGACATGGTTCTCTCTGAATAATCATATTGTCAACAATCCAACACCAACTGTAAAGCTGTGTTCAGAGACTGTGGAAAGAACGCAGGAAATGAATTAGCTGAGGATACGTTTTGATCGAAGCCTTGCTTATAATGAGCACATAGACCTAGTGGAGTTCCCTTGAGCAAGATGGCGGGACATTTTTTCGTCCCGTAAAATGGAACGTGTTTTTTTCCGAAATGTGTATGGATTAAGTGTGTTTTTCGTGGTGAAATGGAGTTCGGACCGTGCAACGGAGTTCGTGCACGCGCGCCCGGACTCCCTTCGGCGTATCATCGGCGCCCGGTGGCGATAGTTAAGCCTAACATGACGACCAGACGACCGACAAGAACACGGCGTGGTAAGAGGGCGGGCACGCGCAGAAGGCGGTTAAAATGTGACAGATTGGGCATCGGACACGTTCGAGTACTGTACTGGAACTGTGCATCATTTAGTCAACGCCGACCCATTCTTGAAAAACTACTGTACGGAAACGATATTGTAGTCTTACAAGAAACACAGCTCGGCGACGGAACAGTAAATGTCGCGGGATTTCAGGGATTCTTTAACAGGCGGCACCTCGGACAGGCCATTCTGGTCCGCGACAACATACTAGTGTCTGAGATCGATATGTCTTCCTGGAACAGTGATGCCCTGCAAGTGCAGGCATTAAGAATAATGACACCAGTGCAGCTTGTAATCGTGAACGTTTATGCGCGAAATGGGAAGGTCGACGTGCGACAATGGCAGAGTTTGTTCGATATGGATGAAAGGCATATCATCTACTGTGGGGACTTCAATGCCAGAGGCAGTCAATGGGGGAATTGCATCACCAATAGACAGGGAGAAAATCTGAAGGACGCCCTGGCATCTGCTGCCCTAATCTGTCTGAATGATGGGAAGGTCACTAGAATAGCCACTCGACCAGGTGACTCTGACAGCATCATTGACTTGGCTCTGGTGTCGCCCACCATCGCACCAAGGTGCCGGTGGGGCACACTGGGATACCACGATAGTGACCACTACCCTTGTGTCATCCTGATCAAGAAAGACGGGGCCATGAGTCAAAGAAACAAGACAAATGCCTTCCCGTACGACAACACTGGTCAAGACGCCATAAGCAAGATCAGAAGAAGGAAACTAACTTCCTCCCGCAGGAGACAAGAAAGATGGTTGCAGCCACCATGGTGGAATGGAGAGGTCGAGAAGGCATGGCTGGGAAAGAGGCAGGCTGTCAAAGACTGGCAAAAGGCCAGAAAGGCTAACATGCCACAGTTTGAGTTGGCGAACCTGAAGACTGAGGTCGATAGGACGACGACTTTATTCAAATCCTGCGCCAAACAGGCCAAGGCCGAGAAATGGGACGAGTTCTGCAGGAAGGTGTGCTCCGAGCGATCTCTTACGACATTCTGGCGCCTCCACAAGAGCATGAACGGTGCTGCACAACGTAGGGGTATTCCAGACTTTCAAGGCACAGACCTCGCATGGAAAAAGTCGGATGCGGATAAAGGTAAGGCCCTTCTTGCACGCTACATAGAACAGACTGACCAGAAAGACGAGCCCGCCAGACAGAGGACCACAACGACACTCTCTCAGTTGTGCGAGGGGGTCGGGACAGACGAAGAATGGACAATCACAGCTGAGATAGTGCGTGCGATGCTCAAGAAATCACCTAACACCGTCCCAGGCCCAGACGGCATCCGATATTGTGACCTACTGATGATATCAGATGATGACATGGAAGAACTGGCCAGAGAATTCAACACCAGTATCCAGAGGGGTCAGGTCAAAGAAGAATGGCTACACAGCTACTTGCTGCCGCTGCCAAAACCGAACAAAGACCATTCCAAGATAAGCGGCTACAGAATCATTACGATGCAGAATACTGTTGGCAAGCTACTGGAGAAAATTGTAGCACACAGACTTGCTTGGGACTTGGAACAGCTCGGCTGCTTCCCGCCCACACTTGGAGGATACAGACGCAACAAAGAGTCATGGCTGAATGCATCGGTCTTTGCTCAAGATGTTTACGAAGGATTTTAGGTCAGAGAAGAGACATGTGCGGCCGCCATAGACTTAGAGGACGCATACAATAGAGTATCCTTCGAGCACTTGATGCAAACCCTCCTCAGACTGAAAGTGCACCCTCACCTTGTACGATGGATAGCTGCAGTTCTGCTCCAAAGGAAGGTGGTGCTAAGATGCGGGAGTTGGTCTTCTGAGCCGATAACGATATGTCCAGGATTGCCGCAGGGTTCACCACTGTCACCAGTACTATTCAACGTGTATACGGTGCCGATCACTGAACAACAGTTGGACGGGAGGGGTAGGACTCTGTCATTCGTTGACGACATCCTCGTGTATCGACAGGGTCGAGATAGACAGGCGGTTGCCAATGATATGCAGGGCGAACTAGATCGAATTTCCTCATGGTGTGCTGATGCCGATGCCCTTGTCAACCCTGCAAAGGCAACGGTTACATGGTTCTCACTAAACAACCATATTGTGAAAACAGACCTGCCGGCAGTAAGAATGGATGGGAGCAGTTTGAGTAGAACCCAGTCAATGACATATCTTGGCGTGAGGCTTGATCGTAGCCTGTCCTTCAGAGATCATGTCGATTATGTCATAACGAAGGCTCGAAAAGGTTTGTCAGCAATGAGAGTCATGGCGACTGCCAATATCGAGCAAAGACTGCTAATACTTCTGTTCCAAGGACTTGTGCTTTCACGCATCGAGTATGCCCTGGCCATCCTCACTGTCAGCCCTACACAGATTGGAAGACTTGAAAAGGTACAAAACGAAGCCATGCGCATCATTTTGGGCTGCACGAGAGACACCAGCTGTGTAGCAATGAGATACCTCTTTGACTTCCCGACAATGGAACACAGGATCAAGATCTGGAGAGCTCGTGCATACTTAAAAATAAGTGCAGATGAGCAGCACCCTCTGCATGACGCTATATTCAGAGAAAAGGGTGACAGGCTAAAGAGGGGCAAATCATGGATGGGTCGGGCGGAAGATGTCGTCAGACAGGTCTGCAGTCTTACCAGTATCAACCCCGGCAAGGAATGGGTGCCGTTGCCTCCAGCTTTTAAGTGCACTTTCTCCTGCATTATCAAACTCGACAGACGGTGCAGAGAGCAGAACCCTGCCGCTGTCAATGCAGAGGTTAACGCGCTCATCTATGAACACTCAGATAGCCCCGAAGTGCTCATCTATACAGATGGATCTGTGGTAAAGCAGCAGAGAAGTGCGTGGGCATTTACAGCCCGTTCAGCGGGCCGAACCGTTCAAGAATCCAGTGGTGCCCACTCTATGACCACGAGCAGCATGACGATGGAGGTGATGGCAGTTACACAGGCTTTCATATGGCTGGAATCACAGCATTATACCAACGTGTGTGTACTAAGTGATTCAATGAGCATGATTCAGGAAGGTCGAAGCTGGATCTGTACGTAGACAGTGGACTGAATCGCTGCGGAAGTCTGTTGTCCGTAAAGTCACCTTCATCTTCGTCCCGGGACATGCGGGAGTCGAGGGAAATGAACGAGCTGACAAACTGGCTGGCTCTGCACCCCCTGTAGATGGCCAGCCCATGGATCGTGCCGATGTTATTAACGTCCTTAAAGATATGGCGAGAACAGAGGACTTTGACGTCAATGATTCCACATCGCTGTCCAGGATGAAAGACCTGGGAGTAAGAATCGGCACAGCCAGACGCGAGAGGTACATCGGGAAAACAAAGCGCCTCGTCAACCAACACAGAACTGGCACTATTAGCCACCGGACGCTGATGCATATGCTGGGGGGATTATCTGAGCACCTATGGACATGTCCGGAGTGCAACGAAGATACCCCAACTGATAACTGATAACTGATAACATAGACCTAGTGATAACAAAGGCCAAGCGGGGTTTGGCTGCGATGCGGATGATGGCGGCAGCAAACTGTGAGCAGCGCCATCTATGCCTCATATATGAGGGGTTGGTCATGTCTGTTTTTGAGTATGCGATGGCAATCCTGACTCTCAGCCGTAAGCAGATAGAAATGATGGAAAGGATACAAAACGAAGAGCACGTGCAGAGCACGTGCCATCCTCAGAATTAACGAAAACACGCCTCCACTGCATAGTGAAATTAGGAAGGTGAAGGGCAGCAGGTTAAAAAGAGGAAGGTCGTGGATGGGTCAAGCCGAAGACATTCTTCAACAAGTGTGTTCACAAATGGACTTAGAACCAGGCGAAGAGTGGGTACAAGTGCCAACAGATTTCTGTACGTCCTTTTCAGTTTGCATCACACTAGACAGAAAATTCAGATAAGACAATCAGGCTGCTGTGGAGGCGGAGGTAAAAGCGTTGATTTTCGGGAATTCGTTAGACGGTGATGCTGTCATCTACACAGATGGGTCGGTCGTCCGACACGTGAGAAGCTCATGGGCCTTCATGGCTCTGGCCAGAGGGAGAATTGTGAAGGAGGACTCTGGTACTTTTGTTGAGACCACAAGTAGCCTGACTATGGAAGTTATGGCAGTAAGTAAAGCAATAACATGGCTCGAGACACAGACATTCAATAGGGCTTGTTTTCTTAGCGACTCAATGAGCATCTCAAGAGGATAGAGATGGGGTGGATCCGAAGAGAGTGGTTGCTGTGTTTGGAGCGGTCTCGGCTGACAAAGTTTCATCTTCGTGCAGGTTATGCGGGAGTACAAAGAAATGAGCGGGCTGACAACCTCGTAGGTAAGGCTAAGGTGGAGGGAGGATGCGCCATGGACCAGGCTGACATTCTGAATGCTCTACGAGAAGTAAGACTTGTGCGAGAACCAAGTGATGACTGCGAATCTACAACCATGGTCAAACAGCGAGAACAGCAAAGCAAAAGAGGGGTGGCCAAACAAGAACACTACGCAGGAACGAACGAACGAACGAACAAACTTTATTTTCAAAGGGTTAAGAATTGGGCACACAGGCCCGTCTAACATTCTGCCCTTCTATCACTCTCTTTCATACATTATTTCATTCACACATCATTCAAGGCTAACAGAGAACAGCGACAATATAAAAGATATGCATTATAAAGGCATGGGCAAAATGCGAACATCAAAACTACACTACTCAGTAATATTAGATAATGGTCTGACACTTGTTATTAGCCATGTGGAATATACTGGCCTACCAAAAGGGGACTGGCTGTTATACTAGGGTTTTGTTATTATTATTATTATCTCTATTATTAAGGGGGAAGGTAATCTGTACTGAGATAGTGTTCGAATAATTTGCGATTATATGAATAGGGATTGGTGATGTCTTTGATTTCTTGTGGAAGATTGTTCCACAGCTGAGCTGCAGAGTACGTTAAGCTTGTTTTGTATATGTCAATCCTAGGCTTCTAAATGTGTAATATATTTAAACGTTTACTGTGCCTAGCATTATATTTAAACAATGGCCAAAGGTAATTTGGGGCATTCCGATGCAGGATTTTGTGAATTAGTTTAGCTTTATTGAAAAGCAGGCGTTTGCGGAGTGGTAGTAACTGAAGGCTTTTATACAGGCTAGGATTGTCAGATAAATCATCATCATCATCATCAAGTGCCGTGCCGGCTGGCGTAGGCGTTCATGGCTCTCCATAGATCTCGGTCTTTGGTTTTCTGGATCAACTCTGCTGCTGATATTTCTCCATGCCACCGTCTCAATCCATCCAGCATCACTTCTCTTGGTCTACCTCTGCCTCTCTTCCCCTCGATCTTTCCAGTTGTTACGATGTTCTCCAATGCCTCTCTTCTCATCACATGACCGAGGAAAACTGTTTGTCTCTGTCTTATTGTTGTATATAATGTTCTAGTTTCATTAGCCTGTTTCAGGCAGTCGTCGTTAGTTACTCTGGCAGTCCAAGGAATTCGCAACATTCGTCTCAGGAACCACATCTCTGTTGCTTCTAATTTCTTCTTAATTTGTTCATTTACATTCCAAGATTCACTGCCATACAGCAAAACTGGTTCTACATAGCATTTCAGCACTCTCTTTCTTACATTCAGTGACAGTGACTTATTGCATAATGATACTCTTCATTTTCTGAAATGCAGCTTTTGCCTGCCCTATTCTGCTCCTAATCTCTGTTGTACATCTTCCATCTGATGTTATAAATGCCCCTAGGTATCTAAAATTATCAACTTGGTTAAGGATTTTCCCTTCTATTTCTATGTCACATTTTGGTGTCACCATTTTCTTTGATATTACCATTGTTACTGTTTTCTTGATATTCAAGTTGAGTCCTTTCCTTGCACTCTCTGTTACTACAACGTCTAATAATTGTTGTAGGTCTGTTGAATTATCCGCCACCAATACTGTGTCATCTGCATAGCGTATATTATTTATATTATAACCTCCAACTAGTATTCCTGGCATCTCTTTGATCTCTCTCATTATTACTTCGCTATACAGGGAGAAAAGATCTGGTGACAAGACACACCCTTGTCGTACTCCTAGCTTTATCTGTTCGTAACTACCCTCTTTATTTCCCATTTTAATTGCTGCTACTTGGTTCCAGTAAATATTCTTTATTATTCTTAAATCTTTTCCATCAGTGTTGATATCTTCCAACATTTTAATCAGTTCATCATGTTTTACTTTATCAAATGCCTTAGTATAATCTATGAAGCACAAATATATGTCCCTCTGTTTCTCTATTGACCTTTCTATTAGTGTCCGCAATGTATAAATTGCATTGTTTGTGCCCTTTCCTTCCACAAATCCATACTGTTCTTCACTAATTTCCATTTTTATTTTCTTTTTGGTTCTTCTCATTATGATTCTGAGTAGAAGCTTAGTGATATGGTTTATAAGGTTAATTGTACGAAAATCTTCACAATCAATTGCTCCTGGTCTTTTTGGTATAGCTATAAATACAGATTTCAGCATATCACTGGGTAAATATCCACTGCTGTAAATATCATTCAACATTTTGGTTAATATATCTACTCCAAATTCTCCCAATACTTCTAATTCTTCTATTGTGATTTCATCTGGCCCAGCTGTTTTTCCTTTCTTCATACGTTTCATAGCGTCAGCGACTTCTTCTTTCAGAATAGGTGGACCTTCTAAGTTACTATCTTCTGTTAATTCTGCCCTTTCTCCTTCATATAATTCTCTTATATACTCATTCCACCTCTTCATTATAGCATCTTCCTCTAATATTATCTGTCCTGTTTTTGATTTCAAACACCCTGTATTTATTCTTATTTTTTTTCCTGTAAGCTCACTGATTTGTCTGTGCATATTTTTTGTAATCTTTAATGGAATTTAATTCAATTTTTTTGCATTGCTCGTTTAACCAACTTTCTTTAGCCTTCCCACATTTATCTTTTATTTCTTTATTTATCTTAGCGTATTCTTGTTTGTCATTTTTATACTGTTTTCTTTTGTCCATCAGGTTTAAGATATCTTCATTCATCCATTTTTTCTTAGCTATTTTGCCTCTCTCTGGTAATACTTCTTTGCTAGTTTGATGAATGGAGTCCCTTAACATTTCCCATTGTTCATCTATACTCTGTATTTTAGTTATTGCATTGTACCTATTTTTCACAGTCACTCTGTATTGTTCTTGCATTTCTTTATCTATTTTTAGAACCTCTTTATTAAGTCTCATGTTCTTAACCATTTTTTTCCCTCTCTTTAATCTTACTTTTATTTGTCCACATAGTGGTACATGATCACTATTACAGTCAGCACCAGGCATTGTCTTTACATTAATTAAAGAATTTCTAAATCTTTTATTAATTAGTATGTAGTCAATTTGGTTGCGTATTTTCTTATCAGGGCTTATCCATGTGTACAGTCGTCTTTTATGGTGTTTAAACCATGTGTTTCCAATTATCATATCATTGATATTTGCCCATTCTATTAGCTTTTCCCCTCTTTCATTTCTTGTACCTAAACCATAATTCCCCACTACATCCTCCATTTTTCCCTTTCCTACTTTTGCATTAAAATCACCAAGTATTATCTTTATTTCTTGTGATCCAATTTGAGCCATCGCCATTTCTATTTCGTCGTAAAAGTGTTGTATTTCTTCATCACTACTGCTTGCTGTTGGTGCATATACTTGTAAAATATTTATGTCTATTGGTTTGCCTTTGATTTTTACCATAATAACTCTATCTGAAATACACCAGTATCCATTAATTGACTTGGCTGTTTTTTCGTCTAATATTATTCCTACACCTTTTTCATGTGTATCCCCTCCAGAATAAATTATTGTGTGATTGTCAGCTATAATTTTGCCCGATCCCTTCCATCTCATCTCACTAACGCCTAGTATATTCATTTTCATGCTATCCATCTCTCTTAGAACATTGGTCAACTTTCCTAGCTCATTTAATGTCCTAACATTCCATGTTCCTACTCTAAATTTATTTATTTTAGTTAAGATTTTGCCATCAGTAGCTGGATGACGGTCTGGTGTCACCTGTGGCTCATGACTGTCCCTACCGGACGAGGATGCCCTAAGACAGCCATTAACGTCCTTCACTAACTTTGATTTATGGTTTGCCATGAAGTCTTGGGAAGATAATGTGGTGGTTTCCCCTTGCCTTCCACATTCACATGGTGGTCTTTTTATCTCTGCTTTTGACAGCCATTTCCGACTGCAAGGACAAGTGAGTGCCCTGCTCTGCTCAGCTGCAGAGTTGTCCACTTATTCCGGTGGATACTCGGTCCCCAGAGCTGTGTTAGCCACACCGTAGTGTGTTTCCATCCTCTACCGCGTGGAGGTGCAGTTGGGATTTTCCCTTCATAAAGTTATGGTCTCTGACCAAAACTCTCCAGTACTTTTAGAGGACTCAGATAAATCTTTGCTATAAATTAGACTCATGGCCCGTTTCTGGAGTGAGTAAAGTCGCTTGGTGTTTGAATTAGAACATCCGTCCCAGATTGTAGAGCAGTAGTCAAAGTGTGTCTGTATATGAGACGTATAGAATAGTTTCCTTGTGTCCTCATCAAGGAAGTTTTTAATTTTGGCGAGTTGGTAGACTTTTTTCGCTGTTTGTTTAATGAGCGCTTGAACGTGGGAATTAAAGGTTAGGTTTATATCAATGATTAGGCCTAATGTTTTGTGCTCAATTACACTTTCTACTGGCATGTTATCGATGTGAAGTTGAAGTGATGTGTGTGAGCTTAGAGTTTGAAGTCTTTGTCTGGTTGTTAATAACATTGATTTTGTTTTAGTGATGTTAATTTGTATACGGTTTGAATAGCTCCACCTAACTACATTATTTAATTCTTGTTGTAAATACGACTCCAGTAAAATACAGTTTTCAGCGTTTGTGTACACTGTACAGTCGTCTGCAAATAGATCGCAGGATGACGAAAGATGCAAAGGTAGATCATTAATATATATGGCAAATAATAGAGGGCCAAGAATAGAGCCTTGCGGTATTCCAATATTGAAGGTAGTGGTTTGAGACAGAGATTTATTATGTGATACTACTTGCTTTCTGTTTGATAGAAAAGATGATATTAGAGTGACTACATTAGGGCCAATTTTCATTGTCTCAAGATTTTTAATTAAAATAACATGGTCTATCATATCAAATGCTTTCTTGAAATCAATAAACACAGTTCCACATAGACTGTTGTTGTTTATATTATGGTGCCAATTTTCTATCATGTTTGTTAGGGCCGTATGGCAAGAATATTTTGGTCGAAATCCTGATTGGCTTTCAACAATAAGCTTGTTGCGAACTAAATACTGTAATATTACTTTATGGATGTGTTTTTCTAGTGGCTTAGATAGTGATGATAGTAAGGAAATGGGTCTGTAATTGTTCAATGAACCAGATTTAAGAAGAGGGTACACTTTAGCGATTTTGAGAGCTGATGGAAAGTGGCCTTTGGTGAGACACTGATTATAAACATAGGTTAGTGATATACAGATCACTGGCGCAGCACAACGGAGAATCCGGTTGCTGATTCCATCTAACCCAGTGTCACCGACCGTTAGGGTGTTTCTATTGAAATAGACAGAAATCCCTATCCAAGAGTTTGCCGACAGTCTCTAGAAATTATGGCTCGTTATAAGAATGTCTAAAGGGATGGTCCCGATAGAAGAGACTGGGATTCACTTGGTAGACAAAGGCAGAAGGTGAAGAACACTCGTGTATGTAGGAAGACCTAACACGAATGTCTAGTTTATCTGTCGGTGATCCTTCGTCATTTGATGAAGCCCCCTGTTTTAAATACTTTCACGCACTCACGCGCACGCCTTGCGTTCAAATGATCACGAAGGGAGTACGTGGGTACAAGTATAAAACAATAATACTCTTTAATAGTAAAAGAGATAATGAAATTTGTCGTTCAAGTGGTGAACTATGACAGTTACAATTATGTTACAGGTACAAAAATAAAACAGTTTTCTGATGCTTAGCTAGATCGCATATCATCATTCACACCATCCAGACAGTGACACACTCAGAACACATGTAGACACAGAGTCACCTGAGACAATCTGATCTCTGTTAGGAATAGTGCTGGCTTTCGGTTGTATTATGTCTTGGAGTCGACCCTGGCATTCGACAGGTGTACGATGCTCCTCCGGATTCCAGGTTCCGTCTCCACTAGTTGGTGGCTCAAAGTTTCGGTAACCGGACCGGTTAGGTGTCAGCAGTATCAGCAGCGAGGCTCCTTAAATCAAACAAACAGTTGCAGACTCCTTAGTGTCTTGACAATAACAATGTGTCTGAGTGTTGGTGTTGTGTGTCTGTTGTGTATGTGTCAGATGCAGAACAGGAATAAAACAATTCCTCTCTGCTATTCTGTATCAAAAGCAAAGGCCAATAGTTCTTATCAGCTTGGCTATACCTTGTATGACATGATGATACAAGGTGAAAAAGGGTCCAGAAGTGGACACATTCTAAGACCACATGGTCCATTGGAGTAGAACATGTAGACAAATCTTTGTTTGAAAAAGGCATTACAAAATGTACATGGTTGTAAAACTTGAAGTGACTCATATGCAATAAGTACTGGTGTATTCCTTAACACCATGGTGAGGAAGTCCTGGGCAGCCAGGATGTTTCCCTAGATAGCTAAGGAAAGGCCAACAATAATTCAACCTAATCCCACATCAGTCATTAGGCATAAAGCAATCAAGTGTCGCCATGAAGTCGTGAGGTATACCCCACATAATATACGAGCTAAAAGATAAGAAGGCCAGCAGGCAAGCAAGAGGGATGAGATATTCCAGGCATTGGGCTTTAGGATGTCTCAGTTATCCCTTGTTGAGTTATTTACTCCCCAAATTCTGATTCCTCACCACATAGTATTCGCTTTGAACCTATGACCGTCAGTGTCGTGTAGTTCAGCATGGCGGTGAATCAGGGGTAAGCAAATTTATGTTTGAATATAAATCGCCTAGTAATATTGCTGGCATGTGAGAATCATGTTCCACATGTCTCTTCTACTTCTGCCCACATGGCAAAATCATGTTATCATATTTTCAACAAAATATACACGTAAATACATTTACAAAATGCATATGAAAATAATCAGTAAGGTTTATACATTATATCTATATATTTTTATCTATAAATATATCTAGGCCTCACATGTTTTCTCTCAATGTCTCCCCTTTCCAATACCACGTTTCATAAATATACATGGTCGGGAAAGTTTTGGGTTTTCCCAATATCAGAATATAAATGTGTACACGCTTCTTACTATAATCGTAATTATTATGTTACTACACTCACCCCCAGTCTTATTGCAGCAATAAAGATCGGTTTTGGTATAATCTACCAAGGATGCAACTGGATATGGCAGCTCATCTCATGCAAGGTCTGCTTAGCACAGCATCTATAGTCATTGTGAACCGGCCGGAAGTAGTTAGTCACAATTTCCGGTGCAGCCGTACTATTAGCATATCGCTGTTTTCCCGTTGCTAGGGAGTGACGGCCATATACTTGGTATTAATGATAAGGGTAGTAAAACAGGGGATTTCCCTTGTGACATCATTTGATGACGTGAAAATATGTGCTGTCCCCAATAGTACAGTGTGTAGTTTTAGTGCAGCAAATGTCTGCGTCGCCAATATGACGTCATTACTAGTAATTTAGCTGCCGTACTGAATCCAGAATGTACATTAGGAATTCCACTAACGTAGTAGTGGTGGTGTTTGCATAGTGATCTAGACTCATCCCGTCACACCCAGATGAGGTTGTGTTTTTTAGGTTACTAATGGGTTATAATAATGCTCAAGGTTTCAGAGAATACACATAAAACAGCATGTTCCGACAGTCCTGATATCTATGCAAAGCCAAAGAAGATTGATAAACCAACACAGAACTGGTGTCGTTAGCCGCTATACGCTGCGGGATTTGCTGAGGAGGGGATCCGAGCACTTATGGACTGAATTGTTCGATGTGCAATGAGGATGATCTGTCTACTAACTAACTAGTCACAATTTATGAACACGTTATAAGAAGAAATACATTGGAGAACTTTGTTACAACTGGCTAGATTGAGGGGAAAATAACAAAAGGAAGGCAGAGAAGTAAATATGGATGGCTTGGCCACGTAGCATGGTCGAGACAAGAACATGGAGCTGATGCACGACTCTGGTAATCATGTGATGGCAGTAACACAGGCTTTCATATGGCTAGAATCACAGCATTATACCAATGTGTGTGTACTAAATGATTCAATTAGCATGATTCGGAGGGTCGATGCAGGATATGTACGTAGACAGTGGACATTCGCTGCGGAAGTCCGTAAGGTCACCTTCTTCTTCGTCCCCGGACACACGGGAATCGAGAGAAATGAACGAGCTGATAAACTAGCTGGCTCTGCATCCACTGTAAAGGGCCAGCCCATGGATCGCGCTGATGTTATTAACATCTTTTAAGGGATGTCGAGAAGAGAGGACTTTGACGTCAGTGAATCCACATCGTTGTCTAGGATGAGAGACCTGGGAATAAGAATTGGTACGGCCAGACACGAGAGATACATGGGGAAAATGAGAGGCCTCGTCAACCAACACAGAACTGACACTATTAGCCACCGGACGCTGATGCATATGCTGGGGGAGGATCTGAGCATCTATGGACCTGTCCGGAGTGCAATGACGATACCTCAACTGATAATTGATAACTGATAACTGACAGAATCCCTCATGTGGAGCTTAGGGGAACAATTAGAAACACTCCGCAAATCAAAAGGTTAAGAGAAAACGCTGTCGATGGGTAGAACATATATTGAGGAATACTTACTAATAGAATAACTAGAAAGTGTTTTTCTTCTGGAATCCTCAGGGCAATAGAAGTAGGGGGAAGGGGGCTGGGCTACAGATACAACCGGAGAAGGGAAGTTAAAACAGTTGAACAATGTGGAGGGCATGAAGGTGCTGCACGAGATAGCAAGAGATAGGACTCCTTGGCGTAAGCTGGTTCGTAGCCAATGCTCCAATGAGAGATAAAGAGTGGGAGAAGAACGGAAGACAAGGCTCAGAAAAAAGGATCCCTGGGAGGCTAGCAATAATAGAAATGAATGAATTAATCAATCTTTATGAAACAATTCATAAAATGTTCAAACCACACCAGTCAGTCAATAAGTGTCAACAATTTGACTACAATAACAGTAACTATTTAGGAATTAAAATGTAACCGTGTCAAAATTCTGTGAAATAATTTCAAGGTTTGTCAGGTAACGAGAAAACGAGTATTCAGCTTATTTCCTATTACAGTTTAACATGGATAAATGTTACACTGTTACGGCATGATTAGCAACTGGCAATAACTCACAGGCTTCCTGGTAAATGTTGACTCTACACGTTAGCCATCCGATTAATGAAACCAAAACATGTGACACGGACCTACAAGTGTATCACATCCGTGGGTGTCTGCATGCATGTCTTTGTCTCTGTAAGGATATACATGTGTTTGTGTGTATGCACGTACATGTGTGTGTGTGTGTGTGTGTTTGTGTGTGTGTGTGTGTGTGTGTGTGTGTGTTTGAAGCACGGGGATAAACGATAATGTGAGGTAGAGAGTGCAATGCCGACTGCTTTAGGGCCAAGAAGAAGAGACGCGATAAGAGGAACAAAAGAAACAGAGTTAAAGAGAAGGAAACCCTGCACCGCCCACCCTCCCCCCTGTCGTGTCTTCCTTTAAAGTGTCGTCCCTGGAGTGAGGGGAGTCAACACCCACATTATAATTTTTCTTCCCTATCAATATCCTGGAGAATCCACCAGCTTCCGTCCAACACACTCCATCAGCCCGTGGACACCCTTTCCTCTCACTCTCTCTCACTGTCGTACTATGCCCCCTCTCATACTTCCTCAACGCAACATATTCAACAACTCTTGCTTCCAAAAAATTAATAAAGATTAATTTATTAAAAGAAAAGTGTAACGTATATGGGACGTGTATGTGAAGAAAATGTGTGTCGTGTATTCTAATGTAAATGTATAGGTCAGACCACAGAGTTCATGTTCAGAGTCCACTCATCATGGCAAGGATTACACGACATCACAAGAATCATCACAATGGACCTCACCGAAGTCGTGTCCTTCTCTCCAGACATGTCCTCCTCCAGGAGCTCTGATGACCATGAGATCTGAATCCCATTCAAATATATAATCCGTGAAAGATACTATTATTGTTCCTAACACAACTGTTCCTTATAGTTTATAGAAAACTCAGACTTCATAATTCCTGCGCAGTGAAAAAAAAACATGGAACACTGTCCTATGAACATGACGTTTTCTTCTTGCGATATGTTCTATAGTTTTCACTCTTACACAGTCATTGTATCTAGACTAAAATGGCTTGCTTTATTTACTAGATATTGTCTGACAGTTCTGATTTCCTTGATACGTGGAACAACTACACTTAAATGTTATCTTTCCTCCAATGTGAACATCAGTCGCTACTGTTCTCGTCATACGTGGACTGAACATCCATCACTACTGGTGTGTTAAAGACTGGTATGACCTACAACTCATTCGGTACTTATCCTGTAGGATACTTCTACCATTCAGCTCCACTGAGCAATGTTTATCAGCTTCTTCTAGCATAGACCCATTTAGAAGGTTGCTGGCCAATCTTTCTGCATCATAATTTATCCGGGATCGGATTTTTCAATGATTCTGTGTGCTTCATCCCGACCAGAGGGAACCTGTAAAATAGATCATACAACTGGTGATAGCCTCCCCGTCACTGATCTCTATTAGATGATCGTGGCCATTGGCCCTTGCTCAGCAAAATACAATGAACCTAACTCTGTCAGGGACAGGTGACTCAACAGATTGGTTATCATCAGGCCAAGACAAGAAAAAAAAATCAACAAACAGAATGCGGAACCCCGCCCACCAGGGACACCCACTGGAATATCCCAATTATCCCTCATTACTCAATTCTCAACTAGTAAAGCTTATCAATACTTCACTAATCTATTTTCAACTAACAGAGCCAAGTATCACTTCCCTACTCTAGCTAGTTTCAACCATGCTACTGTCTAAACTAATTAGGACTAATTATACAATATAACTACCTTAGGCAACACCGCAGTTAGATCAAATCACATCTACTCTTGCCATGACAGGCACGTGTAAAATTAAATTAACCCAATTCGCACACGGTAGATATTATTCCACTCCCTAACTGCAGTGCCACAGCACGTCCGCCTAAATCCACTGCTTGAGTTACACTGTCTCTCCCAATCATGGTTTTTCAAACAGCCTTGAATTGGTCACGTGACGTTATTCTTTATGTCCACACAGGTGTTATTTTGGGCAGATCATCCCTTGTCAGGAATCCATCTCCCCTGGCTCAATCAATGTCAGAGTTGTCATCACTTGTTTTGACTCCCACAACAAGCTAGCGAGTTCCTGTATGCTCCCACAACGGGTTTCCACAACAAGCCGCCAATCTTCTATCGAGTGGTGACAACCCCAGCCGCCATTTCGCTTGATGTCCGGAACTCTAAATGACAGACGGGACTGTTTTCTCCCGAGCTGTGCAATTCCGCTTGTCTCTGACTGTTTATGAACTTTCAAAGTGGTGTATAGATTCATCTCACTCACCACCGAATGTTCCTATTCCGACCAGATGTAAACATGTGCAGCTGCAACCCATACTGTTTGTTCTGTATTTGTGGAAACAACCTGTGGCCTCGAACATATGCGCTAAGCAAACTTTCTGTATTATCATTATCTGGTTAACTCATGGCGATCTCGTGACACCCCCCCCCCCCCCCAACTAACAAGAACGGGGAAAGAAAAGGAAAGAAATGGTTCCAGTACTCTACAGACGGAGGTTGATGATGGATTAAACTGTTAGGTTGTGATGGCAACAGTGAATGCACAAAAATTACTTACATAGACTCAATTAACGAACCTGGGAAAACGCAAAAATCCTCTGTATCTAAAACTTCAAAGACAAATAATTTTCACACACATACACACATTCAATTACAATAAAAACAAACAAGTTAACTCTATAAAATGCAATGAATGAATCACTAAAACCCGAGAAGTAGATTGTGAACTTTACTGACACACGATTACAAGAAACAAATTAGACGTTGCGGCCAAAGCCTTCGTCAGCACAGAAAAAAAAACGACACACAACTACATGAAACACACTACATAACAATATTAATCTGTATCCTTTCTTGGAGCGACTGGCGGGTTGGACGACTATCAGTGGATTGTATGAACCGGATGTGTGGTCAACGGGTCAAAGGTCAATACCGTCAGACGCTCAGGTATTGGCTAAGCCACCCGATGGGAGGACAGACTGGAAGGGGTTGGGAGTGGAGGGGCGCTCATGTGAGCGGAATGGTAAACATTGGGATAAGCGAACGCAACTCTATTATTATTTTCACATTCTATCGGTTATATAAATAATACATTTCATTTACACAACCACAATTAATCAACGTTATGAGTTCACAAAACAGCTCAACGCCACAACTCCTAACTCTCTACCAGCGGCGCAGTTATTGGCCATGCTATTTAAACAGAGGACCAGGTCCACACTTGACCGTGGCTCAAGCCCAACTGATCTTGAAGGTGACACATTGTCCTCTCATAAATAACTGTGAACGTACAGACAGCACTATTCCCTGGCAAATGCCACGATCTGTAACTCTTTACGCTCGATCATGACATTTAAAAAAAAAATTTGTTGCGTATCCCTTACGGGACGTTTCAGTCAACACCAGCATTTTTCAGCTGCTGTTGCTGTACTAGGCAAGTGTTACGTTCAGTGGTTTGCCATTATTTTCTGAACGACCGGCTCCCAACCAGCACGTTATAACACAACGCGACACGGTCTGCTGCACAAATCAGTCGCAGCTGAGCTTCGAACGCCTGGTACCCGGCTCGCGAACCGCGTTCGCAAGCCTTTAGCCACGGAGCATGGCACTTAGGAGCATTAAATCTCCTCGGGGATCAATTACACACCATTTAACCCTGTGCCAGCATGGCTAGCTTGGCACCATGTGGTCTGGAATGCTTTTAGTTTTTAGTACATTTAATAGTTAATGACATTATATATTTTAGATCTCACACAGCACATTTCTGCTAGCTTGGGATATATTACCTCAGGAGAAACTGCAAAACCGCTGATCACGCTGGCTGGTCTATTTCATTATTAGAAACACATTCAGTTTATCTCTACACCTCGCGTCATCTTGATTGATTACTCATTTATTTAAGAATTTATGTTGATTACACTTATTTACATAAAACCCCAGAAACATTAAATCAAGCTGTTTAACAGCTGATTTCGTTAATATTTATTTATGTTATTTATTTCTACAGTCTTAAATAACTGTTCTATTCACCCACGCTGTGTTCACAATACAAATGTTGTTTCTAACCAGTATCTTTACGCGGCACTGGAATTTAGAAATTTAACTATTAATTTAATATTTACCAACTTACACTTCATTTAATAAAAAAACTGCTCCCAATTCAACTATTTACACAGGGCAAAACTATCCTTGCAACTTTCTTAGTCACAATGCAGGCAAGCCATAGACAACAAAAGGACTAACCCATCTCCTTTGTCTTGGTTTTATTATTATCCCTTTATTTTCCGGGTGTTGGCCAGGTCCTTATAATGTTTGCTTCATGTTTGTTTTTTGTTTTTACAGTGTAAATGTAACATTTGTGATCGATAATTTGAGTGCGAAAGATGAGTTGTTGATATGGCTAAATGTAAATCCAGTCTGTCAACATTTGAAAAGAAAGTTCGTTCCTTCGTTCACTTGAGGAAGGTGATATTCGTAAACATGGAAATGCCCTGTTGGCTATGATACACTAGAATCCCGTGTGTTACTCCCGTGTGTTGCCGGGGCCTATAAGGGAAGCAAAGAATAGCAACACTGTAGCCTACCACGCATGTCGTAAGAGGCGACTAAGGAGGCTTGATGGTTCCGTCGCCCTGCTACTGAGTGAGTGCGTGGCGCGACACTGTGAGCTGTGAGTTTCGTGTGAAGTGCTTTTGAATCTGCCCAAGTTTTTATTTTTGGAACGTGACTGCATGTTCGCAGCGATGGCAGGTGGCTATGTCTCAGAGTTGACCAGTTTTTGCCTTATGCAGAAATGCGTGGCTGCTGGGCTTCTGGTTGACTGCCACTGCCGTCGGTGATGAACTGTATGTTCGTGGACTGTGTAGGTGAATATCTAGGAAACATCCAGATAGGAAAATGACTGCAGATTCCATCAGAGATGAATTGGGTGTTTTGTGGGGGACTGGTGTGTTGACATTCTGGCCGCGGCATTATGCACAGTGTATCTGTGCGGGCTGTTGTTTGTCGAGACTCCTGTCTTTTCCACTTTTCACACTGGGCAGTGGGGAGCGTTTTGTGTGATATTCACTGGCACATGAACGGAGCATAATGGGGACGCCCCGTTGCTGTGAAGTTGGAACTGCGACTAACTAACTAATTAACTAACACTAGAATCAGAGGAGATTCCGTGATTTCGTCTTATTCTCCTTTTTCTTAGTCCCTCTTTCGAGGGAAATGCATTACCCCAGATTAAGCCCTCACAGGTCACTATGTCCGACTTGGGCATGGATTTGTGTCAGGTGTTCTTGTTCTAGACAGGTCACCTCCAAGGTAAGGGGCTCAGTCCACCTGTGGGTAGATTTTCTGTCCTGAATAACGTGATATGAAAACCAAGATATCACTGCTGTGTATCCATCATCGATCTATTCAAACATGTGATTGCTATGGCATGGCGTGTGATAGATGATGAAGGTTTTCTAGCCCTAACCCCCATTCTGTCCTTGACGATTGTGTTCTTTTAAAATAAACAAAACCACTTTCCTGTTTGTTGACTTTCTGTTGGTGTATGTTTACAGCTTGGCAGTAGCTCTGTCTAATTCTTTGTTGACGTATGTTTACAGCTTCGCTGTAGCTCAGCCTATTTCATTGTTGAGGAGTCAACGCGCAGCACACTAACAAATACATTTCTTTCTTTATTTTACCCGCTTCATTGTGAAAAGTGTATGGATTTTCTGGTCTGGCCATGTAGTAGTGCGGGGAAATGAACAGGCTGGCGGGGTATGCACCTCTTGGTGGTAGATTACCCATGGACAAGGGAGAGGTGGTCGAGCGTCTGTGGGACTAGGTTGGGAAGGCGGGGGGACAGATTGACAACCCGTATGTGGACAGAATGATATTGTGGGGTATCGGCAGGAGTTATGGAAGAATCTCAAAACTGAGAAAGAAAATAAGGAGAAATTTCAATCAGATAGGGTTGGATCGATTAGTAGTATGACTCTTCGTTGGCTGTTGAACGAGAGGCAGGAGCGCGAATGGGAAAGGCCTGAGTGCAGTGATGTCGGTTCTTAGCTCAACTCAATTCAAATTATCCGCTTCTACACATGGGACAATATGGCCGTTACACAAGCAAAAGGTTATCTCATGACAGATCATGCGTTGTGATGACAAGTGTTAGGCCTTCACATATTCTAGGTCACGGCCTTTATAAGGTGTGTTACCAGTTCCCTATCTCGCCGCCCTTGTGCGGGCTTTATGGCTGTAAATTGTGGGATTAAGAATAACCAGTCTATTATAAGAAGCAACGAAACATTTCCCCACTTCGTGTATTTACGAAGAAGCAATAGCGATATCTCATTCCAGGAATCCCCTGGCCAGCTTTAGCAATAAACACGCCGTACGAAGAAACAGGGTCACCCATTTACTTGACCAATCACATACGTGCATTAAAACAGCCAACCCATTGAACTGGGGTTTTCCAGTTAATTTAGTCACACTATCAGTAGTCGCTTGTATCAAGAAGAACACTTTTCTTAGATAATTTATTTTTGGTTGTCTGTTCTTGAAAATTAGAATTCGCCAAATCCACAATAGTACTAGCAAATAGTAATAGATTAGAACGACTTAGTTTGAATGTCACTTTCGTGGTATCAGACACCAATGTATTAAGGAGGTCACTGATTGTGGCTTTTTATTTCACGTGTTCTGCTTGTTAATATAATTTACGAGTTATACAAGACTGGAAATATATTTATTGCAGCTTCCTGATTATATTGAATACGAATGATATTAATTATGTTATACGCAGTTCGCAGAATGTGTGCTTTTGTCAAATCATTATGTTTGAATCGCGTCTTAATTAATGTAAATACGTTATCGGCGTAAGTGTTTGATAGGGTAAAGTGTTTGTTATGCCACACCAGCGTATAACAAACACTGAAAGCATACACTGAATCCGTGGCATACCTTCTTATTTATTTGTCGCGGTTCAGGTTTCATCTCAAGAGTACCAAATGCTTGTAACTTCTATAGTAGTTTATTGTTATAAAATTTATAAATACATACCTAGGTTAACTAAATAGACACTCCCTTCAGCTCTACATATTTAAATATGCAATCAATCATCATAATGATTATGTATCTTGCACACCGTGGCTTAGGCGTTGATCTCTGCAGATTTCGGTCCAAGTGTTCTAAATCAATTCTGCTGATGGTATTCCCTCAAGCCATTCTACTGATGATATTCCTTCAAGCAATTCTACTGATGATATTCCCTCAAGCCTTTCTACGGATGATGCCCCCCCCCCCCCCCCAGCCATTCTATTCATGATATTCCCCCACGCGATTCTACTGATGATAATCCCTAAGCCTGGTGATATTCCCCAAATCATTCTACTGATAATATTTCCCCAACGCCATTCTACTGGAGCTATTCCCCCCAAGCCATTCTACTGGAGCTATTCCCCCTCCCCTCCCAAGCCATTCTACTGGAGCTATTCCCCCCCCCCCCAAGCCATTCTACTGATGATATTCCCCCAACGCCATTCTATTGATGATATTCCCCTTACTCCATTCTACTGATGATATTCCATAAGCCATTCTACTGACGATATTCCATAAGCCATTCTACTGATGATATTCCCTCACCCCATTCTACTGATGATATTCCATAAGCCATTCTACTGATGATATTCTCGAAGCTATTCTACTGATGATATTCTCGAAGCTATTCTACCGATAATATTCCCCCCAAGCCATTCTACTGATGATATTCCCTAAGCCATTCTACTGATGATATTCTCGAAGCTATTATACCGATAATATTCCTCCCAAACCATTCTACTGGAGCTATTTCCCCCAAGCCATTCTACTAGAGCTATTCCCCCCAAGCCATTCTACTGATCAGATTCCCTCACCCCATTCTACTGATGATATTCCATAAGCCATTCTACTGATGATATTCTCGAAGCTATTCTACTGATGATATTCTCGAAGCTATTCTACCGATAATATTCCCCCCAAGCCATTCTACTGATGATATTCCCTAAGCCATTCTACTGATGATATTCTCGAAGCTATTATACCGATAATATTCCTCCCAAACCATTCTACTGGAGCTATTTCCCCCAAGCCATTCTACTAGAGCTATTCCCCCCAAGCCATTCTACTGATCAGATTCCCTCACCCCATTCTACTGATGATATTCCATAAGCCATTTTACTGATGATATTCCCTAAGCCATTCTACTGATGATATTCTCGAAGCTATTCTACTGATAATATCCCCCCCCCCCCCCTAATCCATTCTACCGATGATATTCTCGAAGCAATTCTATCGATAATATCCCCCCCCCCCCCCAAGCCATTCTACCAATGATATTCTCGAAGCAATTCTACTGATAATATTCCCCCCAAGCCATTCTACCGATGATATTCTCTAAGCCATTCTACTGATGATATTCCCTAAGCCATTCTACTGATGATATTCTCGAAGCTATTCTACCGATAATATTCCCCCCGAGCCATTCTACTGGAGCTTTTCCCCTCAAGCCATTCTACTGGAGCTATTCCCCCCAAGCCATTCTACTGGAGCTATTCCCCCAAGCCATTCTACTGATGATATTCCCTCACCCCATTCTACTGATGATATTCCATAAGCCATTCTACTGATGATATTCCCCAAGCCATTCTACCAATGATATTCTCGAAGCTATTCTACTGATAATATCCCCCCCCCCCCCATTCCATTCTACCGATGATATTCTCGAAGCAATTCTACTGATAATATTCCCCCCAAGCCATTCTACCGATGATATTCTCGAAGCAATTCTACTGATAATATCCCCCCCCCCCCCCCAAGCCATTCTACCGATGATATTCTTGAAGCAATTCTACTGATAATATTCCCCCCAAGCTATTCTACCGATAATATTCCCCCCAAGCCATTCTACCAATGATATTCTCGAAGCTATTCTACAGATAATATCCCCCCCCCCCCCCCCAATCCATTCTACCGATGATATTCTCGAAGCAATTCTACTGATAATATTCCCCCCAAGCCATTCTACCGATATTCTCGAAGCTATTCTACTGATGATATTCCCTCAAGCCAATCTAGTGGTGATATTCCCCCAAGCCATTCTACTGAAGATGTTCCCTCAAGCCAACGTCTTAGATCATCAAGCTTCATTTCTCTGGGTCTGTCTCTTCTACCGCTTATCTGTCCATGGGTCACGTTGTTCTTCAACACAGTGTATGACCAAAGAACACCATGTGTTTCTTACATATGGTAGTGTATACAGATCTATTTTCATTACCATATTCCTGGCAAGCGTTGTTAGTCTCTCTCTCTCTCTCTCTCTCTCTCTCTCTCTCTCTCTCTCTCTCTCTCTCTCTCTCTCTCTCTCTCTCTCTCTCTCTAAGCTCTGCATTGGTAAAATTAAAATTATGCCACATATTCCTCCTCTGGGCAGACAAACGTTAATGGATGTTTGTAGTTTATTCGTCACTAGGAAGAAGAACACACCCCATTGTAATGTACAAGTAAATGGGAATATTCTTAAACAGGTGAATTGGTACAATTATCTAGGGAAAGTCATAACATCTGATAAGAGATTAATTGAAGAGAGAGAGAGAGAGAGAGAGAGAGAGAGAGAGAGAGAGAGAGAGAGAGAGAGAGAGAGAGATTAGAACAAGAATCGCCATGGCGAAGGTAGCCTTTTGCATGATTGAAAATATACTGACCAATAAAAAGATATAATTTGCAACGAGAAAAAGAAAGCTGAGATGCTACATAGAACTTGTATTTTTGTATATATTTGAATCGTTGACAATGACCAGCCAAGCCGAAAAACATCTGGTGGCTGTGGAAATGTGGTTTCCGAGGAAAATGCAAAGATTACTCTGGACAGACAGAAATACCAATGACCAAGTCCTACAAGAAACAAATGAAAACCGTAAAGTTCCTCCGAAGTCGGAGAGTGTCTGCCTGTACGGCGAGGAACCACCAGTCTGCACACCAATAAGCCAGACATGGGACAACGGATACTCACGCAAAACTCAGGTCCTGTATGACATCACACTGATGTTGGACAACAGGATGCCTTCATCCGACATACAGGACTTCGCGTTGGAGCTCAAGCCAACGAACACAAGCAAGCAAGCAAGCAAGCAAAACCGTAAAGTGATTAAAGAAATTAGACGTAGACAGTCAAGATTTTTGGCAACGTTGTGAACAGAAATAAATTGGAGAGCTTGCTGACAACTGCAAAGATCGAAGGGAAGAAAACAAGACAAAGGCAGAGATGTAAATACCTGGATGGCTTGGTTACGCGTTATGGTCAAGACAATAACACTGAGCGGATCCACGACTCTGGTGATCGGGTGAGATTGCAAAATATGACCGTCCACGCTTATTGGCATACATTGTAGTATTTCCATCTTCCTAGTGACGACCATAATCTGTGTCTTCTTAAAATTTAACTCAAACCCCACTTGTTCACTGCGTACAACAATTGCATCTACTAAATGTTTCAGATCCTCTTCATTGTCTGCAATTAATACTGTATCACATGATTATCTAATGTTATTGATTTTACGTTCCCCAATACTGATACCTCTTATTTCTTCTAAATTTATTTTTTTTAAAATATATTTTCACTGTGAAAGGAAAAAATATCTGGAGACATTACACCCCTGTTGCACGCCTCTCTTAATAGGCTGGTATTGGTCTACTTCATTATCAATCTTTAAGGAAGTTTGTTGTTTCCACTATATGTTTTTACAAGTCTAGTGTCTTTTACCATTAATTTGTAAATTTGCAAGCAGTTTCATCATAATTCATATGTATTATTTTATCGAAAGCCTTGTGTAGTCAATAAAACAAAGATGTAGGTCTGTTTTTTTACTTCTTTAGAACATTCAGTCAATGTTCTCAGCATATATACAGCATTTACAGTGTCCTTGCCTTCTACAAACCCAGTGTTCTTCTCCTATTTCGGGTTGTATTTTCTTCTTAACACTTTGCATGGTAATTCTTAGGAAAATATTCGTAATGTGGCCCATTACACTAATTGTTCGATGTTGATCACATTCCAAGGCTCCTGATTTCTTCGGGATTTCAATAAATATGGAAATACATCATGCATGAGGTATATCTTCAGTATCATATCATGTGTTCAACAATCTGGTGACCTGGTCTATGACATATTCTTCTAAGGCATTGATCATTTCTGTTGTGATGTTGTCTGGACATGGCGTCTTGCCAGTATTCATATAGTTAAGAGCATTCTGAACTTCTATCTTTAAAATTGATGGTCCTTCATTATTATTCCGAATATCATACTGTTCTTCTCCTGTATCAGCATGAACGTTTTTGACACAATATGACATTGAACGTAAAATCTGATCTTTTTCTGTTATGGTTTTCCCATCTTTTATTTTCAGACAGCCTGTTGATTTACTGTTATTGTAAGCTTATGCATTCTTTTGTGCATTAATTTTGTATTTTTAACTGTTTCTAAATTTCTATGCAATTTTTCTCAAGCCATTCTTTTTATGCCTATTTACATAATGTTCTGACTTGTCTGTGAATTTCTTCATATTTGACAGAATTATTTTTGCTGTGTCTCCTTATTTCCATTAGTCGTAAAATTTCTTTAGCCATCTATTTCTCACGACCAACCTTCTTTAATTTTGGGATAGTTGTTTCTGCAGCCAAACTGATTGAATTCTTCCACATTTCCTATTGATCATCCACATTATGAAATAAGATCTCTAGTTCACACAATAAATCAAATCTGCTCTTAACTTCTATGTTAAAATTGTCTTATATTTTCTTGTCACTTGTCAATGTATACAGATCATATTTAGTGTTTTCTGGCGTATACTTGACTTTCCTTAACGTTACCTGCAATGTGCCTGTAATCATTCTGTAATCACTGTAACAATCTTCTTCTTCTCTTCTTCTTCTTCAGCGTTCCGAGCCATTGAGGTTCTTTGCTGCAAATACAATCTGTCTCCATTCGTCTCTCTGGTGGACCTTATCTTGCCAGTCGTTGATTCCAAGTGCTTGTAGGTCTGTATGTATATTATCTCTCCACCGCCTTCTTGGTCTACCTCGGGGTCTACGGTCATTTATTTCCTGAGTGTAAGCGAGTTTTGTTTCCCTATTATCATCCATTCTTTCTATATGCCCCAGCCATTGTAGTCTATTAGCCTTCATGATACCAGTGATTAGCGGGGACTTAAACAAATCATAAATGTCTTTGTTACTTCTTCTTTTCCACTCTCCACTTTGTGTATCCCTAATGGGTCCAAAGATGCGTCTTAAAATTTTGTTCTCAAAGGTTTGTAACAAGGCTTCGTCTCCTTTCGTTGTACTCCAGGTTTCAGAGCCATACAGCACAACTGGTCTGATCAATGTTTTGTATATTGTGATTTTGGTGTTACGAGATAGCGCCTTTGATTTTAGTAGATGTTGTAGTGCATAGTATATCTTATTTCCAGAGTTGATTCTAGTTTGTATTTCTTCCCTTATGATGTTGGAGCAGTTGAAGATTGTACCCAGGTATTTGTATATTTCCGTTCTTTTAATGGTCATATTATCTATTTGTATGTGGCCAGAGTTTTTAGCCATTCCGTCTCTTGAAATTACCATATATTCTGTCTTATCTTGGTTGATAACCAGCCCCATCTGTTGGGCTTTTTCCTTTAAGTGAGTCAATATTTCTAATGTCTTTTGTTCACTTTGCCCTATAATATCTATATCATCTGCATAACCAAGCAGCTTGGATGTTCCTCCAATATCACATTCCTCCTTTACCTTCCTTACAACTTTCTCTAGAGCCAGATTGAAGAGTAGCGGCGATAGTGCATCACCCTGTTTCAAGCCAGATGTTATTTGGAAGGGGTCTGATTTCCTGCCTTTATATGTTACTATATTATAAGTCCGATATCGAGGCTCATGTATTTGTTTCGTAACAAAGAAAGGTTTTTACAAAGGTGGGGATGTTAACCCCACGCTTCAACCCCCAACCTGGAGGACCAGGGTGTTTCTCTTTGTCTGTTCTCTACCCTTTGACCTGTCCGGCTTGGGAGGCCCTGCTGGTAGCTACGCTACCGCCGGCATAGCTCTCAGGGTCATTGAGAAACTCAAGCTCCCTCACCACGACAAGGTGGAAACACCATCGGGGGAGACTGTAACAATCTGCATTTGGAAATGTTTTTGCGATTGTTAACGAATTTCGAAACCCTCTGCTAATCAGAATGTAATCAGTCTGGTTTATAATCCTGCTGTCAGGACTCAATCCATATCCATACATTTCTTGGCGTTTCCGACAATCAGTCGATGCTCTTTTGCCTATTCTATAAATTTGTATCTTCTCTCATATCTTTCTCCCAACCCTTGTTTTCCCACTGTGCATCCATCGCCTTGATTTCCTACCTTCGAATCAAAGTCACCCATTATGATGTTTATTTCTGATGTTTTACATTTCTTCAAAGCATTATCCATGTCATTATAAAATGCCTCTAAACTATCTTCATTGCTTTCTACTTCTGGGGCGTATATTTGAATGACGCTAATGTCAAAAGGTCTGTCGATTAATTTTAACAATATAACGCTGTCTGACACCTTTAACATATTTTTATGTTTTCGGATCCAGTATAATTGCTACATCTCTTTGCCTTTCCTATCCCTCAGAATATATAATCTTAAAATCCTCCGCTGTCTTAATCTATGTATCTTTCCATCTCGTCTCACACATTCTAATATATTAATATTCTCTCTTCCCATTTCTTGTTTGATGTTAGCCAATTTTCCATTTGGGAGTAAAGTATATACATTTCATGTTGCCACTTTCAGTGTTCTTGTCATTTCCCTGTGACGTTCTGTGATTTTACGAATCATGATAAACTAGGCATCTCACAGAAGGTAATTTGCCGTTGCTTTCTTTTCTTGCAGTGACCATACTCGTCGGTGATCGTAGCCATTGTCTCGTTAAAGAAATCCTCTGCCTGCCGTCGCGAAACTTGAGACCATAACCAACAAATATCTGTTGACTACCCTCAAAATTTCGGTCTGCGGTTGGTATAGTTTTTGCGACTTGCAATACATTTCGAAATTATTTGTTGATGATAATTTAATCAACTTGATTACGGATCTTCTGGTCAGGACTCCTCCACGTCCATAATCTCCTTGGGTGTATTTGATACCAGGTGTTTCCAATAATCAGATCATGCTCTTTTGACTACTGTACCAGTCTGCATCCTCTTTCATTGTGTTCCCCTGTACTTACCTACTGTGCATCCGTCTTGTTGATTTCCAACTTAAGCATTAATATCACCCATTATGATATTTAATTCCGAATGCGTGAATTTCTTGAAGGCATTCTCCAAATTATAAAATTCATAGTTGCTGTCATCACTATTGTCTATTGTTGGTGTTTACACTTGTATATGTATATGTAAACCTTGTCAAAACGATGATATTTTTAAACCCCCATAATGCCTAATCAGCTCAGCAGGGATTCACTACACATGTTGTCAAAATATTCACATATGGATACTGTCATTATGTGTGATTGTACAACGTCTTTGATGTCGTCGATCCATTTTCTTCTCGGGCGTTTTGCTGTCGTGTCAGATCTTCTTTGGTGTAGTGCCAGTGCTGGTAGCTGATTGTGTTGCATTCTAACGAGATGGCTGAACCATTTGATCTTCTGTTTTTCGATATAGATACCACAAGGTGCTGATCCCACATTCTGTCTGATAACATTATTTCTTACTCTGCGTGAGATGATCTGAATTTCTTGTTAACAGAGAACGGTCGATTTGATTTTTCTGTGACGTAGTCTAGTGGTATCCATGAAAAGTGTTAATAGAATTAAATGTGTGGACAAGTGTCAACACTGTCCAAGTTTACTTCATAGGATATCCATATTCGTATCAAGGTTTTTATGTGAATCTCGGCCGCGAGTGATTCAGTGCTTCGGATTCTGCTTTTAACTCTAAACATTTAGAATCACATTCCAGATACACTTTTCTGACCTTTTCCCTTATTTTAGGATCTTGATGCCATATTCCCTCCCCGCTTCCTGGCCAGATCTCTGTAAAGTGAAACGGATGCCTATCCCTTTTGAAAAAGGAAGGCAAACAGGGATTCTGGTCCATAAAAGTGAAATTCAATATTTGACTTAGGTGTCAGATAACATTGGACCTAGTCCACGTGATACTGCGATCTAGAATTTGTACCCTAAAACCCCTCCCCTTCTCCCCTCCCCCAAAATTTTATGGGACAAGAAATAGAAGAGTCTCTGTGAAGATTTATGGAAAGATATACGGAGACAGACAACGACAGACATGGTTAGCAAGCCTGTCACCATGCTATAGCAAAATATCAGCACACGATTGATACATTATATTGGATGTCGCGTGGTGTGGAGAAACATGATCATCCACACCACACAACGGATACATGATGTTGGATGTTACGTGATGTGGAGAAACATGAGCATCCACACCACACAACAGATACGTGATGTTGGATGTTACGTGATGTGGAGAAACATGAGCGACAACACCACACAACGGATATATTATGTTGGATGTCGCGTGATGTGGAGAAACATGAGCGTCCACACCATTCAACGGATAGATTATTTGGATGTCGCGTGATGTGGAGAAACATGAGCGTCCACACCACACAACGGATACATTATGTTGGATGTCGCGTGATGTGGAGAAACATGAGCGTCCACACCACACAACGGATACATTATGTTGGATGTCGCGTGATGTGGAGAAACATGAGCGTCCACACCACACAACGGATACATTATGTTGGATGTCGCGTGGTGTGGAGAAACATGAGCATCCACACCACACAACAGATACGTGATGTTGGATGTTACGTGATGTGGAGAAACATGAGCGACAACACCACACAACGGATATATTATGTTGGATGTCGCGTGATGTGGAGAAACATGAGCGTCCACACCATTCAACGGATAGATTATTTGGATGTCGCGTGATGTGGAGAAACATGAGCGTCCACACCACACAACGGATACATTATGTTGGATGTCGCGTGATGTGGAGAAACATGAGCGTCCACACCACACAACGGATACATTATGTTGGATGTCGCGTGATGTAAAGAAACATGAGCGACCACCCCACACAACGGATACATTATGTTGGATGTCGCGTGATGTGGAGAAACATGAGTGTCCACACCACACAACGGATACATTATGTTGGATGTCGCGTGATGTGGAGAAACATGAGCATCCACACCACACAACGGATACATTATGTTGGATGTCGCATGATCTGGAGAAATATGAGCGACCACACCACACAACGGATACATTATGTTGGATGTCGCGTGATGTGGAGAAACATGAGCGACTACATCACACAACGGATACATGATGTTGGATGTCGCGTGATGTGGAGAAACATGAGCGACCATATCACACGACGGATACATTATGTTGGATGTCGTGTGATGTGGAGAAACATGAGCGTCCACACCACACAACGGATACATGATGTTGGATGTCGCGTGATGTGGAGAAACATGAGCGTCCACACCACACAACGGATACATGATGTTGGATGTCGCGTGATGTGGAGAAACATGAGCGACCACACCACACGACGGATACATTATGTTGGATGTCGCGTGATGTGGAGAAACATGAGCGTCCACACCACACAACGGATACATTATGTTGGATGTCGCGTGATGTAAAGAAACATGAGCGACCACCCCACACAACGGATACATTATGTTGGATGTCGCGTGATGTGGAGAAACATGAGTGTCCACACCACACGACGGATACATTATGTTGGATGTCGCGTGATGTGGAGAAACATGAGCATCCACACCACACAACGGATACATTATGTTGGATGTCGCGTGATGTGGAGAAATATGAGCGACCACACCACACAACGGATACATTATGTTGGATGTCGCGTGATGTGGAGAAACATGAGCGACCACATCACACAACGGATACATGATGGTGGATGTCGCGTGATGTGGAGAAACATGAGCGACCACACCACACGACGGATACATTATGTTGGATGTCGTGTGATGTGGAGAAACATGAGCGTCCACACCACACAACGGATACATGATGTTGGATGTCGCGTGATGTGGAGAAACATGAGCGTTCACACCACACAACGGACACATGATGTTGGATGTCGCGTGATGTGGAGAAACATGAGCGTCCACACCACACAATGGATACATGATGTTGGATGTCGCGTGATGTGGAGAAACATGAGCGTCCACACCACACAACGGATACATTATGTTGGATGTCGCGTGATGTGGAGAAACATGAGCGACCACACCACACGACGGATACATTATGTTGGATGTCGCGTGATGTGGAGAAACATGAGCGTCCACACCACACGACGGATACATTATGTTGGATGTCGCGTGATGTGGAGAAACATGAGCGTCCACACCACACAACGGATACATGATGTTGGATGTCGCGTGATGTGGAGAAACATGAGCGTCCACACCACACAACGGATACATTATGTTGGATGTCGCGTGATGTGGAGAAACATGAGCGTCCACACCACACAACGGATACATTATGTTGGATGTCACGTGATGTGGAGAAACATGAGCGTCCACACCACACAACGGATACATTATGTTGGATGTCGCGTGATGTGGAGAAACATGAGCGTCCACACCACACAACGGATACATGATGTTGGATGTCGCGTGATGTGGAGAAACATGAGCGACCACACCACACAACGGATACATTATGTTGGATGTCGCGTTATGTGGAGAAACATGAGTGTCCACACCAGCCGGAAAGGCACTGGATAGTGATGACGGTGACGAAAATAGTATCTTAAAAACAACACCAAAATAAAACAAAGAAACATGTTTGTCAGTTTGTGTTCTCAGTTTTCATTCCGTCAGGGTTGTTTCTGGATGTAGAATGCGCTTCCAGCAACTTTAGTGTCCCGTATTCTAGTGTTTAAGTGCTTGCATCAGCGACCTCCTGTACCACGTGAATACCAAATATTTTGCGATATGGCCTTTATTTTCCTTTCTTTTCAAGTCGATGTAGTAGTCTGGTTGTCGCTTTTACCTTGTTTGACAATTATATATTTATTACATTGAAGCTTTTCAAATATGTTTATCCATCCATCCATTATGTGCCATGCCGATAAGCATGGGCGGTTATGATTCGCCATTTCACTCGATCACCAGAGTCGTGGAGCAGCTCAGTGTTCTTGCCTCGACCATACCACGTGTCCAGGCCATCCAGGTATTTAATTCTCGGTCTTTTCCTTGTTCTTTCCCTTGCTGCGGCTGGGGGATGTGTGTTTGGCTGGGTGGTTGGGGGTGTGTAGGTGGGTGGTCGAGGATATGTGGGAGTATGAGTGTTGGCAGGTTATGGAATGGGTGGAGGATGTGTGTGTGGGTGGGGAGATGTGTGAATGTGGGGGTGTGTGGGTGGGTGATGGGTGGGTGAATCATGCATATGTGCCTGAGTTTGTATGTGGGTGAGTGGGGGGAGGTGGGTGGGAGATTTGTGTGTGCGTGTGTGGGTGGGGAGATGGTGTAGGTGGGTGTGTGTGGGATGTGTGGGTGGGGGATGGATGGATGGATGGATGGATGGATGGATGGATGGATGGATGGGGTCTGTATGTGTCGTAATATATGTGTGTGTCGACCCTGGGGTGAGGGGAATCAACACCAACATTCGTTTAACCCCATATCATTATCTTGAGGATCTTCTTGATTTCTGTCCACAATACCCCGTCAGTCTCTGGATCTCTCTCTCTCTCTCTCTCTCTCTCTCTCTCTCTCTCTCTCTCTCTCTCTCTCTCTCTCTCTCTCTCTCTCTCTCTCTTTCTCTCTCTTACCAATGGACCATTCCCCCTCTCATTCTTTTCCACAACACACTACACAACACTGGCTCTAACAAAACAACAAATTAATTTTAATAGAGAAAAGTGTCATGTATGTGCAAAGTGTATGTGTAGAATGTCTGTCGTATAATCTAGTGTGTATGTAGAATCAGACCGAATAGCTCAGGAGCAAAGTCTGTTTCATCACTGTACTGGCCACACAACAGCACCATATATTAAGGACAGAAGACCTCACCCAAATGATGTGTCTCTCAGGCCAAGTGTCGACTTCCTCCGATAGCTCTTGGACAGTCCGGATGCCTGGTCATCAATAGTGGAAACAGTCCAATATTGACCATCAATCTAACACACACAGTGTAACTACTCTGTTCATAAAAGTTCTGTGATCAGAGAATCCTAAAAATAATGTTACTGTCACTTTGAAAAACTAAATGTTAGTATTTCACTTTTTGTAGGAATTCCCCAATTTTAACACACACTGGTAATTGGTAATGATAGGAATTCCCCAATGTTAACACACAATGTTAATGTTCCAGGTATCTATGTATCTACTAGTGTTCCTGGTACTGGTGTTGTTGTCAGTGTCTTTATTTTACTGTGATGTAAACTATCATTTAGGAAACACACTTATATAATCATCGTTTCCTGCTCAGCGGAGGCCAGGTTCCTGCAGACCCTCTGGGTTATGGGCCCAGTGCAAAAGCCTCTCAGTAAACTCTGCCTTCAATACTCGAGCCATGACTTTCTTCTAGCTGGTGGTAAAATATATTGGAACCTGTTGAAGAGAGAACACACCTGGTGAGAGCAACCCGATTCCAACCTTTATTAGGTGAGTGTAGGCCACCGGCCGCACTCAGAAATATAACAGAGAACCAAACTCTGTCATAAGGCCGAGGAGCTCATCACATCGGTCTGAGTCATGGTAAGACAAGGAAAGACTAAAGGAAAAGGGCAGAAACCCAGCAGATGCCCTACTGGAAGATCCTACCATTTGACATTTCCTTCATCCCCCCAACCATCCTCAATCTCCCTAAATATCATTCCACTACATTGCCCTTAACTCACTGAGTTGATTGATATCTCACACCAGCTAGTTTAAGCTACGCGACAGGCTTATAATACGTTATATCAACGCACATTACTACACTCGATTCCTAAGTTAGATATATTTAATTAAATACCATATATTTATTCCTGCTTGAAATTGAGACTATTGAATAACACAATGGTTAAATGTCCGCCGATGCAAATCAACATGAGACACTATAGTCTCTCTCCGTAATCAAGCTAGGAATAACGCACACGTCCTGGTGGTTTCACAACATTTGGTCAACTCCCCCAAAGTTGTTTATCCAGACTGTTTTAATACTGTGTGTGAATGACGTCACATAGCTGTCTAGACACTAGACGTCTAGAAGTTATTTTTCTCTCTCCGTTTCCGACTTAATGTCAACAACTGGCTGTCTGTACCTTTCATCCGGGAAAGTGTCTCCTGTCTGTGATCTAGAGAACTTTTTCCACCACACCAAAAGATCTTGCCGACTTTTACCCAGACAATCTGTCTATCACATCAAAGGATGGCTGCCGCCTGCAGACTAATGGCGCGACAGTCTTTCCTCGATCAACGACACATTAAAGAATGACGGCTGCTTGTAGACATATGGCGCGACATTCTGTCATCGATCGAAAATTCCAATTTTTTATGCGACAGTATGTGCCTGGGGATATGCGTGTGGTTGGGTGGTAGATTTGTGTGTGGGGGACGCGCGGATGAATATGGGGCGGGGGGATTTGTCTCATAACATGGTAACATGCATTGTTTATGTTTACAACATTCATTTATTGTTGTTTTTTTTTCCTATGCAAATGTACTATGCACTGATGAATGAAAGATGAGTGGTTGGAAGGGCCGAATGTAAGACGGGCCTCCGTGTCCAATTTGTTACCCTTCGAAAATAAAGTCCGTTCGCTCGTTCGTTCGTTTGTTCTTTTCCCCTCGATCTTGCCAGTTGTCACAAAGTTCTCCAATTTATTTCTTCTCATAACATGCCCAAAGCATTTTGACGGTCTAATTTCTCTAAGCCGGTCTCCCTGGTCTAGGAGTTACACGACTTTCTCCGTAATCCCGTATACGCTCGTGAGTAACGTGACGTGCGCGAGAATTTGTAGCGGTTCTCTCCTCGTCGGTAATTTACGGGGTATGTGAGCCGGTCGCTCAGAAAGCAATGACAAAGTACTGAGTGTAATCTTGCCAAGAAATCAACAATCAGCTGAAAGATGCTGATGTTGACAGTGATGTCCTGTAAAGGATGTGCGAAAAAAACAAACAAAATAATTTCTCTAATCAGTTTACGATTTTCATTTATTTCTTGTAGGATTTGGCCACTAGTTTTTCTGTCTGTCCATGGTATTCTTTGCATTCTCCTCAGAAACCATATTTCCACAGCCATCAGATATTTTTCAGCTTGACTGCTCTTTGTCTACACTTCACATCCATACGCTCTATACGCTCTATGTAGCATCTCAACACTCTTTTTCTCGTTGCAACTGACATCATTTTATTGGTCAGTATGCCTATGGTCAGTATGCCTATGGTCAGTATGCCTATGTTTTTCGTCTTGCAAAAGACTAACTTCGCCATCTCGATTCTTGTCCTAATATCTTCAAGGCATCTCCCAACAGATGTTATGACTAATCCGAGATAATTCTACCGATTTACATGTTTAAGAATATTCCCATTTACTTGCATATTACATTATGGTATTTCGTTCTTCCTAGTGACGGCCATAATCTGAGTGTTAAATGTGTGCGTGCGTGCGTGCGTGCGTGTGCGTGTGTGTGTGTGTGTGTGTGTGTGTGTGTGTGTGTGTGTGTGTGTGTGTGTGTGTGTGGACGCATATGAGAGAGCGAAAATAAAACATAGAAGTACTACAAGCAGATAGCTATAATGTGTATGATTCTAGTATACAAATTTAGATCCTCGTGGTACCAGTGAGTTCCTGCATTGTGCTGAAATTCCCCTGGTGGAATATATAGAGGGAAATTGCAGCACTCCTGGGGGATAAGAGTTCACTGAAAGTCATCCTTATAAACCAGCGAATCAAGTCAGTTATTTGGGTTGTATTTTCTACTGGCGTCAGACCCAAGAAGACATTTGTGAACAGCCTATCAACGTCATTTCACTGGTTTTCCCTGTAGTTTATATCTTGAACCAGTCAGTTCTTGCTTCATGTAGATTTCCTTAATAGGTCCCGCCCACTAGTTTCCACACCCCTTACTTATTCTCTCCCCATTTGTCCGCCATTATATTCTCTTTTTTTAATCTTCCCGGCTTATAATCCTTCTTATTTACATATGTCAGTAAGGTTATCTTTTAGTGTCAACACCATGGATACACACGATGTTTTATTCATGTTAATGGAAGCTTTCTTCAGATGACATCATCATATGGTGATCACAAGTTTGGACCAGTCAGATTTCGGAAAGGAATGCAATAAATATTAATCCGCGTGTATAGTCCTTTGACAAGTTCACCAAACTACTATTAAATACTGCAATCTACAGCATGCAAGGGCATGTTTCACTCATGCACGAACGTGTCAAACAGACATGTCACCTTCCCTAGAGCCAGCTGTTTTCTGCAGACCATCAGCAAATATTGAAGATAACGATCCGTTGCTGGAGTCAGAGACAAGCTCAACCGCAGTTCCTTTCCTTCAACACCCGAAATGATTTCCACAAATAGTTTCTGTTGTTACACTGAATAGCACATTTGTTGGTAAGTATTCTTCTTGCGTTTTCGTCATTATCTACCCAATATTAATTTATTTGTTTGTTTAGCAATAATACTCTCTATCAATATGTTTATCAAGTTACCGTTTCTGTTGATCAGTCAGTCAGTCAGTCAGTAAGTCAGTCAGTCAGTCAGTCAGTCAGTAAACTGTGACACGCTTTAAAGCGTAATGGACCCATGGTACCAGATCCGCAATGTATATACCAGTTGCCACTCAGTCAGTTATGTGGTCAGTATCACCCCGCCGTCTTTACTCTCCTAGACACTTTCTGGTACCCATTTAGGTTGAGTCTATCTGGCAGCCAAAGTCAATTTTAAACCTGTCCGGATGCGGATTGAAAACCATGACAACCGGCCTGCAGGCTGGTGTCTAAGCATGTATTATGTTATATAGAAATGCTGCTTATCTGGAGATGGACTGGGTTTTGAATGTCATTGTTGAAAATGTTGTCACAAGTTGGGCACCCAGCGTACAAATTTATATTATTTTTATTTTATTTTGTACAATGTTATAATGTATAACCACATTATATTATATTATATTATATTATATTATATTATATTATATTATATTATATTATATTATATTATGTTATGTCATATTATATTATATTATATTATATTACATTACATTACATTATATTATATTATATTATATTATATTATATTATATTATATTATATTATATTATATTATATTATCTGTGTCTGTTTCTTGAATTTCTGTGACATCTAATTGAATGTTGAGAAGTTGTTCGAAGTACTGCCTCCATCTTTTAAGGATTTGATTTTATTCACTTACTGGTTCTTTTTTTTTTCACTGTTAATTATTTCAGTTGGGTCAAAGAGTTATGCTATGGTTCTCATTGCAATGATCTTTTCATTGAAGTTTCTAGTTGCCTCCTTGTAGTTTTTATTTAGGGTTTCTCCATATCCCTCCCAGTCTTTTTATTCCTCTGTTATAATTCTGTTTGCGTGTCTTCTTGCTATTCTATATTCTGTGTAATCAAGATCCCGTTTGCTCTTCGCCCACTTTTATATTTTTTTTTTCTTTTTGTCTTTTACAGCTGTCTTTACGTCGGCATTCCACAAACTTGTTATTTTCTTTATCCGTGTTTTGCGTTTGTTCGTGGTTCCACGTGTTACGTGTTATTTTTGCAGTATTTAAGATGCTTGATTTGAACATCTCCCTTTCTTCTTTCACTGTTTTTCATTATATAGTAAGTTTTACAATGATTTCATTTATTTCTTTCTCATAATGTTTCCTCAGAACATCGTCTTCGAGATGTTTTAAGTTTTCTCAATTGCAATTTTCTCCTGAGTTAATCAAGCCGTATGTGGTCTGGTATTGTCATGAAGAGGCAATACTCCTCTAGTCAGCAGTCCTGGGCGTTTTCTTCTAACTGCATCATGAAGCATCGATAGAACTTCACAGTACGATTCAGAATTCACATTGTAACCTTTCTTCTTGAAACTGGTTAAAAGCACTCCTTGATAATCCCAGAACACTGTCAGCATAACCTTCCCTGCTAATGGCGTACCCTTGAATTTTTGGACACAAGGCGAAGTAGGATGTTTCCATTGCATTGAAGCACGCTTTGATTCGAGCTGGTAGTGATGCGTCCATGATTGTGCCCAGTAACAATCCTGTTCAGCATGTCTTCTCCTTCATCTTCGTATCGACAGAGATGATGCAAGGACAGGCCAAATTGGTTCATTTTGTGTTCCTCCTTCAATTGTGAGGATACCCACCTTGAGCACACTTTCCTAAATTTCAATCGATCATTCATTATGCTGTATGCTGAAACATGTGAGCACCCTATTGCAGATGCTACAGAGTCTATAGTTACTCGCCTGTCACCTCTAATCATCTCCTCCACCCGCTGCACGGATGCTTCTGTTGCAATCTCAACAGGACGACCAGATCAGATTTCATCAACAATTATATAGCGTCCTTGAGAAATTTTTCTACTCAGCTATGCACCCCTTTAAGGGACAAACATATGTCAGTATAAACAGGAAGCTTTTCCTTATGAATGTCCTTTGGAGGCAGTCCTTTTGAACACAAAAAACGCACAACAGCACGTTGCCCTTTGGTAGTACACTGCGTAAGTACAGTTGCCATTTTTTTATGCGCTGCGCATGCGCATGAGACACCTAGCGCCAGGTGACTAACGGGAATATACAGTTCGATGTTGCTGTCACCTAATGACACCTGTAGAAAACACCAACTACATTTACCTGCCATCCCACAGACCTGGGTGACTCGCTTTCATAATTTATATATTATATTATATTATATTATATTATATTATATTATATTATATTATATTATATTATATTATATTATATTAAACTAAGTATATAAGAAACATAGAAGTCTACAAGGTGTGGACTACCCCTGACCCTGCAGCCAGCAGGGTTAGGATCGGCTAGCCTCTCCTAGGAGGAGTGAAAAGTGAAAATTAGTAGCCTGCCGATGACCCGCAGACTACACAAGTCATCCCCACCTCCGCGCGGTGTAGACTAGGAAACCATGACCGCGAGGTCATGGGCTAATGGGGATATGGCTCGCCATAAGAGATGGACTCCCTGTGGTCAGATTTTTGTCCTAAACCTGCGACTGGCCTAGCAAGCCGGCAGGGGATCTTCATACTGCTCGTAGAAAAACTAAGTATAAACGGACTGACCCTAATGATAGACCTGGCAATGTTAATGGACTACGAGATAGATCAGCGATTCAAAAAATAGGCACAATACACGTCTGCGGTTTTAATAGTAAAGAATAAGAACTTATAGACACAATGAAAGAGAGGAAAATTTGACTGAAGGGAATAGCGGACACCAGAATAAAGGGGAAGGATGCAAGGAGATCCACCACAGTTACACGTTTGTTTACTCTGGAGTAGAACAGCAAGAAAGAGCAAGACACGGTGTGGGAATAGTCATTGAACCACGGCTTGCAAGAGGAATACTAGAAATAAGATATATATCAGAAAGAATCATAACAGTGAGAATAAAAGAACAAACAATTACAACATATGTACAAATATACGTACCATGTAATGCAAACAATAATGAGCAAGAATGCGAGGACTTCTACGAAGACACCCATGACGGGCTAACTAAAATAGATAAATAGGACAACATCATAGTTATGGGAGACTTCAATGTAAGACTAGGACACAACAGAGCGGGAATAGAAAAACATCTTGGAGCATTTGGAGACCAACATAATGAGAGAAATATAATGGAAGTAGACTGATAGAGCTTTGCAGCCAACACGACCTCTATATAACAAATACATTCTATAAACACAAAGACTCATAAATATACACCTGGTATAAATGGAACGATCTAGATACTAAAAGCCAAATTTATTTTATATTAACAAAAAATAACAGAAAGAGAAATATACTATATGCAAGGGCAGTGCCTAACTTAGGAATAAACACAGACCACAAAGCAATCGTTGCCACAATAAGAATCATCAGTAGAAAGAAGCAAAGTCCAGGAAAATACATGCCATGCGAATCAGTAAACTAAAAAAGAATCTCAAAGACGAGGCAGTGAGGGAAAATTATGAAAAAGAGCTAACTGAATCTTTGTAAAATTACCTATAGAAAGAAAGACAGTGGAAGAAGAATGAGGGATGTTCAAATCAAGCATTTTAAATACTGCAAAGATTACACGAGGAACCTAGAAAAAAACGCAAAACACGGATAAAGAAAATAACAAGCTGGTGGAACGCAGACGTACAGAAAGCGGTAAAAGACAAAAAGGAAAAATATAAAAAGTGGTCGAAGAGCAAATAGGAATGTGATTACTTAGAATATAGAATAGCAGGAAGACATGTGAATAGAATATTAAAGAGAAAAAAACAAAAAGACTAGGAGGAATATGGCGAAACTTTAAATAAAAACTACAAGGAAGCAACTAGAAAAATCAACAAAAAGATAAGTGCAATGAGAACCAGAGTAGAACCCATTGACCCAACTAAAATAATTAACAACGAACATGGAGAACCAATAAGTGATCAAAACACAAAACCTAATAAGATGGAAACAGTACTTCGAACAACTTCTCAACATCCCATCAGATGTCACAGGAATTCAATAAACCTACACAGATGCCACCGAAGAACAAGAACCAGACATACTGGAAGAAGAAATTATAGAAGCCATCAGATTAGCCCCATTGAACAAACCACCAGGACATGATGAAATACTAAATGAACTAATTAAAGCAGCAAGAGAAGTAGGAACAGCATGGCTACGTAGACTATTCAACCACGTTTGGGTAGAACAACAGACACCACGAGACTGGGGAAACACTATAATGATCCAAATTTGGAAAGACTAAGGCTGCAAAAGAGACTGCACACGATACAGAGGCATTTCACTGTTGAGTCATACTGGGAAAATACTTTGCAAAATTCTTGAGAAAAGATTACGAACTATTATAGAACCCCAGTTAAGCGAAACACAACTTGGATTTAGGAAAAACAAAGGATGCACAGATGTAATTTTTGCTCTTTGACAACTTATAGAAAAATCAATCGAATTCAATGAGACACTCTACTTAGCCTTTGTCGACCAAGAAAAGGCATTTGATAGAGCAGATAGAAACAAGCAGTGGGAAATCCTTTAACAGTATGGAGTGAGTACACATCTAACAATTGGGTGATCGAACTGCGTTAGTGGATTGACATGATAATTAAACTTTTCTCTGCAAAAATTGTAGTTCACCATCGATGAACTTTGAACTCAGAAATAGTGTTTTAAATAAGTTGAGTACTATCCAGTAAGCTGCTTCATCATTGCTATCATCATCATGTACCTTGCCAAAGGTCGTTTGCGTTCATGTCTCTCCACAGATTTAATGCTGGGTGTTCTCAATCAATTCTGTTGATGATACTTCTCCGTGGTATCTGTTGGACTAGCCTGTATCATTCGTCTCTATCTGACTCTCTTCTACCTCTGGTATTTCCATTCGCCATGATGCTTGCTAATGCTTCTTTTCTCATTATACAATCACAGAATGTCGCGTGTTTCTCTCTTGTAATTGCCTATAATGTTCTGCTTTCCATAATTTTAAACAACAGTCTGAAATGTATTGTTTTAGCTGTGTTAAACAATGTCTCTAGCTAAATGTTACAAAGATTGTGTTATAATAGTTGATTTATTTGGTTGTTTCGGGATTTGAGATTTAAAGATTGAGCACAACCCACAACTGGCATCGCTGATCGTATTCCGGTACGAACCTAAGGCCTTGTCCACGTCTATTTGGAAGCATTAATATTATTACTAGTAATAATATTATTACTAAAATATGTTATAATACCCTCTATTCGTAGGTAGTAAAATGTCTTTTATTCACCAGACCGATTACTACTACTCTTTCTCCTCTTCATCTTCTACGTCTTGTTCATGTTATTATTATTATTATTATTATTATGATTATTATTATTATTATTTCTTCTCTTATTTTTTCCTCCTCTTTTTCACTTCTCTCCTCCTCCTCCTTATCTTCTATGTCGTATTATTATTATTATTATTATTATTATTATTATTATTATTATTATTATTAATTCTTCTCATCTTTTTTCTTCCCCTCGTATGTTTCCCTCCTCTCCTCCTCTTCCGCGTTGTTAGTCTGTTTCTTTAGCTTGCCTATCATGAGAGCTCTTTGCTGCATGCACAGCCTGTTTATGTTGCTCATTATGTTTGAAAGTCTATATCACGCACACCTGGTATACCTACAGACACACTGACCTTTTACAGCTTGGTCACAAGCTATGGATGCGACTAGTGTCTGTCTTCATTGTCTCTGTGTCAGACTTCATACCTTAAGCGTGGACAAAGCATCTCAGTATAATGAATTTTATAACACTGACCGACGCTTTATTTGTAACATTTTATTATGTTTAAACCGCCTGTGTACTGGTGGCGGGGTAGTGGGTTCTCTCCCTACATCGGTAAGTTGGACTTAATCGTTGACTTCTCGTTAAACTGCATATATAACATATGCAACATTTTTCATTACTCTCTTCCAGGCACTCGCTGTTGGTGGCTCTGGAGGTCAGATGTATTTGCAATATTCGTCTCAAAAACATTTAAGTTGCCTCCAAGCCCTTCCTATTCTTGCTGGTTTCCATTTCATAATTCGCTGCCACACAGTAGAACAATTTTGGAATAACACTGCTGTACTCAGTGAAAGTGACATATTAAGTAAGCTGCTTTTCATGTTCCCAAATGCAGGTTTCTTTGGCCGATTCTGCTCTTGATTTATCTCATACATCCTCCATCTTATGGTATCATTACTGCTCTCCCCTCCGTCATATAGTTGGCACCTTGCCGTCTTAACAGATGATAGTTTGTTACATTGTGCTTCAATATAGGCATAATAACTGCAACCCAATGCGGTAAAAACAGGGATTTGGATATAACTCACCATAGCACAAATGCTGGGTTGAATTGCCCATGCAGCATGATCCCTCTCTCCGCCTGTCTAGTATACTGCAGAGGAAAGATAACACCAATAAGTCTGGTACAAGATAATCTGCCAGATCAGCAAAGCAATGCCCTAACTGTCCGCCTGTCAGAGTTTCTATCCTCGACCAGTTGCCGACCAAGGCTTAGGGCCTGTATGATATTTAGTATTAGTTTGTTTTATCCTCGCACCAGGACAATGCTTATACCCTCTCAACTGCACTCCTCCGTCCGAAGTCGTTGGCACAATGTGGGGTGTCGGGTTTGGTGGGAGCCGTCCATCATTGGGCTTTAACAGAAAACAGATAGTACCGTCTACTGTCAATATGGTAGCTAAGTCATATCTGGCTAAGACCTTACATACCCTCACATATATTTGAATGTATTGACTTGGTTAAACACTTTTCTATCTATATTTACCTATATAAATATGTTTCTTTCTATTGTAATATCACATTTTGGTGTTATCCTTATCTTACGATTTTTTTAATGCAAGGAAAATGCATTTATGTTTGCATTCTATTTCAGCCGTCAATGACAACCCTTTCATCTGCATAACGCGAGTGCTCTATTATAAAATCTAGCTCTTCTTCCTGGTTTATCTGTAATATCTCTCATTATCATTTCGCTATGTAGAGAGAAGAGATCCGTTGGAAAATCACATCTTAGTCTTACTCCTTTACTGGTTTTATGTGTACATGTTATTATTACGAGATCTTAACCATACATTTTAACATAGTTCAACATATTGTTAATTTTATCATATTTTACTGTATCATATGCTTTGGTGTAATCTATTAAGTACAGTGTTCAGTTGATCTCTTTTTTAGTATTCAGAATGTATGTATTGCCTTGCTTGTTCCTTTCCTGATCTCTTGTAAAGCAATAAATACATATTTCAGCATGTAAATAAGTATACATCCACTGTTGTAAAAACCATTCCACAATTTAATTAATTGATTTATTTGGTTGTTTCGGGATTTGAGATTTCAATATTGAGCACAACCCACCACTGGCAACGATGATCGTATTCTGGTATGAAATTAAGGCCTATCCAAGTCAATGTGGAAGCACTAGACTCGAGATTCGCTCTTGTTTGAGCTCGTCAGTAGTGCATATCCTTGACCGTACCCGGAAACAAACCTCGGATCTCTGGCGTGTGAAGCGGGTGTTTAACCACTAGACCACGCGGCACACGCAGGACACGGCCAAATTATCACAACAGCAGAATACTACAACGTCACCCATCGTAGGCTGTAGCTCAAGATTTGCCCGATCGCCGCGACTGACGTCCGTCAATCGATGTGGACCCGAACGATCAGGTCTTCTCACTGGCAAGGCACACCAGGCCGCCTAAAGTCCAGTGAGCAATAATCAAATTGATTTATTTGGTTGTTTCGAGATTTGAGATTTAAATATTGAGCAGAACCCACTACTGGCAACGCTGATCGTATTCTGGTGTGAACGTAAGGCCTATCCACGTCAATGTGGAAGCACTAGACTCGAGTTTCGCTCTCGTTTGAGCTCGTCAGTAGTGCATATCCTTGACCGGACCCGGAAACAAACCCCGGATCACTGACGTGTGAAGCGGGTGTGTAACCACTAGACCACGCGGCACACGTTGGACACGGCCAAATTATCACAACAGAATACTTAATCAATTTGATTATTGCTCGCTGGACTTTAGGCGGCCTAGTGTGCCTTGCCAGTGAGAAGACCTGATTGTTCAGGTCCACATCGATTGACGGACGTCAGTCGCGGCGATCGGGCAAATCTTGAGCTACATCCTACGATGGGTGACGTTGTAGTATTCTGTTGTGATAATTTGGCCGTGTCCTGCGTGTGCCGCGTGGTCTAGTGGTTAAACACCCGCCTCACACGCCAGTGATCCGAGGTTTGTTTCCGGGTCCGGACAAGGATATGCACTACTGACTAGCTCAAACGAGAGCGAAACTCGAGTCTAGTGCTTCCACACTGACGTGGATAGGCCTTAGGTTCATACCAGAATACGATCAGCGTTGCCAGTGGTGGGTTGTGCTGAATATTTAAATTTAATTAATAATTATATTCCAAATTATCCTAGTTCTTATTATTGTAATTCCATAACCGCGGTTTCTTCTGGCCCAGTCGTTTTGCCTTTGTTCATATGTTTAATAGCATCTGCGAATTGTTCGTTCGATATGAATGAGCAAACCTTAACAGCTACTTTCCTCTGTTAACACTGCTCTTTCTCGATCATATAATGCTCTAATGCAGTGGTTCTCAACCTTTTTTGGCCCGTGCCCCCCTTCACCATATTTTTAGGACGTCATTCCCCCCCCCTCACCATATTTTTAGAACGTCATCCCTCACCCCACCCTTTCATATTTTTTCCCTAAAAATTTCCCCCTGCCCCTACACAGTATACGTAATAATTGAAGCTAAATTTAATAGCACATACTAAAACAAGTCTACACATCTACATAAAACGTGATTTGCGGATCTACTTACGTTATAAAATGAATTTCAGAAGGATGATACGTACAGAACCGTAAAGTATGAAGGGAAAGACAATATCCAGTAATCTGTTCTTTTATTAACGCAATCTAGAAATAATCTTAATCCCTAAAATATCCCCCACCCTGGGGGGGGGGGGGGGGGGGATTCTCCACCGGTTGAGAACCACTGCTCTAATGTATTCATACCATTTTCGTATCATAGCAACTTCATCCATTAATAATATCCTTGCTTCTTTGATTTCACACATCATGTGTTTAATTTTATTTTTCTGCCTGTTACATCACCACTCATTTGTCTGTATATTCTTTGTATCTTCATTCATTCAGTGGCAGGTCCTTTGCAGAACCTCGCTCCCATAACAACCTTCCGTAAAACCTATCGATCGAAAGCAAGATGTCCCGCGTCCGATACACCCATCTGGAGATCATCCACCACATCCTGCACCCATCTTTTTTTTTGGCCTTCCTCTTCCTCTCTTCCCATGTATATTATACCCCTCCAGTATTGTTCTCTCCAAACTTTGGTGACGTTTCATGTGACCTTCAATTTTCTTTGTTTTATCGTCTTTAATAGACCTACCTTCTTCAACATTTAGCTCTTGAAGTATGAATGCATTTGTTCTTTCCTTTTTCCAAGATATTCTTAGAACACGTCTATAACATTTATATTCAAAGGCATTTATGCTCTGTTCAGCTTGTTTAGTAAGTGCCCAGGTCTCACAGGCGTATATTGCAATGTATCTTCAGTAACATGAAATTAAATTGTGTTGCACCTCTCATTTAACCAATTGCTCGACATCAAGGGAACCCACTCCGACTTCATAGGTACTTGTAATTTACGTCCCTAAGTCAAGGACGAGAAGTCAATATTTTAGTCCAGCCTCCGGTTATTAGGGGTTGACACGGCTTCCTCGGCATCAGTACACCGGATACGTTTTGTGGGCCCATATTGTTTTATCTATCAAAAGTGAATCTCACTGAATGACTGACCGGCTGGCACCTTGCTGTCTTGACAGACGATAGTTTGTAAAATGGAGTTACACTTCTCCATAACACAAAGCCTGTGCTGAATTTAGAGACCATGTTTTGCCCATGCAACATGATCCCTCTCTCGGAATATCTAGTGTACTCCAGAGGAAAGGTAACACCAATACGTCAGGAACAAGACAAACTGCAGAAGCTGCCGGATCAGCAAAGGAATGTTTTAACTATCCGCCTGTCGGAGCTTCGATCCCAGACCAGTTGCCAAATCTCACTGGATGCTGGGCAATGAAATGGTGAAGACGGTGAGGGGGGGGGGGGGGGGGTGAAAATGTGGTGTTTACAAGAATGTCAGAATATCGTGGACAGAAAAAAAATACTGAGGGATGGGTGGTTGCGGGATTAACAAGGTCATATATCAAACAGATTCTTCCATTTTCTTACGAAGTCTTTCCATTATAATTTATAGAATTTTACTTGCATGACAGACAAGGTTGCCCTTTTTTTGGAATGAAGCTAGTTCTCTTCCAATCTGTTTGGCCATATACCATATTTCCATATCTTTTTACATAATGCGTGATAGATTTGTATATTTTCTTCTCCTCTCCCTTTATTAATTCAGCTGGTTTCTCATCACATTATGATGATTTACCATTCTTCAGGGTCTTTATGGCCCATGCAATTTCATCCAATGAGGGTTCAGGTTGTGTCTCTGCTGTCGTTGGTTCATGTATCTTATTCATGTCCTCGCAGTCATTCATATCATACATTCCACTGTAGTATTCTTGCCATATTTTTAGAATTTGTGTATATTATGTTATGGTATTTCCCAACTTATCACAGATAACAATTAATTGAGGTTGAACATTTCTTATCAATAACTACATTTCTTTGAACATTTGGTAATCTCTTCCATTCTTATGATATTGCTCTATTCCGGTACATCAATCTTATGTATATTGGTTGTTATCCTTTCTTGTGTTCTTTCTTATTTTTCGAGTTAAAGATTTATACTTCATCTTGCTGTTATCGGTTTTAGGTTGCAGTCCTTTAGTTGTTTTATTAATTCTAACGTGTCTGAAGTAATCCATAGCTTAAGTTGCTTTTTCTTGGTCGGAATTAAGTCTTTGGCTGCTGTTATCAAGACATCTCTGGCTTGTTCAGCCAATTCTTCTGCATAGACATCAATACCCCAAAACGATTCTTCACATTGTATGCCTCTGGTATTTTTGTGAGATTGAAACGAAGTGGCCTTGGTCTTCGGGTAAGCTTTTTGAGTTTTACTTTCACATCTGATTCTAATAACTAATTATCTGTATCACAGTCTACACTTCGTAAGATTTTTGCCGATCTTATGCTTGATCTCCATCTTCTTTGTATTAAAATATAATCTATCTGATTTTTGGTAGTACTGTCCGGAGACTACCATGTGAAGAGTCGTACTGGGTGTTCGTTTAATAACTCATTTTCTGTATAAAAACTCAATTAATTTGTCACCTGCATCATTTCTATTTCCCAGTCTAAATTTTCATAAAAAGTGTCCCTCATTTTCAGCTCTTAGTGTACCCCTACATTTGCATTAAAATCTCCCGTTGTTATTGTTATGTCATTATGAACAATCTTATTTAATGTGTTATTGATGTCTAGGCAGTATAATTTCTTTAAAAATTATTTCTATGTATAAGCTGAAGAGACTAGGGAACAACATGCATCTCTATCGTACACCTCTTTTTGTTTCTATGGTCGACGAATAATTACTTCCGTAACTAATTGGTGCCACTTGTTCTCGATACAAGTTACTAATAAGTCTGATATCCTTTCCGTCTACTCCAAAAAACAAAAAATGAATAAAACATAAAAATATCGAATTCGCCCAACTGCGTATAGAAGCCGTGAGCACCGGGTCGGCTGACAAGTGTCAGTTAATGTATGGAGCATATAATGATAATATAAGGAATCTATACATTAGTTTTATGTGAGGAAAATACTAGGCTAGAGAGACAGAGGAAGACAGATAGAGATGTATGTGGACACTTTATACAAGCAACAATAACGTCATCAAAATACCAGACGGCAGAGGGGGATGGAGGGCCATGTACGCCCTCCTCTGCACTCTTGTTGGCACCGACAGAAGAAGAAGATATTCCATCCATAACAATTACTTACAGCAACGCTTTAAATATAATGTAATACATTCTTATTAAGTTAGTAATAAATACTTTGTCATATCATCATCATGCGCCATGCCGATAAGCGTGGACGGTCATGTTTCTTCATCTTACACGCTCACCATGTCGTGCATCAGCTCCGTGTTCTTGCCTCGTTAAAGCTACAAGGCCAAGCAATTCCAGATATTTATTTTTCTGCCGTCCCCTTGTTCTTTTCCCCTCAATCTTGGCAGCTGTCAGCAAGATCTCTAGATCATTTCTTCTCATGACGTGTCCAACTGATTGTGACTGTCTATGTCTAATTTCGCCAATCAGTTTACGTTTCATCTGCTCATTTGTTTTTCTGTCTCTCGATGGTAATCTTTGCAATTTCTTCAGAAACCACATTTTCACTGTTTTTTCAGCTTATTTGTTCATACCCATGTCTCATATCCATACAAAAGTGCAGATTCTATTTACCATTTCAACAGTCATTTTCTTGTTGAAATTAACATCTTTCTATTGGTCAGTATCGCATCTACTAGAAGTTGCAGATCCTCTTCATTGTCTGCAAAACATGCTGTACCATCTGCATATCTAATGTTATTGACGTTATGCCCCCCAACTGTGATTCCTTTCATATCTTCTAAGTTACGTTGTTATAGCAGAATATTAAATATAATGTATGGATTATTGTTGAATACGCTATACTCTTTTACATAGACAGATTAGGCTACAGTACGATTGTTTAATGATTTCAGCAGACAATATATAGTGTCATATGTGTGTTTAATGTGTGTGTGCGTGTGTGGCGTCCGTGCATGCGTGCGCGTGCGTGCGTGTGTGTGTATGTGTGTGTGTGTGAGAGAGAGAGAGAGAGAGAGAGAGAGAGAGAGAGAGAGAGAGAGAGAGAGAGAGAGAGAGAGAGAGAGAGAGAGAGAGCGTGCGCAAAATAAATTGTTGAAAATTGTGAAATTAACATTAAGTCTCACTGAAGGACGGCTGTACTGGGTCTTCCATAAGCTCTCTTCTGCGCCTCCACAATGTATACATACATACATCTTTTAGGCCAACCCTTGATGCCTACTGCTCACGATAACGTTATCTTTCTCCTGAACGATTCTCTACCTTATTCCTTCTTGCATATACATTCAGGAAGGAGCTGCGTCTCGTTATCAAGCCAAAGTACCTTAACTTCTTTTTCTTCAGCGTTCCGAGCCATTGAGTTTCTTTGCTGTAGATACAATCCGTCTCCATTCGTCTCTCTGGTTGACCTTCTCTTGCCAGTCGTTGATTCCAAGTGCTTATAGGTCTGTATATATATTATCTTTCCATCGTCTTCTTGGTCTACCTCGGGGTCTACAGTTATTTATTTCCTGAGTGTAAGCGAGTTTTGTTTCCCTATTATCTTCCATTCTTTCTATATGCCATTGTAGTCTATTAGACTTCATGGTACCAGTGATTAGCGGGGACTTAAACAGATCATAAATGTTTTTGTTACTTCTTCTTTTCCACTCTCCACTCTGTGTATCCCTAATGGGTTCAAAGATGCGTCTTAAAACTTTGTTCTCAAAGGTTTGTAACAAGGCTTCGTCTCCTTTCGTTGTACTCCAGGTTTCAGAGCCATACAGCACAACTGGTCTGATCAGTGTTTTGTATATTGTGATTTTGGTGTTACGAGATAGCGCATTTGATTTTAGTAGATGTTGTAGTGCATAGTATATTTTATTTCCAGAATTGATTCTAGTTTGTATTTCTTCCCTTATGATGTTGGAGCAGTTGAAGATTGCACCCAGGTATTTGTATGTTTCTGTTCTTTTAATGGTCATATTATCTATTAGTATGTGGCCAGAGTTTTTAGCCATTCCGTCTCTTGATATTGCCATATATTCTGTCTTATCTTGGTTGATAACCAGCCCCATCTTTTGGGCTTTTTCCTTTAAGTTAGTCAATATTTCTAATGTCTTTTGTTCATTTTCCCTTATAATATCTATATTATCTGCATAACCAAGCAGCTTGGATGTTCCTCCAATATCATATTCCTCCTTTACCTTCCTTACAACTTTCTCTAGAGCCAGATTGAAGAGTAGCGGCGATAGTGCATCACCCTGTTTCAAGCCAGATGTTATTTGGAAAGGGTCTGATTTCCTGCCTTTATATGTTACTATATTATAAGTATCTTCCATGCATAGTCTGGTCATGTTGATTAACTTCCTTGGTATTCCAAATTCCTGCATAGCATTCCATAGACTATTCCTATGGACACTATCATAAGCCTTTTTAAAATCCACAAAACTGTTATAGAGATCTCTTTTATATTTCAAATTTTTCTCGGCTATTTGTCGTAAGATAAATATCTGATCTATTGTTGATCTGTTTTGTCTAAAACCCGCCTGGTAGTCACCTAATATGTCTTCTGAATATGGTTTTAGTCTATTTAGTAATACTGCGGATAGTATCTTATAGCTTGTGAACAGTAGTGATATTCCTCTATAATTTTCACATTGGAACTTGTCTCCTTTCTTAAAGATAGGTATCAATAATGACTCTTTCCAATCATGGGGTAATTCTTCTGTCCTCCAGATTTTTATTATTAGTTCGTATAGCTTTAGATGTAATGCATGGCCACCTGCCTGTATAAATTCTGCAGCAATTCCATCAGCCCCAGTTGTCTTATTGTTATTAAGTCGTGTGATTACATATAGGATTTCTTCAAATGCAGGTTCTTCAATTTGTGGTTCACACGTTAGAACCTCTTCCTGTGGGAAAGTGTTACTTGGAGCTTCACAATTTAGTAATTCAACAAAATATTCTTTCCATGTGTTGCACATTTCCTCATTGGTATTTATCATATTCCAATTTTTGTCTTTTAAACCATATGTGTTGTGTTGGTGCCCTCGTTTCATTGACTTCAGTTCTTTAAAAAACTTTCTGGATTCGTTTTTCTGGTGATTAGTTTCCATATCTTTGATTATATTACTCATATATTTTCGCTTCTGCTGTCGAACTATTTTTGTAGCCTCTTTACATTCATTTCTATATTGCTCTTCCTTTTGGATATTGTTGATGTCATTTAACCATAAATGTCTGGCATTCTTTTTCCTAATGACTGCTTCTTCACATTTTTGATCGAACCATCTGTTCTTTCTATGCATGGTTAACACACCGAGACATTCTTCTGCGGTAGATTGAATTGTATTCTTGCTGTTCAACCAAGTTTGGTCAACGCTTTCCTCCAAAGGGTTTTGCAGAGTTTCAAGTTTACATTTTATTTCATCTGTAAATGTCTCTTTGACTGTGATTTCTTGTAGTTTTTCTCTGTTATATGTTGGGTGTAATCTTTGTAATTTTGTATAGAAAGCACTCTTAAGTGTTATTTAAAATTTTGCTCCAACGAGGAAGTGGTCGCTGTGGCACTCAGCTCCTCTATAACTTCTAACTTGTTGTATGTTCGATGCATTACTGTTGTTAATTAAAATGTGATCTATATTATTATAGCCGGCTTCGTGGCTTAGAGGTTATGACTTTTCTCCGTAATCTCATATACTCTCGTCGGTAACGTGATGACGGTGAGAATCAGCAGTGGTTCGAATCGCATCGGTAACTTACCGGGTATGTGAGCCGGCCGCTCAGAAAGCAATGGCAAACTACTGAGCGTTATCTAGCCAAGAAATCAACATACAGCTGAAAGATGCTGGTGTTGACAGCGATGTCCTGTAAAGGATATGCAAAAAAAAAAAAAATATTATTATAGGTTCTCTTGTCACATGATTTCCAAGTTTGTTTGTGTATATCCTTTCTTTGTACTTTGGTACTGCTAATCTGCAGTCCTTTAAAGTACCTTAACTGAGTTAATCAAATCTCATTTAGTAATATTATCTTTACTCTCAGTTTCTATAATACTACTTTCTTTTTATCCCTCTCATGATATCTTGATCTCATCTCATCTCATCTCATCTCATCATCTCATCTCATCTCATCTCATCATGTTCCTCTTGTACCTTGCGGTGTCGAGGTGAAGTATAAACAGCGGGAGAGTGCCCGCATATGGGCTTCATGTATCGATATTCCCATGGACTCTGCTATTCCCTGCGTCCGTCGTTTACGTGGTAGGTCTCTTCCTCCGCTTCCGTTTGGTCTATACATTATTGCTTGTTGTGGTATACTATTAGTTGTTAACCTGCTTGCATGGCCAAACCATTTTACTTGCTGCCTTCTAATAAAATCTAGCGTTGTTATAACCCCCACTTTAGTCCTGATTTCTTAATTTCTGATCTTATCGCTTCTTCATACACTGATTTATGACATCTATTTTTCAATTTCCTCATTCTCTTCATATTCTAAAGACATAAGAGATACTGCTTTCGGGAGAATCTATGACAGTCCGCAGCTGTGTTTCGAACGCGGGTATGCGAGATTATGAACTGCGCCCGTAACCTCTTCGCCACGGAACCGGCGACTTATAAGTAGAGTCAAGAAAAACAGACATCACTGGTAGACAATCAGAGAAGGACACCACTGGTAGACAATCAAAGAAGGACACCACTGGTAGACAATCAGAAAAGGACACCACTGGTAGACAATCAGAGAAGGACACCACTGGTAGACAATCAGAGAAGGAAACCAACAACGTGTGAACTTAGACTTGCCTGACCGGTCTTCACGAAGAGCTGATTAAATGAAGAAGAGTAAGAGTTCTGTGGTAACTCGATTACTGTGATTCCCTTTGGATTATGTGGTATTAATCACTTACATTTTAAAGTAGGTGCACTAGCAAATGTGTTTGCCTATCAGAACAGTGTTACGGATTCAATCCCCACCAGAGATAATATGTGTTTGTTTGTTTGTTGCTGTTTTATTTTTCGACCAGCAAGGCTCTGTAGTAGTCACAACCTCAACAATTTTTACAAGAAAATGTTCACAATTTTCTGGGAATTCACTGTGATAGAAAGGCGACAGGGAAGGAAGTTGACAATGGCGACTTCGAGTCCGTGATCTTGAATACGTGAAGCCTCACACTTCTCATGCCAATTTCAGTATCTGCTATGAGACTACCCATACCTTTGTATACACACATGCAACACTGAGAACCCTAAGAAAAGTATAACTTCACAAACCGACATGAGAGTATATTACAACAATATAATAACTTCATAAAACAAATTGAGAGTATATTTCAACAATAAAATAACTACACAAAACAAATTGAGGGTATATTACAACAATATAATAAATTCATAAAACAAATTGAGAGTATATTTCAACAATAAAATAACTACACAAAACAAAATGAGGGTATATTACAACAATACAATAACTTCATTAAACAAATAGAAAGTATATTACAACAATAGAATAACTTTAAAAAGCACTATGAGAGTATATTACAACAATAAAATAATTTCACAAAACAAATTGAGAGTATATTACAACAATTGAATAACTTTACAAACCAGCATGGGATTATATTACAACAATAGAATAACGATAAAGGAATCGAAATTATAACCAATAAACACACTGAAAGTATATTACAACACTCTATGACACTTATAAAATGTAAAGTTGTCTTCATTCATGCATTCATCCATTAGCATGTCCTTTGCAGACCCTTGCTCCCTTTACAACCTTCCGGAAAACTTCTCGATCACAAGCAAGATGTCCCGCGTCCGATACACCCATCTGGAGATCATCCGCCACATCCCGCATCCATCTTCTCTTTGGCCTTCCTCTTCCTCTCTTCCCAGACATATACCCCTCAAATTTTACTTGCATGACTGATCAGAGCAATAGTTCTATAGTTGGTGCATAATTTCAGGTTGCCCTTTTTTTTGGTATTGGAATGAAGATAGTTCTCTTCCAATCTTTTGACCATATTCCAGTTGTCTTAGCTGTCTAAATATACGTTCTAAAAGCTGAAGTTGATTTTTACATTGCTGGATTTCCAATGTTTTCCTACCACACTGAAGCTTTGGTATAGGTGGACTTCAAATGACCACTCATCTTGTAAACTGACTTTTGACTCTGCCGCATATTCTTCCCACACAAGCACACACACACACACACACACACACACACACACACACACACACACACAAACACACACACACACACACACTGAATCTTTAAGCCCAGTTTCAACAGCCTTGTCCCGGAGAAAAGCGTGGGTGAAGAGCAAACAGTATCGTGAATACATAGAATATAGAATAGTAAGAAGACACTTGAACAGAATAATAAAGAGAGACAAACAAACAGACTGGGAGAAATATGCAGAAACCCTAAATAAAAGCTACAAAAAGGCAACTAGATACTTCTACAAAAAGATAAGTGCAATGAGAACCAGGGCAGAACCCTTTCAAACAACTGAAATCATTAACAGCGAAAAAGGAGAACCAATAAGTGAACAACAAGAAATTCTAAGAAGATGGAGGCAATACTTCGAACAACTTCTCAACACTCCATCAGATGCCACAGGAATTCAGGAAACCGACACATATGCCATCAAAGAACTACAACTATACATAATGTAAGAAGGTATTGGAGAAGACATCCGATTAGCCCCATTAAATAAATCACCGGGACAAACGAAATGCCAAATAAACTAATTAATGCAGCAAGAGAAGTCGGAACATCATGGCTACATAGACTATTTAACCATGTTTGATTAGAACAACAGACACCACGAGTCTCGGGAAACGCAATAAGTATATAAATTTGGAAATTCAAAGGCTGTAACAGAGGTAAACCACTTATAAGTCATACTGGAAAAATATTTTGCAAAATTCTTGAGAAAAGCTTACATCCTACAATAGAACCCCGGCTAATCGAAACACAACTTGGATTTAGGAAAAACAAAGGATGCACAGATGCCATCTTTGCTCTTAGACAACATATGAAAAGCAATCGAATTTAATGAAACACTCTACTTAGCCTTTGTCGACCAAGAAAAGGCATTTGATAGAGTAGATAAAAACTAGTTGTGGGAGTCTCTGTGGCGAAGTGGTCAAGCCGTTTGGCTTGTGATCCGAAGGTTGTGGGTTCGATACCGGGCCGCACCCTTCGGTTTACGAGTTAAATGTTTCGGAGACTCCTGTGGGTCGTCGGTAAAAGCTACGGAGTTCGTGCTTTGTGCGACGCTTTCCGCGCTGCGGAAAGAGACCGAGCCATATGGGATAAACCTCGGTGCGATGAAGTCGACCCTGTCGACTTTAAGCGACTTTAGTTGTGGGAAATCCTTAAACGATATGGAATGAGTACACATCTAAGAAACGTATGTAGAAGTTTACACAATAGCAGTGAATGCATAGTGATAACAAATGGAGGACACTCAGAACACTTCATCATAAGATCCTGAGTGCGACAAGGTTGTGTCATGTCCCCTCTCGTGTTCATAACCTATATAGACAAGATATTTAAAGAAACCAGCCAAATAGAGACCGTAACAATACCGCCTGACGAACAAATCACAGAAGAAAAATTAATGGCAAATTACACCATTAAAGATCTCCTATTTGCGGAAGATCAAGCACTAATAGAAAAATCAGAAGCAGAATTACAAGATCACATGAATAGTCTAAACGAAGTGTGTAAGGAACATAACATGTATATTAGTGTAAGTAATACAGAGATAATGACTATAACCAAAGAAGTAAAACAACAAAGACTCATCTAACAGACCAACACCTGAAACAAGTAAAGAGCTTCAAGTACTTAGGAAGTATAATATCCTCAAAATATCGAAAACAGATGCAATAAGGCAAACCAACTCATTGAACAAATGGCACCAATACTAAAGAACAAACACGTATCAATAGTTACTAAGAAAGCACTCTACAAAACAATCTTCCTACCAACGCTATGCTACCAATTCCAAACCTGGACAAAGACAGAAAAAGAAGGTGGGGGGGGGGGGGGAATAGAGAGGGAATCACAACAACAGAAATGAGATTCCTGAGAAGAATACTCAGTGTATCAATAAGAGAGAATATCACAAATGAAGAAATCAGGACTAAGATGAGGGCTATAACATCGCTAGATTTTATCAGAAGGCAGCAAGTTAAATGGTTTGGCCATGTAACTAGATTACCAACTAACCGTATACAACAACAAGCAATGACGTACAGACGAAACGGGAACAGAAGATGAGGCCGGCCATGTAAACGATGGTCAATGGGAATAACCCTGGGAGTCCCATAAACAGGCACTCTCCCGCTGTTTATGCCTCACCTCGAAAACGCAAGGTATAAGATGAACAAGATGGGACGAGATAAGTACCGGAGAAAACTGATAATGATACGCACCCATTATAGAGGAGGGTAGGGTTGTACTTTTCCACAATGACAAATAGTGTTCAGTCCTAGTTATCTGAACATACAGCAGCTGAGCTGAACTGAGCTAAGAACTGACCTCAGGATATTCCCATACGCGCTCCGTCCCCTCGTTTAACAGCCAGCGAAGAGTAACTATACAGCAAAGATTTATATCATGGCGTAGTTTTCTCATATTCTGAATATCAATGCCTCTACAACAGACGGAGACTGTCCTCGGTCATTTAAATATGCATCACAGATTAAGGTCATAGCGTAGTTTTCTCAAACTCTAAATATCAATGCCCTTACGTCAGACGTGGGCAGTCCTAGGTCATCCGAATATCAGTGCCTCAACGTTAGACGATGGCAACTTTTTTTCTGCAAAGGGCCATTGGCATACTTATAACACCACTCGCGGGCCACACAAAATTAGCAACTGAAAAGTAACTTAGACTGCTATATTTTGTCAAACGTGTAATTAACTCACGCCTAATTATTATATCTTGTATATTTCTGAAAATATTTTCACTATACAGAGGAAACAGATCTGGAGACCTTACACATCCCTGTCTCTCACCTCTCTTAATAGGCTGATATTGACCTATCTCAATATCAATTCTGATGGCAGCTTGTTGTTTCCAATATATGTTTTTTACAAGTCTAAGTTATTTGCCATCAATTTGTAGATCTTCAAGCATCTCTATCATGTTGACATGATTACTCTATCGAATGCCTTTGTGTAGTCAATAAAGTAAAGATGTATATCTTTATTTACTTCTATAGAACGTTCAATTACTGTTCTCAGCATGTACATAGCATACAAACCCACAATGTTCTTCTCCTAATTCGGGTTGTATTTTATTCCTAACTCTTTGCATGATAATTCTAAGCAACATTTTAGTGATGTGAATCATTATACTAATTGTTCGATGTTGATAACATTCCAAGGCTTCTGATTTATTTGGGATTGCAATTAATACATAATTACATAATTCATGAGGTATATCTTCATTATCATATATTGTGTTCAGCAGTCAGGTGACTTGATCTATTCCATATTATTCTAATGCATTAATAATTTCTGTTGTGATGTTGTCTTAACAGCGGGGGTATTGCCAGTTTTCATATGGTTAAGAACATTCTGAACCTCCATCTTCAAAATTGACGGTCCTTCATTATTATTTTGAATATCATACTGTTCTTCTCTGTTATCATCATAAAAGTTTTTCACATAATCTTACCATACATTTATAATCTGATCTTTTTCTATTATGATTGTCCATCTTTTGTTTTTAGGCAGCCTGCTGATGCACGTGTTCTTTTATTAATAAGCTTCTGAATTCTTGTGTGCATTGATTTGGTATTTTTACTCTTGTGTTGGTTTCTTTCTTTTTTTTCAATTTCTATGCAATTTTTCTCGAGCCATGCTTCTTTTGCCTATTTACATAATGTTCTGATTTTTCTGTAAATTTTTTTCATATTTGCCAGGATTATTTTTATTGTTTCTTCTTGTTTCCATTGAAAAATGTCTTTAGTCATCCATTTCTCACGACCCACTTCCTTTAATTTTGGAATAGTTGTTTCTGCAGTCAAACTGATTGAATTCTTCCACATTTCCTATTGATCATCCACATCTTCAAATGGGATCTCTTAATCAGACAGTATATCAAATCTCTTCTTTACTTCTATGTTAAAATTGTCGTGTATTACCTTGTTAGTTTTCAATGTAAACAGATCATATTTAGTGTTTCCTGGTGAATACTTGACTTTCTTTAACTTTACCCTCAATGTTCCTGTAATTAATATGTGATCCCTGCAACAGTCATCATTGGGAAATGATTTTGCGATTGTTAACGAATTTCTAAACCTTCTGCTAATCGGGATGTAATCAATCTGGTTTCTATTTCTAAGTCTGCTATCCTCCATGTCCATAATCATCTAGGATGTTGTTTAAACCATGTATTTCCTACAATCATTTCCTGCTATTTTTGCCCATTCTACAAGTCTGTATCCTCTTTCCTTTCGCTCTGCCAAACCATTATTACCTACTGTGCATCCATCGCCTTGATTTCCCAATTTTGCATTGAAGTCAACCATTATGATATTTATTTCTGAATTTTTACATTTCTTCAAAGCATACTCCATGTCATTATAAAATTCCTCTATACATCTTCATGACATTCTCCTGTTGGGGCATGTATTTGATTGACCTTTATGTTAAAAGGTTCTTTCGTAGACGGGAAATGCACTGTGTTATGCCTTTCGAGTAGCACTTGCCACAGCCTTAATTTAGCGTCAAATAATTTCACGTTTGAAAGCCGGGGGAAGGGGTGGGGAGGGGGGGGGGTGGAATGAAAAGCTGATTGGGGTCTCTGCAGCTTGTCGTTCAGCTCTGAGAGGTACTTGGCAATGTCCACCACGAACGCTAGATCATACAGCTTCTTGCTGTCATAATGTATCCTGACAGGATGTCCCTTCATGTCCATGAATTGCTTGATTTGATCCCTCAATCTGTGAAACCCCATTTTAACAAAATGTTTGCATAACATCACTGTTGCCGTCACATTGTTGAGCCGCAACACTTGTGTGCAGATTATTTTGGTGTATTATGCAGTGGCAAATAATTACACCACTTAGATCAAGACTGAGACGATTCAGTTCTTTCTTTACAAAAGTAAATAACTCTTTCTTTCGAGCCAACCATGGCTGGAGTTCTGTTTGTAACAAGGCTACTTACCTTTTCGAATACTGGCTCAGGTTGTTTAATTGAGAAACAAGTCTCTGAAACAAGCCCTCACCTCGTGTAGTGCCATGCATGGCTTCAATTTGTTCCATGCTCTTCATCTTGCGTGTCACACTCTGCAATTATGCAACAGTCATTAGGGCAATATTTGTTAGGTGTATTGTCTCGTCACAAGCCAGAGAGAAAAATTGGAAATATGCAAAATTATTCAGTGTTCCTTCACTAGCTTGTGCTATGTCAGTAATCCGATCTGAGATTGTTCTACACGAAGCCTCAGCTTCTTTGCGACTAACTATCTAACTACATAACTCGTCTTAATAAATTTCTCTTTTTGTCATTACTAGGACTAGTGAAAGCCGTTGTGAGTCCAAACTCCGCTGAAGAGAACTGTTTTTATCCAGACGCATTTGACCTCCCAGTTCATTTGGTTGTTATGTTGTTTGTCCATCAAGAATGATGATGACCATTCATTTCATCCAGTGGGGTTGAAGGTATGGAGCCGTGGGTTCTAAGATGGCTGATAAGGCCTATTTTGGCTCGAAATGTTCTTTGACAATGTGGGAAAGGAATGCTTGACGTTTCTGGAGGAGGATTTCCTGCAGTAGTTTTTCTGTCCTGCCTTTTCTTCACAGCTCTTGCAGTCCTGGTTGCCTCACATATGACTGCACCCTTGCGTAATGATGCACGCCACGAATTTCGGTCTCTGGCTGCAGCCTCCCAGGTGTCATGATGAATTCCAAAAGCCTTCAGTGAAATTTTCAGAGTGTCTTTAAAGAGTTTCCTCTGGCCACCTTGGGAGCGTTTACCACAACGCAGTTCGCTGTAAAAAAATTCGTTTAGGGAGCCTGTGATCTGGCATGCGAGTCAAGTGACCAGCCCAGCGAATCTGATTCTTCATCTGTAGAGTGTGGATACTGGGCATGGATGCTCTTTCTAGGACTTCAGTGTCTGGAATCTTGTCTTGCCATTTAATCTTCAGTAGCTTCCTTAGGCAGACTGTGTGGAAGTGATTTAATTTCCTAGCGTGTCGCTGATAAACAGTCCAGGTTTCACAAGCATATAGCAGTGTGGATAATACAACTGCTTTGTAGACTTTTAGCTTTGTTTGCAGGCTTATTCCAGTTCTATCCCATACATTCTTGTGCAGTCTGCCAAAGGCCGCACTGGCCTTGGAGATTCTTGCATTCACTTCGTCATCAATTGTGGCAGCTTGTGACATAGTGCTGCCAAGATAGGTGAATTTGTCCACAACACTTAGTCTATGATCATTCACTTTGATATTCGGCAAAGTGTGATTGTTCCCTGGAGCTGGCTGGTACATAACTACAGTCTTCTCCAAGTTGATATTGAGCCTAAAGTTGGCACAGGCATGTGAGAAAGCTGAAACATTGTGTTGCATGTCCGCCTCTGAGTTGGCGTACAGAGCGCAATCATCAGCAAACAGGAGCTCTCTGACGGTGTCGCTGTTAATTGTGGTTTTAGCTTTCAGCCTTCTGAGATTGAATAACTTTTCATCCATACGGTAGTTGATGTCTATTCCAATGTCGTCGTTCTCGAAGGCATTCATTAGCATGGCTGAAAACATGAGGCTGAACAGTGTTGGTGCCAGGACACATCCTTGCTTCACTCCATTGGTGACAGGAAAGGGTTCAGACAGTTCGCCATTTTCCTGTACTCTTGCCTGCATGCCATCATGAAATAGCCGCACTATTTGGACAAACTTTCGTGGACAGCCATATTTTGCCATAATCTTCCACAGTCCTTCTCTGCTGACTGTGTCAAAAGCCTTGCTAAGGTCAATGAAAGTGGAGAACATTTCGCAGTTCTGTTCCTGACATTTCTCTTGCAGCTGCCTTGCAGCGAAAATCATTTAGTTAGCAAGCTCTGAAATGTAATAGCGCTACAGATTGGCTTTTTTTTTCATTGCTGCTAACGCATCACCGTATACAAAGTACACAGATGTGCCTTGGTCTGCAACATTATTAATTTGATTTGATTGTTATTCTAAATGTGTTAACATTTTTTCGCAAAGCGTACACTTTCATCCTGCCTGGCACTGACTGTCTTCTGAGTTACCGCCATACAGGCTACTGGAGCCGACGAGACGTAGACGTATTTGACCCGCTATGTATTCGTACGTGTCCTGACGATCCCATAATAGACTATCCTCACAATTTACGTTAATATTATGATTCACTTAATATAAATTGATTGGGGGGGGGGGGAAGAGCTTCAAGATTTATTGGAATTTCGAGTTCCACAAGTAGTTGTCTAGACAGGGCCAGACAAAAACATTTTGCGGGCCGTATAAGGTCCGCTGGCTCCCCACCTCCGCTCTACAATTTTTCCTTATAAAGAGAACCTGTGGGCCAAAAATATCATGAGAAATGTCAGAGATGATATAACCAAGGAACAATATGATGCCCTAAATATCGATCGTTGTGAAATATCCACATTATTGAATGGTATAGCCATAGGAAAACGAATAACCTCAATCCATACAAATAGTGAACATCATAACGTATATCTTAACATAGCATAAACAAAGATAACACTGATCTACACACATTTTTGAGCTTTAAATGTTATAGCTGTTTTTGTGTAATTTTGTGTTGGTGATTCCAAAAATGTAATCAGATATTTGTTTTGTTTTTTTCTTAACAGCTCTAGTTTTTTTAGAATAACTAATAATGACCTTTTTAGTTTCGCAATTGTTATGCACAAGCCAAGAGGAAGGTGCTATCAGTGGCATTTTGACTGCAATCTGCATTCGTATTATATGTTGTTGTTGTTTTTTTTTTTTTTGCATATCCTATTTCCAGGGCATCGCTGTCAACACCAGCATTTTACTGCTGTTGTGGATGTCTTGGCAAGTTTACGTTCAATAGTTTGCCATTGCTTTCTGAACGACCGACTCCCTTTCCAACACGTTAAAACCCAACGTGATGCTGTCTGCTGCCAAATCGGTCGCAGCTGTGTTTCGAACACGGGTAAACTGGCTTACGAATCGCGTCCGCAAGACCTTAGCCACGGAGACCGGCTTATATGTATTTACTGTGCATTAATTGCCTTCATATAAAACACTAAAAAATTTATTACAACTGTATCACTAGCATTTTTTCATCTGAAGTCAACAGACAAAAATCTTCTGTCCGAGGACTTCCTGGAATGTGATATGCCAGGACAGTCTTGCTTAAGGGTCCAACAGTAATCTGCCATCATGTGGTATTCCCAAAGTCCCTTGTATCTCTCTTCCATTGTTTTTATATGTTGGTGAAATCTTTCACCTTGCTCCTCACTAAAGTCGCCAAGATTCTCGGGAAAGAAATGTAATTGGTTATGAAGGTAGTGCAATTTATGCTCATGTTGCATCCAAGCTTATAAAATCTCGACAGCGTGTTTACAACTAATTCAGAATAATTGTCTGCTTTAAAGTTAGCGAGAAAGTTTTGCACAACTAAAACAAATGATGATCAGGCTGTGGACTCTGTTATGTTCATCGAATAAATAAAAATTTGGATCGCTTATTAACTTTCTACTTTGAGATCCATCAAAAATTCCAGCTTTTAGTTTTTCTATGCTCAATTCCCAAAACTTTCCGCATAAATACTTAAAACAGATGCCATCATTGTTCAGTGCCTTAACATATTGATTCATCAAGCCATCATCGAGAGGCTTGTTGGCAATATTTTCTTCTCCAGCTTGAACTTAAATTCATCCCTCAACGGCCACTATTTCTTTGTCCAGTGCATATATTTTGCCCTGCTATCCCACATACATATAAAGCATGGATATTTGGCTAATCCCCTTTGCTGTCCAAGCAAGAAATGCATCATTTTAAGATCTACACAACCATCCAGTTATGTTCTAAATACTTCATTTTTTCCCCCAGAACTGTGCTTATTGTACGAGTATATTACTCCTCCTTCATTTTAGTAGAATAGGCAATTGGAATTGAGCCATGTTTGTTACCATTGTGTAAGAGAACACCTTTAAAGCTTCTTTTAGAGCTGTCAACAAAACGTCAAAATTCAAATGGTGTATTACACCCATTTCGTTTACATCACCTCCTACATTAGTAATAATAATAATAATAATAATAATAATAATAACAAGTCTTTATTTTTAAAGGGTTAAGAATTGGGCACGCAGGCCCGTCTGACATTCTGCCCTTCTTCTCTATTTCCTCTCATACATTCTTTCATTCAACATCACTTATGAAGCAACTTTTGACAACAAAAGAACATTAAAACGCATGAAAAATAATCAATAACAAATGACTCACTGAGGCATTGTTTAACATGGGCATTATAAATACCTAAGGAGGGTGTAACGTGCCATACATAAGGGAATGTTTTTTGGCTAGTTGTCGTTTGAGATAAGTTACCATTATTGTCTTTTTTGTGTTATTTGTTATGGGGGCATGTAGTCTGTACTAAGGTAGTGTTCAAACAGGTTGCGAATGTATGTATCATGATTGGTGGTGTCTTTGATTTCTTGTGGAAGATTGTTCCACAACTGAGCGGCAGAGTATGCTAAGCTTGTTTTATATAAGTCTATCCTAGGTTTAGGGACATGAAGTATATTTAGTCGTTCGCTATGTCTAGCGTTATATTTAAACAATGGCCAAAGGTAGCTTGGAGCATTTTGAAATAGGATTTTGTGAATTAGTTTGGTCTTATTAAAAAGCAGGCGCTTGTGGAGTGGCAGTAACCGGAGACGTTTATATAGGTTAGCATTGTCGGTAAGCTTTTCACCATTAATTAAACGCACTGCCCTTTTCTGGAGTGAATATAGGCGTTTTGTTATTGATTTGGAGCATCCATCCCAGACTGTGGAGCAGTAATCAATATGTGTTTGTATATGAGAAGTATAGAATATCTTTCTTGTGTTTTCGTCAAGGAAATTTTTAATTTTGGCAAGTTGGTATACTTTTTTGGCTATTTGTTTAACTAGAGCATGAACATGTGAGTTAAAAGTTAGATTTTGATCTATGATAACACCCAGTGTCTTGTGCTCGGTGACACTTTCTACAGGCGTGCTGCCAATGTGCAGCTGAAGAGTTCTCTGCGAGTTTAGAGTGTGAAGTCTTTGCCTGGTTCCTATTAACATAGACTTTGTTTTAGTAATGTTAATTTGCATGCGGTTTGCATGACTCCAGTTAACTACACTATTTATTTCCTGTTGCAAGGATAATTCTAGCACATTACGATCAACAGCGTTTGTATATACTGTGCAGTCATCAGCAAATAGATCGCAGGACGACGACAGATTTAATGGAAGATCATTTATATAAATGGCAAATAATAGAGGGCCAAGAATAGACCCCTGAGGTACTCCAATATTAATGGTAATGGCTTGAGATAAAACTTTATTGTGTGATACTACTTGCTTTCTGTCTAATAAGAATGATTTTATTAATGTCACTATATTAAAACTTACTTTCATTGTTTCTAGTTTTTTAATTAGAATAGTATGATCTATCATATCGAATGCTTTCCTAAAGTCTATAAACACCGCTCCACATAGAGTATTGTTATTAATATTTTGATGCCAGTTTTCTATCATGTTTGTTAGTGCCGTATGGCAAGAATATTTTGGCCGAAATCCTGACTGGCTGTCAACTATCAGTTTATGGCGAACTAAGTGATCTAGTGTTGTTTTGTGGATGTGCTTTTCTAGCGGTTTGGATAATGAGGATAATATGGAAATTGGTCTATAATTACTCATGAGACGATCGTCTAGAGGACCAGCTTTTAAATGAGGATACACTTTAGCGATTTTAAAGGCTGATGGGAAGTGACCTCTGGTTAGACATTGATTATATATAAAAGTTAGTGACTCGCAGATCGCCGGTGCAGCATGGCGAAGGATCCGACTACTAATTCCATCTAGTCCTGATGAGTTATTGTTTTTTAGATTACGGAGATGAGTAAATACTTCACTTGTCGTCATTAGCGGTATGTTGGAGGAAATGTGTCCATAGCATTTGTTCTCACAGAATGATGATAATAAAGATATGTCATGAGGCGCATCTGGTATTGCAGCCTTCAGTTGGTTTATGTCGGACTGAAAGTATCTACTGAATTGATCACATGTAACCTGATTTGATGGTAATGATTGTGATGATTTGTGTTTGTTTGTCAAGGTATTAATTGCTTTCCATATATCTTTAGTGTTGGTTTTATCTATTACTATGTTCTTAAAATAGTTTTTCTTTTCCTTCCGAATAACATATTGAACTTTGTTTCTCAGACTACGGTACATAGTTAGATCTCTATTTTTGTGAGCCCTGTCGCGATCTCTCATAAGTTCAACTACCTCCTGTGTGATCCACGGAGGCTTTGTGTGATGTTTAACACGAACTTCCTTAAATGGAACATGTTTATCAAATATACTTAGAAAGGTCTTTAGCCAGTGGTCCAGAGCATCGTCTGGGTCAGGAAGCTGGTAAACATAATCTAGAGATGAGTTGACCAAATCTTGTAAGAAGACGTCTCGATTGAAATTTTTGTAATTTCTATATTTTATACTTATATGTTTGTGTTTGGGAGTTTTGGTGCCCCTTTTCGACCACGTGCAACATACTGGATAGTGATCGCTCATTGCATTGATAGGTACACTACATTCTGTGATGTTATCAGCACACGTAGTATAAATATGATCTATAAGTGTTGCAGATGATTTAGTATTCTAGTGGCTTGTTTGACTAACTGTTGGAAATTATATGACTCTATTATGTTTTCCCATGTTTTGTTTGATTTGTTAGCGTCTATGTTGAAGTCACCTAGCAATATTATTTCCCTAGCATTACTAAAGACTACATCCATCATAGTGGTGAATTTTTCATACCAGATATTTCCTGCACTGGGGTTTCGATAAAGATAGCCAACTACTAGCGGTATGCAATTTTGAAGTTTAACCTCTATCCATACACACTCAATCTCACAGGTTTCAAAGTCTAGCCTGCGGTGGGCGTTAAGCGAGTTGGAAATATAAACTGCAATACCCGTCTCTTGTTTCTGATAGGGATCTCTTCTAATGGTTTTAAAACCTCTGATAGCGATGTCATCATCTGAGATGTTGCCATTTAATCGACTTTCGCTAACGCCAAACATGTGAAAATTTTGATTAAGTATAAGTGATAGTTCGGGCAGCTTCCCTAATAGATGGCATATGTTTACATGCCCGATTCTGAGCCCATTATTCCTGAGCCAGTGTTCGTACTTATTAGACATTTCAACAATGCGTAATCACAAGTTTAAAAGCAAAACACACACACACAAAGTGAATACAACTTACGTCCCTTATTACAAAACACACTCTAAAGTACAGAGAAACAGTAATATCTCTGTAAATATATAAAAATACGTACACAGATCCGTAAGGAAGAGCAGTGAAGACCCCCTCACTCACCGTGAAAACACAATTAGAATTATTATAAAAGCTATACAGCTAAGTACTATCAATTAATATAAAGTCAAAACCAGTCAATGTTTGTAATAACTTATAACCTAATACGTTACTAGATCAAGTTATAACCAAATATGCAGATAAACGTTTAAGGAGAGGCTCTTTCTTGTACCGAGATCCGGTGTAGCTTTGTCTTAAGTTGCTAGTAAATACCAGGTTGTGTTGGTTGTTGGTATAGCGACATTATAAGTGCTTGACGAAGTGTAGCTGGGCTATACCGTGTGAGGTGCAACCATTCTGGATTACAATTAAATGGGTACTGATGATGTCTCATGGGTATGTAATGACTACCAACTAGAGCCTCTGGTTGGTGGCTAACAGGAGGTTGTGCTGGCACGTCGTTGTTGCTGAGAGTCGGATCCTTTCTGGGGAGAATAGGAATCATATCTTCGTAATTATTACCCTCCTGTGTGAAAGACGACGTATTTAACGGACTTGGTGTTGTGGTAGTGTCCCGTCTGGCTTGGATTTCAGGTGCAGTGGTTATGAGTGGTCTGCACACTTCTGTCCTATTGGTACTTGATGTGACGGGAGTATGTCGTCTGGCTTGAGTTTCAGGAGTAGCTAAAAGTGTCCGGCGCGATCCCGTATTGGATGTATGGTATGTCCGTTCTGGATATTTTAAATTCTTGGCGAGAAAACTGGTGCCCAATGTAGATAAATGTATTTGATCCTTGTAAAGACTCTTTTTTGGTGCACCAGCCTGTGAAGTGAATGATGCTGTATTGTTGATGAATTGTATCTTGTTTTGAGAACAGAACTTCTGCAACATGTTGTTATTTATGTCAGCTAGACGGCGCTGGTGTCCATAACTCGGTGATATGATGGAGGAGAAGAAAATGGATGAGTTAGGAAAAGTGTGACGTAATCCGTTCAAGAGTGCCAGCAGTTGAGACCCTGTGATTTGTTGGTTGTTCATGGTGTCGGTGATGCCAATATGTACGCTTGCCCTTCTGACACTATGATTAACAGCCAACCTGCTAATCTTGTCTGTTAGCCGGTCTACACCAGCCCCAGGCAGTGGGATTATTGAAACAATGTCTTTGTCTGATGTGGCCATCCTGTCGCTGTATACACCTTTCATTAAGGAATCGCCTAGTATAATATGTGTACAGTCAGGTCGTGCTGTCTGTACATGTTGGTTGTCAGCACGTCTCGACCGTTGTTTCATCCATTTCCGATTATCAGCAGTCTTTATGTCTCCATGTGGTTCTCCCGATGTATCTTGTTGGCTTGTCTTGCCCGTTTGCAGCATGTTAAAGCACTGTAAGTTTTCTGGTGACTTTTCTTGAAGTACTTCAAACCTATTGCTTATTTTGACGTCAATGGGGTAGACTGCTTGTTGTTGTTTATCTTCGTCTGCACATTGAGGTATTTGTTGTTTTTTATCTTCCTCTGCGCGTTGAGTTGTTTTCATAGTGATTATCTGTTCTGGGTGGGATTGAGCTTCCCCAAGATTTCCCAAGGATGAAGCGGTTGCTTGAAAATTACATGCTTCTTCGGTTTGGTTTGTAGAGGACGCATTCTGTAAGATTTGAACTGTATTTCTCAGCAGCAAATTTTCGTCTCGCAGGAGTGCGACTTCTGTCTTGAGAGCATTGTAATCACTGCTTATCTTGTTGTTTGCTTCAATGTTGGTTGAAACAGTGACAATGAGCGCCTTTAGTGATTGTTCTAGTTCCTCAATGCGCTGTTTACAGTCGCACGAATGTCCATTGATAGTTAAGATGCTATTGTTATCTGAGGCAGGTACTTCTTCAACAATGTCAACATTGGGTTCTATGTTGTTTTGGATACGCTCCATTGGGTATTCAATAGCCAAGAGCGCTGGTGGGTTGGCAGGCCTCGTGTTGAAGTTGTCATGTACACTCATCGTATGAGTAGATTCGGTGAATGTCTGTGTCGAGTTTTCAAGTTCAACAAAATCTACTTTTAGCCAGGAATTAATGTTTTCATTACTGCCCTGTGTCATGAGTTTATTTTTACTGCGGTGCAAATGTATCGTAATCACTGGCGTCGTAATCAGATCCTCAACGTGGGCCCCGTGCTTATCTTGCCTGTGTTCAATTAGTTCAAGCTTGTAGTAGTTGAGTAGGCAAGTTCGGAATGCCTCATAATAGAGTGTGTTGTTGAAGGAAATAGTAACACACTGTCCTGAGTTGGTGTGTTTGACGACTAGGCCGTTGGGATTTATGCACTTGGATAGCTTATTCTTCACTGCCCTCTCTTTGTTTAGTGTGTAAGTTTTATTGACAGCCGATCGTAAACCTGAGCGAGTCCTTTCACCATTCACTTCCAATACGGAGCACTCTCCTTCCCCAGACATTATTGCATAATATTACGACTAACTAAACTTGAAGAACGCAGCAATCGCATTGTTATCTAGCCACGCCGCGGGCAATTTGAGGTCCCGTGGTTTACACAAGGTTGTTTTCTTTACAAAAGAATGGAAAAAAACCTTGTTCTCGCTGCGATAAAATGTAACCTTTGTTTCAGCAGTCAGAAGGCCACCAAACCTTACTCAAGACGACTACCACGTTATGGACAGACCAGAACAGGTCATTCTTCTTCGCCTCAGAACAGGACACAATAGATTACGCAACCACATGTATACACAATTCAAGATTGGTGACTCAGCCATATGCACATGTGGTTTGGCGTCGCAGACAGCAGAGCACATACTCCAGGATTGCCCAAACTACAACATATCCAGGCGAACCTTCTGGCCTAGAGAGACAACAGTGGAAGATAAACTCTATGGACCGCTGAGTGAACTGAAAAAGACTGTTAGATTCATACAAGAGACAACATTGCAGTTATAGACATAGTTTAGGCGAACGAAAGAAGAAGAAGAAGAAGCAGTCAGTAATTTTTTTTCTTGTAATCTTGAAGCCAAAAATTCTAAAGATTCCTTAAGGGATATAGATCTCGGATGAGATAATTCAATTCACGCTGGTCGAAGCGTTGAACAGCTGGAAAATCATCTTCGAAATCACTATCGCTGTCACTTGTCGTTCAACATGCCACTTCTGTTTGTTTTGTTTTTTTTCTAGCAGCGAATCCGAAATCTGACTAAAAGTTGGAATTGGTGTCATCTCCGTGTGGAACAGGTCGCTTAGCAGAATCCAAATCTTCTTCTTCTTTCGTTCGCTTGAAATATATCTATAACTGCAATGTTGTCTCTTGTATGAATCTAACAGCCTTTTTTAGTTCACTCATCGGTTCTTAGAGTTGTCTCTCTAGGCCAGAAGGTTTGCCTGGATATGTGGTAGTTGAATCTTGAATTTTGTATACATGTTGTTGCGTAATCTATTGTGTCCTGTTCTGAGGCGCAGAATTTAGACTTGTTCTGGTCTGTCCATAACGTGGTAGTCGTCTTGAGCAGGTTTTGGTGGCCTTCTGACTGATTTGATCATTCTTTTCTTTTGGTGGTATGTAATGGGCACATCAAGCTGTTCTTCTTTTGCTCCTTCCTTAGCCAATCGATAAGCTCTGTCGTTTCCGGGTACTCCACAGTGGGATGGTATCCACTGTATGGTGACCTTATGCTAACTGCTAAGTTCAGAAAGTAATGTCCTTAGTACTGGCAATTTCCCAGACAGGAGCGCCTCGAGTACTGATTTTGCATCTGTCAATGATACCACGGGTTGTGTACCATTGCTGGTATTTAGTAATTTATCTGTTTCTATCTTTATTGCCTTAATTTCAGCATCATAGTTATTACTTTCCTGTTGGAAATCTGGCCGTGTCCCTAATTTTAAAATTAAGTTGCATGTCCTTCACAGGACGTAGCAATCAACCCCAGCATTTTCGCTGTTCGTGATTCCTAGGCAAATGTTACGTTCAGTAGTTTGCCATTGCTTTCTGAACGACCGGCTCCTATACCTTTTTCGAAAAATCCAGCACCGCGTTCGCAAGCCCTTAGCCACAGAGACAAGTATTATGTAGGTATTCTATGTACACTCCCGTTCCTCCATTTCGAACAGTATATTGTGCTGACCCATTTGTGTAGACTCGGATCCAGAGGTCCTGTGGGTATTCTTCATCAAGGAAGCTGAGAGTGACTGTTCTGCCCTGGACACTGTTCTGTTCTTCCTTGTCAAATATTCCTCTCACTTTTGTCTGGATTTGTAGTGATAGTCTATGTTCATCTTTCCATGGAGTTCGCTCTGGAATAGTTGTTAGGGGGATACCAACTGTGGGCAGATCGGTGGTTTCTCTGCATGAGTCGTTTGGCCTGGTGGATAAAACTACTTCTTTTCAACCGCTCCTTAGCTAGGTTTTCAAATCAGTTCTTCATAGGGTGGCCTGGCAAGCTGAAGAACTTTTCTGCTTGTATTAGTGTTTTCGTATCTCTGCGCTATCTCCGTGCTTGTGTCCTTCCAATTTCTCCATTGCTACTATAGGGGTTGATCTCATCCCTCCTGTGGTGACTCTAAGTGCTGACTTTGCACCTTGTCCAGCTCTTGTAGTGTGGTTTTTGATGCTGAACACCCTTATTCCAGGTGTGGTTGTATGCTCTGTTGATAAACTTTGCAAAGTATTTTCCCACTGGCTCCCCGTGTGGTTCCACTTAGCTTTCTCAGGATGGCTATTTTTCTTCTGGCTTTTGCTACTGCTTTTTGATGTGTTTTCTCCATGTCAGCCTGTCGTCAAATTTTACTCCAAGGTATATTGGTTCTTTATCGTCTCTTATGGATGTTCCATGTATCTGGATGATCCCTGCCTTTTGTTTTGGAGAGAGGGTAAATAGTGTGGTGTTGCACTTGTCAGTGTTTATGCTGATATACCATCTATCCGCCCATGTAGCGACCTGGTGGCCTCTGATGTATGTTCATTTATGCTCCAACGAACCAGGTCATCAGCGTACATTACCGCTTTTATTCCATACGGTAGATTAGCAACAAGATCATTGATGAAGATTAGAAAAAGTGTTGGAGACAGGACTCCGCCCTGGGGAACACCGTGACGCAATGGGACTTTCTTGATCTTGAGTCCGTCTATCTGTACTCGGCTCTTCTGTTGTGCAAATATGCTTTCACCCATTTGTACATCCTTCCATTGACTTTACAGTTTCTCAGTTTCCTCATCAAACCTTCTTTCCAGACTTTGTCAAAGGCTTTCTTCAGATCTATCCATGCAGCAAACACCAGCTTCTTCTCTTGGAATGCATCCTCAATTTCTTGAGAGAGGTAGGTTATCTGATCTTCCATATAGTAGCACTGCCTAAAGCCAGCCTGTTGTGGCACAAGGATGTTTTCACTTTCCATGTACCACTGTAGTCTGTGATTGATGACGCACTCCATCGTTTTGCAGAGACAGCTGGTGAGGATAACTGGTCTGTAGTTGGAGGCAATGGAACTATCTTTCCCTGATTTTAGGAGGGGTATCATGATTGCTTCTCTCCAGGCTTGTGGAACACGGCCTAAGACCCAGGTGTAATTGAAGACCTGCAACAGCTTTGCTTTGGCCTCTGTTCCTAGGTTCCTGATCATTTCATTGGACATATCATCAGCTCCTGGTAACTTTCTCATTTTAGGTTTTGACATGGCTAGCTCCAGTTCACTGATTGTGATAGGTGCCTTCATAACCTCATGTAGTATGTCATTCTGTCCTGCATGTTGCCATTTCTCTCGAATCTCTTGTTGTTTCTTTTGACTAATTTCGATATTTTTATCTTGTGCGAATGAGTCCGCAAAATAGTCAGCTGCTTGCTTTCCTGTTAAGACTGGTTCTCAACCTTTTTTTGGCCCAAGCCCCTCTTTACCATATGTTCAGAACGTCATCCCCCCCCCCCCCCTCCTTTCGAATTTCCTCTCTATAATTCCCCTACCCTTGCACAGTATACGTAGAAATGGAGCTAAAATTAATAACAAATACTAGAACAAGTCTAGACATCTACATAAAACGTGATTTGCGGGTCTGCTTACGTTATAAAACGAACTTCATTAGGGTGAGAAGTACAAAACTGTAAAATATAGAGGGAAAAACAATAACAAGTAACTGGTTCTTGTATTAATGCGATCTTGATCTGCTTGCTTTCCTGTTAAGACTGGTTCTCAACCTTTTTTTGGCCCAAGCCCCTCTTTACCATATGTTCAGAACGTCATCCCCCCCCCCCCCTTTCGAATTTCCTCTCTATAATTCCCCTACCCTTACACAGTATACGTAGAAATGGAGCTAAAATTAATAACAAATACTAGAACAAGTCTAGACATCTACATAAAACGTGTTTTGCGGGTCTGCTTACGTTATAAAACGAACTTCATTAGGGTGAGAAGTACAAAACTGTAAAATATAGAGGGAAAAACAATAACAAGTAACTGGTTCTTGTGTTAATGCGATCTTGAAATAATCTTAATCCACCCCCCCCCCTCCCCGGAAACCCTAAAATTCCCCAGGGGGGGGAGGGTGGGATTCCCTGCCGGTTAAGAACCACTGTGTTAAGATGTTTCCGTCTTTATGTAGTGCAATTTTTGAGTTTCTCCCTGAGCCCTCATCGTTATGTTGTTTTATTAGCTTCCACGACTTCCTCGTGTCTCTTTCAAAGTTCAGTGACTGTTTTCTCCTGCCAGCTTTTCCGTCTAGCCTGCAGTTGGGCCCTTTGAAATTTGGCTTTTGCGTGCTGATATTAATTATGGTGCCCTAGGCTGGGGTTGGCCTCTGCTTGCCTTCTACACACTTCCACATCATTATGTAACTGTTTCAGTTCACTACTCCAGTAGGGTTTATAATGTTTACAGGCTCCTCTTGGTACTGTTTCTCGTGCTGCCTGTAGTATGCTTTCCCAAACTCTTCAACTACTTTACTTATGTCCTTCTCAGTGTTCAGGTTTCTAACCAGTATGCTAGTGCGATGCTTGTACAATGCCCAGTCTGCTTTCTTGTAGTTCCACCTTGAGAGAGTGCTGATTTCACTTACAAGCTCATTTTCTACAGTTAGAAAGACTGGCCGATGGTCACTGCCACCAATCTGTTTCCCAACAAGTCGTGTAATGTTTCACTCCAGGTCTGGTGAATGAAAAGCCAGGTCAGGTGTAGTTGTAGTGTGCCATGATCTCGAGTAGAAGGCATGTGGGAAAGACGGCTTGTTAATCAATGTGAATCTATTCTCATCGTGTCAGTCTTCCAGTCTCTCTCCTCTCTGGTCCATGTTATCATAGCCCCAGCTCTGCAAGTGACTGTTGAAATCGCCACACACAATCATATTTGTTTTTAATGGTAGTGTGTCCAGTGCCTGTGGGCGGTCATTCGGACAGTTGTAATTGATCAGGTGAAGGTCTGTTTTGCCTGTCTTAAGTTGAAGTGTCTGATACTAAGCCCCTTCCATGTAAACTTCAATTTGGGAAGAAGTGACGTTATTTTTGACAAGGATCAATATCCCTGTCCTTTCGGTCAGATTGGTAACACTGGTAGCCTCCGATTTTGAAGGCTATATTTTCACTGTGTTGAGTTTCTTGCAAGCAACAAACGCTTACATTTTCTTAGGCCAAGATGTTTTCTAGTTCTTTTTTTTTTTTTTTTTGACAACCTCCGCATTCCATAGCATTATTTTAAGTCTTTGTTTGGTATGGCCAGACGCTCTGTTGTCAGACCCCCTGTCTCTACGGGACATCTGAGATGGACCTCCAGTAGTTATGGTTAGACACTTATGAGGTTTAGGGCCCCGCACTGCACCTGCCTGGGGGTCCAAAGCTGGGCGAGCACCATAACATTTAGCAGTTGTCGACATATTTCATGGCGTAATTGGTGCGCCTCCTGGCTGGCTGTCTCCGTCTTCAGCACCTTTTCTGTGCTAGAGAAGACTGTGGTCTTACTCGACACACGAACTTCTGAATCTGGCTGAAATATAATTTGACTTTGGCTGATCTGTAATGGAAGAACAATTTGTGGTGGTGGTACTGATCAGACCAGTTGTGCTGTATGGCTCTGAAACCTGGAGTACAACGAAAGGAGACGAAGCCTTGTTACAAACCTTTGAGAACAAAGCTTTAAGACGTATCGTTGGACCCATTAGGGATACACAAAGTGGAGAGTGGAAAAGAAGAAGTATCAAAGACATTTATGATCTGTTTAAGTCCCCGCTAATCACTGGTATCATGAAGGCTAATAGACTACAATGGCTGGGGCATATAGAAAGAATGGAAGACAATAGGGAAACAAAACTCGCTTACACTCAGGAAATAAATGACCGTAGACCCTGAGGTAGACCAAGAAGATGGGGGAGAGATAATATATATACAGACCTACAAGCACTTGTAATCAACGACTGGCAAGAGAAGGTCCACCAGAGAGACGAACGGAGACGGATTGTATCTGCAGCAAAGAACCTCAATGGCTCGGAACGCTGAAGAAGAAGGTGGTCGGGATCCTTGATTTAAGTACCACCAAAGTCCACATAATGCAGATGTTCTTCCGGATGGTTGTTATTTATAAACACAACCAAAACAATGACGTCACCGCCAGTGCACAAAAGCTTTAGTTACTGAGTTAGAGAGTACTCTAGAAGTAAAGTTAATTATATAATTTATACGTAATGACGTATTGACAAGAATCGACAAGATTGACAAGAACTGACAAGAATCGACAAGATTGACAAGAACTGACAAGAATCGACAAGATTGACAAGAACTGACAAGAATCGACAAGATTGACAAGAATCGACAAGAACTGACAAGTGGTATGAAAATCCTAAATATACAAAGAAGAAGCACATGATTGAAATAATTGCCTCCACGATTCTGTTTTTTCCTGTACTTCTGAATGAAAACTCATCAATCCTGAATACATAAATATTGTGGACAGATGCTGTTTAGTACTTTTGAATTCCTTCATGAGACTCTGACAGACTCTCCTTGCCCTTAAACAACAGAATGTTTACTTTGCAAATAGAAGCATTTTACATTATATCCGCATTTAATTGTCGAACCAAACATTCAGTCCAGTAGCTTGTTGATGAAATCACGTGATAAAGTCCAAAATGAGGAAATATACTTAAGTAAACCTTCTCCAGAAGTAAAATCACACACAGACCTTAACGTACAAGTATCTCCGAACTATCAGCCATATTGGACCGGAAGTTACCATATTTCCATTTTTAATAACACTCATCATATTGGTTATTTGACTCTCTCCAAACCATTAGAATTCCAAATTTTGTAAGGGACTAGATAGCAAGTCTCTTCCCCCCCCCCCCCCCCAAGCCTTATACAGAAAATAATGTAATAATATTAATTACATACATACGCCAGTATCTCAAAAACTAGAGCTGCTAAAGGTAAATAAATGCGATATTTGGATTTAGCAGGCCTTATTTAGCCGTCTCGGTGGCGAAGGTCTTACGGACGCGGTTCGTAATCCCGTATACCTGCGCTCGAAACACAGATGCGCGCGATTAGGCAGCAGACAGCGTTGCGTTGGCTTTGCGTTGGTATCGGTGCCGGTCGTTCACAAAGCAATGGCAAGCTACTGAACGTAAACTTGCCAAGAGATCACAGCATCAGAGATGCTGGTGTTGACTGCAGTGTCCTGTAAACAGGATATGCAAAAACAAATAAACAAACAAACAAACAAACAAACAAACAAACAAAGGCCTCATTTAAGCAAAATCAGGTGTAAAGTGTTTGGCACCGAAAAACATTTTTTTTTTTTTTGGTAGGTTGGTGTAATGACTACAGATAAAACTAATATGAAGAAAGAAATATATGTCAAAGAGGAAAAATTCGAGTTGGTGGAAATTTTCTAATATCTTGGGTCATTAACCAACAATTCGTGACACAATGAAAGAAATTAAATGACGAATATCTGTTGCTCTTCAAACACTGACATAACTGAATACATCGTGGAGTGGAGCGGATAGAACTGCAAAAATTAGATCTTCAAGAGCTTGCATCTTTCCCATTGCACCATACGCCTTGGATACAGAAAAGAACAAATGCATCCATAAGACAAGAGCTGAATATTGAAAAATGTTGGCTCCTAAAGACAGTAACATAAAGAAACGTGAAATATGTGTCACTTGAAACGTTATGAAAGTTTAGAGAGAACAATAATGGAGGGGCATATGCATGGGAAGAGTGGAAGAGGAAGACCAAAGAGAAGATGGGCGCAATATGTGGCAAATGATCTCCAGATGGGTGTATCGGACGCTGGACATCTTGCTTATGAACGAGAAATTTTCCAGAAAGGAGCAAAGTTCTGCAAGGAACATGCTACTGAATGAATGAATAGAAAATCAGTTTCACTTCATAGTTTTAAGTAATTCGTAATTCATATAAATTAACGGTTTTTAGTAAGTTTTGTCATTTTTCTAAAGATAGCACATGTGTTTCACATCACAGTAACAGAAAAAAAAATGTTTATGTGTCAAATTATACAATTTGCTTTTTCATTACAACATTTATGGGCCGACAATTTGGAAAACAACGCTAATAGAATAGGAACATTTTATCAATAAATCAAGCAATCAGGTGCCGTCTCCACAATGAAGTTTAGCTGCAATGGATATCACCAATACTGTCTGTCTCTCGCCTTGACTATACATTCTGTCAGACTAATGTTCGTCCATCTCTTGATGTTATCTTCCCACTTGTATCGTTGTCTACCTCTTGCTCGCTTACCCTCAACCTTGCCCTTCATTATGGGTTTTATAAGAGTGTTATGTCTTTTAACGTGGCCGAAATATTTCACTTGCCTCTTTTTTATTTCTTTCATCAACTCTCTTTTCATTCCCAGTTTTTCTAGAACGTCTGTATTTTATTGTTTTTGTTTCCAAGAAATACGACATATTCTTCTGTACATCCATATCTCCAGGGCATCTATTCCACTTTTTAGTTGTTTGTTCAATGTCCAGGCTTCCGCGCCATACAATAGTGTTGAATATACGTAACATTTGACAATTTTCATTGTTAATGCGTTGTTCGGTTAGCGGGGTAGGGGTATCCCCTATCAAAGGAGATGTAAGACGCCTCCTTTCCTCCGTTAGTCTACGGGACACCCTTGGGCAAGGTGGAGTACCCGTTTAGTCCCCCGATCAGGGTTACGTGAAGCCATGGAAGCAGGTGGTGGATGGAATGTGAGAGCAGCTGACAGATTGTTGTTGGTTATGGTCTTGCACTCTGTGGCGATAGGCAGATGATCTCATCAGTAGAGACAATGGCTATGGCCACCGACTAGTACAGTCACTGCCCAGAAGAAAAGCAATGGCAAACTACCTTCTGCAAAACTTGCCATGAAACCATAACAACAATGAAAGAAAACATAATAAGAAAGATATGGTGGCGAGACCCCCAGGCCAGGCAGATCAGATAACACTGGGGAAGAGTGTGACGCAGGGACCAGTACTAGTAATCAGTTATCAGTTATCAGTTATCAGTTGGGGTATCTTCGTTGCACTCCGGACATGTCCATAGGTGCTCAGATCCTCCCCCCAGCATATGCATCAGCGTCCGGTGGCTAATAGTGCCAGTTCTGTGTTGGTTGACGAGGCGCTTTGTTTTCCCGATGTACCTCTCGCGTCTGGCTGTGCCGATTCTTACTCCCAGGTCTTTCATCCTGGAAAGCGATGTGGAATCACTGGCGTCAAAATCCTCTGTTCTCGCCATATCTTTAAGGGCGTTAATGACATCGGCACGATCCATGGGCTGGCCATCTACAGGGGGTGCAGAGCCAGCCAATTTATCAGCTCGTTCATTTCCCTCGACTCCCGCATGTCCCGGGACGAAGATGAAGGTGACTTTGCGGACAACAGACTTCCGCAGCGACTCAGTCCACTGTCTACGTACAGATCCAGCTTCGACCTTCTGAATCATGCTCATTGAATCACTTAGTACACACACGTTGGTATAATGCTGTGATTCCAGCCATATGAAAGCCTGTGTAACTGCCAGTCACCTCCATCGTCATGCTGCTCGTGGTCATAGAGTGGGCACCACTGGATTCTTGAACGGTTCGGCCCGCTGAACGGGCTGTAAATGCCCACGCACTTCTCTGCTGCTTTACAACAGATCCATCTGTATAGATGAGCACTTCGGGGCTATCTGAGTGATCATAGATGAGCGCGTTAACCTCTGCATTGACAGCGGCAGGGTTCTGCTCTCTGCACCGTCTGTCGAGTGTGATAATGCAGGAGAAGGTACACTTAAAAGCTGGAGGCACCGGCACCCATTCCTTGCCGGGGTTGATACTGGTAAGACTGCAGACCTGTCCGACGACATCTTCCGCCCGACCCATCCATGATTTGCCCCTCTTTAGCCTGTCACCCTTTTCTCTGAATACAGCGTCATGCAGAGGGTGCTGCTCATCTGCACTTATTTTTAAGTATGCACGAGCTCTCCAGATCTTGATCCTGTGTTCCATTGTCGGGAAGTCAAGGAGGTATCTCATTGCTACACAGCTGGTGTCTCTCGTGCAGCCCAAAATGATGCGCATGGCTTCGTTTTGTACCTTTTCAAATCTTCCAATCTGTGTAGGGCTGACAGTGAGGATGGCCAGGGCATACTCGATGCGTGAAAGCACAAGTCCTTGGAACAGAAGTAATAGCAGTCTTTGCTCGATATTGGCAGTCGCCATGACTCTCATTGCTGCCAAACCTTTTCGAGCCTTCGTTATGACATAGTCGACATGATCTTTGAAGGACAGGCTACGATCAAGCCTCACGCCAAGATATGTCATTGATTGGGTTTTACTCAGAATGCTCCCATCCATTCTTACTGCCGGCAGGTCTGTTTTCACAATATGGTTGTTTAGTGAGAACCATGTAACCGTTGCCTTTGCAGGGTTGACAAGGGCATCGGCATCAGCACACCATGAGGAAATTCGATCTAGTTCGCCCTGCATATAGTTGGCAACCGCCTGTCTATCTCGACCCTGTCGATACACGAGGATGTCGTCAACGAATGATAGAGTTCTACCCCTCCCATCCAACTGTTGTTCAGTGATCGGCACCGTATACACGTTGAATAGTACTGGTGACAGTGGTGAACCCTGCGGCAATCCTGGACATATCGTTATCGGCTCAGAAGACCAACTCCCGCATCTTAGCACCACCTTCCTTTGGAGTAGAACTGCAGCTATCCATCGTGCAAGGTGAGGGTGCACTTTCAGTCTGAGGAGGGTTTGCATCAAGTGCTCGAAAGATACTCTGTTATATGCGTCCTCTAAGTCTATGGCGGCCGCACATGTCTCTTCTCTGACCTGAAATCCTTCGTAAACATCTTGAGCAAAGACCGCCACATTCAGCCATGACTCTTTGTTGCGTCTGTATCCTCCAAGTGTGGGCGGGAAGCAGCCGAGCTGTTCCAAGTCCCAAGCAAGTCTGTGTGCTACAATTTTCTCCAGTAGCTTGCCAACAGTATTCTGCATCGTAATGATTCTGTAGCCGCTTATCTTGGAGTGGTCTTTGTTCGGTTTTGGCAGCGGCAGCAAGTAGCTGTGTAGTCATTCTTCTTTGACCTGACCCCTCTGGATACTGGTGTTGAATTCTCTGGCCAGTTCTTCCATGTCATCATCTGATATCACCATTAGGTCACCATATCGGATGCCGTCTGGGCCTGGGGCGGTGTTAGGTGATTTCTTGAGCATCACACGCAATATGTCAACTGTGATTGTCCATTCTTCGTCTGTCCCGACCCCCTCGCACAATTGAGAGAGTGTTGTTGTGGTCCTCTGTCTGGCGGGCTCGTCTTTCTGGTCAGTCTGTTCTATGTAGCGTGCAAGAAGGGCCTTACCTTTATCCGCATCCGACTTTTTCCATGCGAGGTCTGTGCCTTGAAAGTCTGGAATACCCCTACGTTGTGCAGCACCGTTCATGCTCTTGTGGAGGCGCCAGAATGTCGTAAGAGATTGCTCGGAGCACACCTTCCTGCAGAACTCGTCCCATTTGTCGGCCTTGGCCTGTTTGGCGCAGGATTTGAATAAAGTCGTCGTCCTAACGACCTCAGTCTTCAGGTTCGCCAACTCAACCTGTGGCATGTTAGCCTTTCTGGCCTTTTGCCAGTCTTTGACAGCCTGCCTCTTTCCCAGCCACACCTTCTCGACCTCTCCATTCCACCATGGTGGCTGCAGCCATCTTTCTTGTCTCCTACGGGAGGAAGTTAGTTTCCTTCTTCTGATCTTGCTTATGGCGTCTTGACCAGTGGTGTCGTACGGGAAGGCATTTGTCTTGTTTCTTTGACTCATGGCCCCGTCTTTCTTGATCAGGATGACACAAGGGTAGTGGTCACTATCGTGGTATCCCAGTGTGCCCCACCGGCACCTTGGTGCGATGGTGGGCGACACCAGAGCCAAGTCAATGATGCTGTCAGTAATGGTAGAGATGGTAGAGAGTACTAGTAATCGTGATGACGGAGTTAATCCTGACTGTGTTACCAAGGAAATCCCCTGTGTCAGACTAAGACACAGAGTGAGAATGGCAACGTGGATTGTGAGAAGTTTGTATGTGGGAAAGCTTAAAGTAGTGTGTGATGAGATTGAGAGGTTAAACATTCAAATTTTAGGAATTAGTGAACATCGCTGGAGCGGCAAGGGACATTTTACAACTGAAAATGGAAGTATTTTCATTTATTCTGGTAGAGATGTCGGAGGCCAGAGTGGAGTGGCATTTTGTTTAGATAAGACAACTGCAAAAGCTTTAATTGGATATAATCCAGTTAGTGATAGAATCCTCACTATTAGACTTAAAGGCCGTCCAAAAAACACAACTCTCACACAGATATATGCACCTACTTCAACAGCAGAGGAGGACGAAATTGAAGATTTTTACAACACACTACAAGACACATTAAATAAGATTGGTCATAATGATATAGCAATAATAATGGGAGATTTTAATGCAAAAGTAGGTGCAGGAAGAGCTGAAAATGAGAGAAATGATGCAGGTGACAAATTAATTGAATTTTGCACCGAAAATGAATTAATGATAGCCAACACACTTTTTAAACAACATCTAAGAAGACTCTTCACATGGAAGTCTCCAGACAGTTTTACCAAAAATCAGATAGATTATATTTTATTAATGTATAGAAGATGGAGATCAAGCATAACATCTGCAAAAACCCTACGAAGTGCAGACTGTGATACAGATCATCAGTTATTAGAAGCAGATCTGAAATTAAAACTCAAAAACCTTACCCGAGGACCAAGGCTACTTCGTTTTGATCTCACACAAATACCAGACGCATACAACATAGAAGTTAGGAATCGCTTTGGGGTCTTGATGTCTGTACAAGAAGAAATGACACCTGATGAACTGGCAGTACAAGCTAGATAACTTGATAACTGCAGCCAAAGATCTAATTCCGGCCAAGAAAAAGTAACTTAAGCCATGGATTACATCAGACACGTTAGAATTAATAAAACAACGAAGGGAGCTGAAACAGAAAGGAGATGAATCCGATAACAGCAGGATGAAGTATAAATCTTTAACTCGAGAAATAAGAAAGAACACAAGAAAGGACAAAAGTCAATATATACAAGATTGCTGTACCAGAATAGAGCAATATCATAAGGCTGGAAGAGATTATGAAATGTTCAAAGACATGAAGTTATTGACAAGAAATGTTCAACCTCAATTGAATGTTATCTGCGACTAGATGGGAAATACCTTAACAGAATCTAGACAAATTCTAGAAAGATGGCAGGAGTACTGCAGTGGAATGTATGATATGAGTGACAGTGAGGATATGAATGAGATACATGAGCCAATGAAAGTAGAGACAGAACCTGAACCCTCATTAGATTAAATTGCTTGGGCTATAAAGAACCTGAAGAATGGTAAATCACCTGGATGTGATGAGATACCAGCTGAACTAGTTAAAGCGGGAGGAGAAGAAAGCATACACATATATCATGCATTATGTACAAAGATTTGGAAATATGGTATATGGCCAAAAGATTGGAAGAGAACTATCTTCATTCCAATACCAAAAAAGGTCAACCTGAAATTATGCACCAACTATAGAACTGTTGCCCTTATCAGTCATGCAAGTAAAATTCTACTAAAAGTCATAATGCGAAGACTTAGTAAGAAAATGGAAGAAGAGATTAACGTGGTTCAAGCTGGATTTAGACAAGGAAGAGGAACAAGAGATCACATATTCAACATACGTTTAATAATAGAGAAGTGCAGAGAATTTAATGTAAACCTATTCTCATGTTTTGTGGATTATTCAAAGGCATTTGACTGTGTAGAACATCAGAAACTTTGGGAAATCATGAGGAATATGGGCTTTCCATCACATGCAGTACAACTCATAAACATGCTATATCTAGACCAACAAGCAGCAGTTATAATAGATGGCGAGACATCAGATTGGTTTGACATCAAGCAAGGAGTCCGTCAGGGCTGCGTGCTGTCACCCTATTTGTTTAACCTGTACGCCGACAATATAATGAGAAATGTAAGAGATGATATAAACAGGGAGCTATATGATGCCCTAAATATCGGCGGTCATGACATACTAGAGATTTGATATGCTGATGATACAGTATTACTATCCACAACACAGAATGGCATAGAAAACCTAATAGCCTCAACCCAATTGAATAGTGAAAATCACAACTTATATCTTAACATAGCAAAAACAAAGATAATGCATACAGATACAACTACTATGGAGAAAGAAATATACATTAATGGGGAAAAATTGGAGGTGGTGGAAAATTTTGAATATCTTGGGTCATTGATTACCAATAACGGTGACACAATGAAAGAAATTAAACGGCGACTATCCATTGCTCTTCAAAGACTAAAACAGATGAATAAATTATGGAGTGGGACAGACAGAACTACAAAAATTAGATTTTTAAGAGCATGCATCTTTCCCATTGCAACATACGCCTGTGAGACATGGACACTTACTAAACAAGCTGAACAGCGCATAAACGCCTTTGAATATAAATGCTATAGACGAGTTCTAAGAATATCTTGGGTAAAAAAAAGAACAAATGCATCCATACTTCAAGAGTTGAATATTGAGGAGGGATGGCTTTTAAAGGCGATAAAACAAAGAAAATTGAAGTATTTTGGTCACTTGAAACGTCACGAAAGTTTGGAGAGAACAATAATGGAAGGGTATATGCCTGGGAAGAGAGGAAGAGGAAGGCCAAAGAGAAGATGGGTGCAGGATGTGGCAGATGATCTCCAGATGGGTGTATCAGACGTGGGACATCTTGCTTGTGATCGAGAAGTTTTCCGGAAGGTTGTTATGTGAGCGAGGTTCTGCAAAGGACATGCTACTGAATGAATGAATGAATGCGTTGTTAATCTCTGTAGGTGATAATACTGATATCATGCTGTTGAAAGAATTTTTGCCATAAAACTTATCAATGGCACATATTAATTTCAGGTCAAAAGTAACAATGATTGACAAGGATTTCCAATCTCATATATTTTAATTTTATAAGATAATACTAAATTATTCATTTACTCTTGTTTATACTGTATATACCAATTGTTCCCACACACGAATACGCGGTCGCGCGCACACGCACATTACCCCGGTCCACATGTGACAGGCTCACGGAGTTCAATTTAGTATTATATTTTCGTTATATATAGTAGTATATTTGTTATACTTATTTGGCGTTAAGTTGTCGAGATTCAACTTGCATCACATGTGCATACATTCGCCTCTCGTGAAACTATCACTTCTGGTTCACGGTGTTAAAACATAGTGTTCTTGTTTCAGAAGTATTAGTATTTTAAATATCAAACTCGTCTTATTTGTTCTGGTTTAATATAATTAAATATGATAAATATCACAATCAGAACTATTTATTATGTCACCATAGTTATGATAAATAACTGAAATAATCATATAGTTCTCAATACATTCATTTTGTAATTTTCACTATGGAAAGTGCATATTGGCATACTATATTTAATATACGAGAAAGTTGTCTGAAAGTTGTGCACCAAAATTATTATTTCTTTAGCCGTTAATGCCGGTCTCCCTGGTCGAGGGTTTGGCAGCTTTCTCCGTAACCCCGAATAATCTCGTAGTTGACGAGAGCGCACGAGAATTGGAAGCGGTTCGAGTCGCGCCAGTGACTTATGAGAGTATGGAGCCTGTTATGTGAGAACGCGCGTTGTCATGAAGAAGAAGCAGTTGCTCTCGATTCTTATGAGTCATAACCCTGCAGTAACGACGATTGAGATTTGTAATGTTTTGATGTAAATTTCCGAATTGATGGTTCCTCTTTTTGGAAGCATATCAACGAGAGAATAACTACATCGATGTCGTCCCAAAAACAGTGAGCATGACACTACCGGCTGATAGAGTTGTTTTGAATTGTTTCCTCGCTGGTGATTGAGGATGATGCCACTCCATTGACTGTCTTTTCTTCTCCGGCTCAAAATGATGAACCACAATTTCGTCTCCTGTCACAATGTTTGACAAAAAAGCATCCCCATCTGTCTCGAACAGCCGCAACAATTCCGAACAAGTTGTTTTCCTTTGGGCCTATATGTCATCTGTGAGAGCTCGAGCAACGCATCTTGCACAAACGTTTGAATATCACAGGTTTTTGAAAATTTAAATCGCACTACCTTTATTTATTTAAAGCTGCATGGACAATTGTTGACTTGTGATTCGCTATCTGTGTGAATCATGATGTCAGCATGTTCCAACATGATCCGGCAGGTGGCTGTAGCATGACGTCCAGAACGCGGGTTATCAGCCAGCTCTATATATCCATTTGCTGAACCCAAAACTCTCTGCTCCAAGCGACTAACTGTGCTTCTGTCGACTACAAAAGTGCCATAAACAGCAGACAACTATTTGTGATTGTTAACAACAGCTTCTTTCTCTACGATAAAACATTATATAACAATCCTCTGCTTGTAACGTACGTCATTAATATTTGCCATTTCAACAGTTTTGTGCCACGATTTGAATTGGTTTACAGAGGTGCAATTTGGTATACACCTTCAAGATATTATGTTCTTAAATTGTTGCAAATTTAATGCTTCCATCTTTATTATTAGCTGAGATAATAATTGTAGTGCATAATTTGTTGACGTACCCTCGTATAATAGGTGTATGGGATACTCGGTAACGTAGTGTCAACCCGCTGGACTGCCAACCTGGTGGGCATGGGTTCGAATACACATTGGATCGGAGTGTTTAAATTGGCCTGAGCTTCCAAGTCGATCCAGTACTAAATGAACACCAGGAAGTAGATGCGGCCGGCCTTATATTGACCACATCATCCGCCGAGTACCGCTGGGACTATAAACAAATATCTGGTATCATATAACCAATGCTATGGCATTTATTTGTTCTTTTACTTCAATACAATATAGTCATTATTAAAGTCTGCCTTAAATTAAATTTTAATAGCTGCAGGATGGTGTGGTCTGAGTGTACATAATCTTCCGAATATGTTTCTGTGCAGGTGATTCTATTGCTAAGTCATTATACAGTAAATCTAGCCCATTCAGATATTTCTAGGGATTTTTCGGGTCTTTCTGGACATAGTTCGACAAATATTTTAACAATGGCAACTTTTTATTCACAGAATTGAATCCGAATTTCTGAACGTTCATTGCTTGTACCTATTCCACAATTTCCAACTATTGTTCTGTATTTTCCTTTGCCGATATTAGTATCTTGTGCCCTCTACCATGTAGCAGGTTCCTAGAAGATGGCTGCCCTCACGGCACGTCGAAATACGCTCGATCCCTGGCCAATTGCCCAGCTCGCGTATTTAATGCCCGAGGTTTCTTTAATTTCCCGTGTCCACCTCCACGCTGGTGTTCCCCGGCTGCTTCTTCCATGAATCACGCCTTCCATGACTGTTCTTTGCAAACTTTAATATGGCCAATGATTTCAGTTTCCATGTTCAGATATTATAGAGTAAAATGTGTCGTGTTCTTGGTCTACCGTATTCTAAGAATTTGTTTGTAAATTTCACTTTAAAATCCCCGAGTTTCTTCTTGTGATTGTCATGACTCATATCCGGATGTTACACTGGAAAGATGCATGATCTCACTCAACAATGATACTGTAGCTTGATTGCTGGTGTTGTGCCACATGTTGTGCATGACCATGACCGTTTACTGTTGACCCCGTGCATGCCATGACCATGACCGTTTACTGTTGACCCCGTGCATGCCATGAATCTTCCCACTTGTATCGTTGTCTACCTCTTGCCCCTCTTCCCCACTTTAGTTTCATGTCTTCCTTAATGATTTTCTCTCTTTTTGATACATTGAGTATTCTTCTCAGGAATATCATTTCAGTTGTAAATTTTCTTTTCTCTTTTTTCTGTCATTGTCCAGGATTGGCATTGATAGCATAGAGTTGGTAGGAAGATTATGTTGTAGAGTGCTTTCTTATTATATGTTGATACGTGTTTGTTCTTTAGTATTGGTGCCATTTGTCCAACGAGGTGGTTTGCCTTATTGCATCTATTTTCGATCTCGTATTCAGATTTGCCATTTAATGATATTGTACTTCCTAAGTACTTGAGGCTCTATACTTGTTTCATGGAGTGTTCTTTTAGATAAATATTTGTTGTTATTTCTTTTTTGATTACAGTCATTACCTCTGTTTTGCTTATCTTAATTTTCATTTTGTATTCCTTACACATTTCGTTTAGATTATTCATGTGCTTTTGTAATTCTACTTCTGATTTTCATATTAGTGCTTGATCGTCCGCAAATGTGAGTTCTTTAATGGTATAATTTGCCTTTGGTTCTTCTTCCGTGTTCTGTCCATCATGCGGTGTTGTTACGGTCTGTGTTTGGCTGGTGTCTTTACATATGTTGTCTACATAGGTTATGAACAAGAAGGGGGGACAGAACACAACTTTGTCGTACTCCAGAGAATTATTAGTGCTATAGAACGATAATTTGGCATGTCATGAGAAGGGGGAAGCTGAACTACGTCGTGGCAATAGGAACGTTGCGGAGGAGACCAAGAAGGAAGATATTGGACAGTTTGACATTATGGCATGGACAAAAATCAGTATCAGAAATGATTGGCAGCACACGATACATTGGTCTGTGGACAGACATGATCATCAGCACTACACGGCACGGACTAGAAGAAGACTGGCCGCACACGAGACAGACGTCTTTTTTTTTTTGGCGCTCGCTCGCTTTGACCTCAAGCGTAGTCCGTACACACTATTTACAGTAGTGATGGACTGAGTTTTGCGTGAGTGTCCCTCGCAATCAGGCGAATCCACTCCGACATTAGAGTTTAGACAGACGTCTGTAGAAAGACATGATCACCAGCGCCACACTGCATGGACTAGAAGAAGACTGGCAGTACACGAGACATATGGACAGGCATGATCACCTGTGGACAGGCATGATCACCAGCGCCATATTGTAGAGACTAGAAGAAGTACGATAATTATGGGAGCCGCGGTAGTAATTTTCTTTTTCTCCACACAATCAGTGTATTTCGTCTCCATTCTTGTGTGTTATCGGTACATATTTGTAATAGTTATACTTATTGGTGCACGTTTAATATTGTTTATACTAACATTTTCAGGAAAGCCCTAATATCCAATGTGTTAACTATTTTATTTCCATGATGTGCGCAATCTTGTAAAACTGGTCTTTATTTAATTACCAATACTTGTCTCACTGTATGATGTAACTATAATGACAGAAATAGAATGTATAACCTATCTTATATGTAAAAGGCAATCTCTGTCTGTATGTATGTATGTCCTTTATGCGTTCGCGAACGGTCCATCCGATTGAGATGAAATTTTCTACACGTCTTCCTCTCATTCCCGCGCTGCCAACTGTGATATTTTTTAGTGTAAAATCGGCTGATTACTTAATATTATTTCATTTTTCATTTTTCATTATAATTTCTATATAGCAAGGGGACTTAACTCTAGAAAAGTTATTTCAAGGGGCATAACTTTTAATAACTTTTCTGTATATCTTATAGTCATATTGTTGCATCGTTTTCAAAGATTTATAAACTCTTTGTCTATAGTTATGTACAGGCATATGAGTTATAATAAATAATGATACAATCTTTAAGGCATTTTCAAAGTTTTCATAAAAATAATGCATAATGCATAACATTGTAACTCATCTTTTTATGCTTAAGAAGTTATCTACAGTCATGTAGGTGATTAGAAACAGTTTTCATTAAAAATAATGGATGGTGTGTGGAAGGACATTCTTTTAAGTTACTTTTTTTTGTTGTATGAATTTAATGAGACGCTACCCGCCAGGAGCTGGGCGAAGCCACGCCGGGTCAGATAGATAGACAGACCCACCTTTTCGCTGCAGTTATCTACAGGCATATGCGTTATAATCCTCCTCCTCCTCTCCCCTCCTCCTCCTACCCTCTTCCTCTTCCCCTCCCCCTCCTCCCTCTCCCTCCTCCATCCTCCTCCTCCCTCTTTCTCCTCCTCCTCCCTCTTCCTCCTCCTCCTCCTCCTTCCTCCTCCTCTCCCTCCTCCTCCCTCTTCCTCCTCCTACCTCCTCGCCCTCCTCCCTCCTCCTAATCACTCCTCTTCCTTCCTCCTCCCTTCTCCTCCTCTCTCCTCCTACTCCCTCCTCCTCCCTCCTCCTCCTACGTCCTCCCCTCATCCCTCCTCATCCCTCTTCCCCGTTCTCCTCCCTCTTCCTCCCTCCTTCTCCTACCTCCTCCCCCTCCTCCTCCCTCCTCCTCCCTCTACCTCCTCCCTCCTCCTCCCTCCACATCCCTCCTCCTCCTCCCTCTTCCTCCTCATCCCTCGTCATCCTCCCTCCTCCTCCCCCTCCTTCTCCTCCCTCCTCCTTCTCCCTCTTCCTCCTCCCTCATCCTCCCTCCCCCTTCTCCCTCCGTCTCCTCCCTCCTCCTCTCTCCTCCTACTCCGTCCTCCTCCCTCCTCCTCCATCTCCCTCCTCCTCACTCTCCTCCTCCCTCCATCTCCCTCCTCCTCCTCCTTCTCCTTCCTCCTCCCTCTTCCTCCTCCCTCTTTCTCCTCCCTCCTCCTCCCTCTTCCTCCTCCTCCCTACTCCTCCTCCTCCCCTCCTCCTCCCTCCTCCCTCCTCTTCCTCCTCTTCCCTCCTCCTCCTTCCTCCTTCTTCCTCCTCCCTCCTCCTCCCTCCTCCTCCTCCCTCCTCCTCCTCTCTCCTCCTCCTAATCCCTCCTCCTCCCTCCTATTCCTCCCTACTCCTCCTCCTCCCTCCTCTTCCCTCCTCCTCCTCTCTCCGCCTATCTCTTCCTCCCTTCTCCTCCTCCCTCCTCCTCCCTCCTCCACCTCCCTCTTCCTCCTCCCAGCTCCTACTCCTCCTTTTTCTTCTTCTTCTGCTGCTGCTGCCGCCGCTCCATTTACCCAAGTTAATTGTTGGGGAAGATGTAAAGATCTTTCAAGTGCTCTTTCTAATGCTTTTTGTAAGTTGGTCTTCGTTTATCTAAGGTTGTTCTAATTGCAACCAATAAATGATTAGACAGGCAGGCAGGCAGGCAGACAGACAGACAGACAGACAGACAGACAGACAGACAGACAGACAGACAGACAGACAGACAGACAGTCGGGAACGGGAACTTATATGACTACTTATATGAATTAAATGAGATGCTCCCCATCAGGGGCTGGACGAAGCAGGGCCGGATCAGACAGACGGACAGATAGACAGACAGACAGACAGATAGATAGATAGTCGGGAACGGGAACGGGAGCTTATATGACTACTTATATGAATTAAATGAGATTCTCCACACCAGGTGCTGGGCGATGCCGGGCCGGGTCAGACAGACAGACAGACAGACAGACAGACAGACAGACAGACAGACAGACAGACAGACAGACAGACAGACAGACAGACAGACAGACAGACAGACAGACAGACAGACAGACAGACAGATAGTCGGTAACGGGAACGAGAACTTATATGACTAATTATATGAATTAAATGAGATGCTCCCCACCAGGGACTGGGCGAAGCCGGGCCGTGTCAGCTAGTACAATATGAAATAGCAACATTAACGCACTACATAACCCTAAACAGAATTCAGGGACCTCACAATAAATATGCGAATTATTCTAAATCCACGCGTACTCAAGCCTGTTATTAGAAAATAATAGTTACTATACAATTCAACTTATTAACCATCAGGGGTGGGGCAGAAGAAAATTGGTTTCAGTGCTACACATACAATATAACATCATCATCAAGTGCCCTGCTAGCTGGCGTAGACGTTCATGTCTTTCGACAGATCGCGGTCTTTGGTGTTCTGTATCAACTCTGATGATTATATTCTGCCATGTCACTGTCTCAGCATGATTTCTCTTGGTCTGCCCCTGTCGCTATTTCCCTTGATCTGTCCAGTTGCTACAATGTTCTCCATTGCCTCTCTTCTTATCAGATGACCAAAGAAAGCTGGTTGTCTCTTTTTTTTATAGTTGTAGATAATGCTCTAGTTTCATTAACCTCTTTCATACAATCGTTGTTAGTTACTTTAGCAGTCAAAGGATTTCGCAACAAGCTGCACTCATGCAAGTTTACAATCCTGGAGCCACCTCAGGTAGTCTGTACATTGCAGAACTTTTCTTGAAAAACCGACGGAATACAACGTTTTATTAATCTCAAACTGTTTGCTTTCTATTCTTTTACTGGAATGTTACGCCTTATCTAACTCAGGCTACGTGCTGGACATTCATGGAGTGGGATGTAATGTTTGACCAGTCTCAGTTTGGTTGCTGGCTGGGCACTCTTCTAATGAACTGTAAAGTTGTGTATCTACTTTGAAGCTGTAAATGTGCTTGCGTATTCCAGTGACCCCTGAAGATATGCCGACGGTAGCGCGGCTACTAGTAGGGTCTCCCATGTCGGAAAGGTCACGGGGTAGGGACCTTTATACACAAACCTGCTGCCTTGTAGGTAGACTGGGGACAGTCAAAGGCTAGGGAAAGCAGACCTAAACAAATGCTTATCAAAGTCGGATTATTGAGACACAGGCTTGACGAAACGGTGCAGACTTGATGAAACGGTGATAATGATGATGATGATGATGATGATGATGTTGACGATGTTGGCGATGATGATGATGATATTGATGATGATGATGATGATGATGATGATGATGATGATGATGATGATGATGATGATGATGATGATGATGATGATGATGATGATGATGATGATGATGATGATGATGATGAAAGTAATAGTTTATCAATCACATATTGTTCGTTGGGTGTACGTGAACATATTTTTAAGCTATTTGCAATTTTCCACACCATAGCTATATGATTCCCCCGATGGTGTTTCCACCTTGTCGTGGTGGGGGAGCTTGAGTTTCTCAATGACCCTGAGAGCTATGCCGGCGGTAGCGTAGCTACCAGCAGGGCCTACCAAGCCGGACAGGTCAAAGGGTAGAGAACAGACAAAGAGAAACACCCTGGTCCTCCAGGTTGGGGGTTGAAGCGTGGGGTTAACATCCCCACCTTTGTAAACACCTTTCTTTGTTACGAAACAAATACATGAGCCTCGATATCGGACTGACTTATCTGGACAACGACCTTGGAACGTTAAAGGACTTTTGAGATTTGGAACATGGAATGTACAGACACTATATCGAGCTGGAGCGGCCGAAGAACTAACCCGGGAGCTGGTTGAATATCAAATGGATATAACAGCAATTCAAGAAATAAGGTGGCCAGGAGATGGTACTTTAGAGCAAATGGAATGATTATAATATATGGAGGAAACACCCAAAATAAACATGAATTAAGAACAGGATTTGTCATCAAAACAGAGTTGTGGGGGAACGTTTTAAACTTTAAAGCTTTTGATGACAGGATTAGTAAATTACGAATAAAAGGTAAATGGAAAAATATAACGATGATTAATGTACATGCACTGACATAAGCCTGGGTCATTGACATTGAGTTGAGTGACCGGGCATGAGAAAGAATGGAGATGAAAGTGGGAGACAGTAAAGTGACTGACCTGGCTATGAGAAAACAGCCAGTCCTGAGAAATAAAATAGTGAGGGTAGAGAAAAAAAACCTAGGGTGGATGGGGCGTGAGATAGGGTATTTGTGTGTTGAACAATGGGGTGCGTTGGATTAAGAGACAGATAGATAGCTCAATTGACACACCATGAACATCGTTACCTATACAACGACCATCACACGACAATATCACGCAAAGATCATCAAGTACATTGAACTTATCATCAAGAACGACCTGTGACATCTGCGAGCTCGTCGCTTAGTAAGTAGTATCTGAGAGCTCGTCCGATCAAGAAACCCATTGCATTATAGACATTGGTGTCATTCTGAGATATTTGTGGGCTCTTCGCTGAGAGAGGAGTTATTATCTGGTGACTTCGTTCCATCAAACTAGCAAACCCTTGATAATTTGGATTGTGTGGCTTCAAGAGGGTAATATGAACTCTTTGTGTGTGCGCCATATAATTCACACACACAGACGGGAGTAAAAACTCAAGCTAGCAGACAGTTCAAGTGAAGTTCACGACAGGTAAATTAACGGCGGTCAGCACACGGAAACAGACGAGGCGGGGCGCCAGGAGAATTAACGCAGCACAAATCAACCGGGAGAGTCGATTACAGTGACGTGGAGTCACTAGTCACAAGCAGCGCGCGTTAAGAAGACACGGCACAGATCAACTGAGAGAGGGGACTACTGTGACGGGGTTAGTCACTAAGTCACAAACAGCGCGTTGGTGAATACGCGGCACAAAAGTCTGCGCGGCGAGACGGGCTGGATATCTGCTGTCGGTGATAAAGACAGGATTGAAAATTCAAAGATACTGACAGGTGTGTGTGTGTGTGTGCTGAGGCAACGCACTGTGTTGTCGTAAGTTGACTGGTCAAGATTTGTCAACGCAGTTAATAGGACGAGTGGAGACACCAGCATCCAGGTACTGGGGAAGTACATGTTGGAAAAACAGAGAAAATTGACAGTCGCTGATTCACCGGAAAGATACGATGGGAGAGAGGTACGTTACCCCTACAGCAGCCGGGTGGGGCTATTAAGGTTGTGTGGAAACTGTTTTTACGGAGTAATTTTTCACTGAGGGTGATAAAGAGAAATTGAGGTGACATTGCGAGTCGGGGGGTGTGGATGGTGTAAAGATACTCAGGAATTTTCACGGCCTATTGTGGTCAAGATGACTCATTGTGAATGAACAAAACAAGGTGTTTTGTGTGAAACCAGACTTTATTGTTCGTCTTTGTTAAAAGCCCTTTGTGTTCATTACTTTATAATCAGCAAACATTTTGACAACGAATGATGACGTGGCAGCTCCGCGAACATAGTTGCATACAGTTGCCAAATAGAACTGACGGTACAGGGTTAAAGCACTGGGCATTTGCGGCCAATTTTTCATTTGAACTTTGTCTTTAACCGGCAATCCAGAACATTTTGGGATAATTACCATCATCTCCAATTTGCACGACAATCGAAAGAACACTTTGGATAATTACTATTTACCGTCAACGTTTCCGACTGGTGGAACTGGTGATCACAACGCGAAATGAAGTAACCACTCAACAAATCAATCAGTCAATTTGAAATCTAGTGTCGTAGACATTGCCAGCGGATTGCGAATAACTATTAAAACGAATAAAACCTTTTGTGACTGATTAATAAGATCTTTTGGCGACATATTTGTCGGCCAACCAGTTGGACATTCTGTTTGCTGTTCATTGTCTGATATATACTGTTTTCGGGTGTTAAGCAATTACTTGTATGTGGTATAGTGTTTGTCAAGAGTAGGGGATTTTTGTGTTGTTTCTCGAAGGCCGGGAGACAGGGCGAAAAGTTATTTTCTGAGATGCACCATATATAATTTCTAGGAAAAAAATCGAAAGGTCGGTTTATTTCGTTCTGCAGGGACGGTCCTGGATTATATACCGTGCCTTTTGGGTCTAACGTCAGATCTGTGTATATTTTCAGTATATATTCCTTTTCTATTTCTCTTTTTTTCCGTTATATTTACATATGATATTTGTTGTGGTCGGATAAATGTTATTATTGTGATCTTTCGTCATGTCTGCTGTCTAGTGGTCTTTGTCAGTTTATATTTATATATTACGCGAACTGTGGTTGTTTCACACAAGCTTGTGGTTGTTACTGTAGTTTATTTCTTTGTGATCACCGTCTCCGTGTACTTGGCTTGTGAGTCTAACGTTTATAGAAAACACTTACTGTTATCATCCATTTGTTTGTATATGTATTTATATGGATGTTTAACAATATTTCCGGAAATGTTATACAACTATTTGTTATAGATATATGCGAGGGAGGATATTTTCCCTCACTACCTAGTGCTTATAGGACTGGGTGAGTACAGAGTGATATTTTAGCACTACGAATTTACGTACACAGGGAGTTGTGGTGTACGTAGGGAAGTGACACAGACTAGCAGCAGAGTCTGTACATTTATAGTTGGCTGACAGACAGCAACGTGTCCACAAGTACAAGATGCCTACTTTAATGGAATATATTGAAGCAGATGAACGAATAGGCCTGAAAGGTAAAGAGTTACAGGAGTATGCAGAAGCAAAAGAACAACAACAGACGGAAAGAGAGGAGAGGCAGAATGAACGCGAGGCAAAGCGTCTACATGAAGAGAAAGAGACACAAGTAAAACTAGCTGAAATGGAAAACAAGCGTCTACGGGAAGAGAAAGAGACACAAGTAAAACTAGCTGAAATGGAAAACAAGCGTCTACAGGAAGAGACACAAGTAAAACTAGCTGAAATAGAAAACAAGCGTCTACAGGAAGAGAGAGAGAGACAAATGGAACTTGAAAAGTTTAAACACACCATGAACATCGTTACCTAGACAACGACCATCACACGACAATATCACGCAAAGATCATCAAGAACAGAAGACAGAAGAATTACCCCATGACTGGAAAGAGTCATTATTGATACCTATCTTTAAGAAAGGAGACAAGTTCCAATGTGGAAATTATAGAGGAATATCACTACTGTCCACAAGCTATAAGATACTATCCGAAGTATTACTAAATAGACTAAAACCATATTCAGAAGACATATTAGGTGACTACCAGGCGGGTTTTAGACAAAACAGATCAACAATAGATCAGATATTTATCTTACGACAAATAGCCGAGAAACATTGGGAATATAAAAGTGATCTCCATAACATTTTTGTGGATTTTAAAAAGGCTTATGATAGTGTCCATAGGAATAGTCTATGGAATGCTATGCAGGAATTTGGAATTTGGAATACCAAGGAAGTTAATCAACATGACCAGACTATGCATGGAAGATACTTATAATATACTAGCTGACCCGGCCCGGCTTCGCCCAGACCCTGGTGGGGAGCATCTCATTTAATTCATATAAGTAGTCATATAAGTTCTCGTTCCCGTTACCGACTATATGTCTGTCTGTCTGTCTATCTGTCTGTCTGTCTGTCTGACCCGGCCCGTCTTCGCCCAGACCCTGATGGGGAGCATCTCATTTAATTCATATAAGTAGTCATATAAGTTCCCGTTCCCGACTGTCTGTCTGTCTGTCTGTCTGTCTATCTATCTATCTGTCTGTCTGTCTGACCCGGCCCAGCCCATGGTGGAGAGCATCTCATTTAAATCATATAAGCAGTCATATAAGATCCCGTTCCCGACTATCTGTCTGACTGTCTGTCTGTCTTGGGTAAATGGAGGGGGGAGGAGGAAGAGGGAGGTGGAGGAGGGAAGAGGAGGGAGGAGATAGGAGGAGTAGGGAGGAATAGGAGGGAGGAGGAGGGATTAGGAGGAGGAGGGAGGAGTAGGGTGGAGGAGGAGGAAGAGGGAGGAGGAGGGAGGAGGAGGGAGGAGGAGAACACAGGAGGAGAAGGGAGCAGGAGGAGGAGAAGGAGGAGGAGGGAGAGGGAGGAGGAGAGAGTAGGAGGAGGGAGGAGGAAGAGGGAGGAGGAAGAGGGAGAAGGAGGAGGGAGAAGGAGGGGGAGGAGGAGGAGGAGGAATGTGAAGGAGGAGGGGAGGAGGAGGAGGATGTGAAGGGAGGAGGAGGAGGAGGAGGAGGAGGAGGAGGGAGGAGGAGGAATGTGAAGGGAGGAGGAGGGAGGAGGTAGAGGGAGGAGGCGGAGAGGGAGGAGGAGGAAGGGGGAGGAGGAGGAGGAGAGATGAAGAAGGAGGAGGAGGGAGGAGGAGGGAGGAGGAGGAATGTGAAGGGAGGAGGAGGGAGGAGGTAGAGGGTGGAGGAGGAGTGAGGAGGAGGAGAGGGAGGAGGAGGAAAGAGGAGGAGGAGGGAGGAAGAAGGAGGAGGAGGGAGAAGGAGGGAGGAGGAGGAATGTGAAGGGAGGAGGAGGTAGAGGGAGGAGAAGGGAGGATGAGGGATGAGGAGGAGAGGGAGGAGGAGGGGGAGGAAGGAGGAGGAGGAGGGAGGAAGAAGGAGGAGGAGGGATAAGGGGAGGGGGAGGAGGAGAAGGGAGGAGGAGGAGGAGGAAGGAGGGAGAGGAAGGAGGGAGAATGAGGAGGGGAGGAAGGAAAGGGAGGTGGAAGAGGAGGAGGAGGGAGGAGGAAAGAGGTAGGGGGAGGAGGAGGTAGAGGGAGGAGGAGGAGGAAGGAAAGGGAGGAGGAAGAGGAGGAGAAGGGAGGAGGAGGGTGGAGGGAGGAGGAGGAGGTAGAGGGAGGAGGAGGGAGGAGGTAGGAGGAGGAAGAGGGAAGAGGGAGAAGAAGGGAGAAGGAGGAGGGAGGATGATGAGGGAGAAGGAGGCAGGAGGAGGAGGAGGGAGGCAGGAGGAGGAGGGATGAGGAGGGAGAGGGAGGAGGAGGGAAGATGAGGGAGGAGGCGGAGGGAGTAGGAGGGAGGAGGATTGAGGAGGAGGGGAGAGGAAGAGGGAGAAGGAAGAGGGAGAAGGAGGAGGGAGAGGGATGAGAGGGAGGAGGAAGAGGAGAAGGGTGAAGGGAGGAGATAGAGGGAGGAGAAGAGAGGGAGAGAGAGTTCGCCATTCCGAATTCATACTCGTCTAGTTCTTCCCTTCTACACGACTGTAGATAACTTCCCTACACATAAAAAGATGAATTGTTATTGATATTGCCGTGGCATGGAGGAATATCAGCAGCAGAGTTGATCCAAAAAACCAAAGACTGAGATCTACGGAGAGCCATGAACGCCTACGCCAGCCGGCACGGCACTTGATGATGATGATTGCCGTGTGACGATTCTGTGTAGTCACGTCATTTTCTTCCCTTTCCCTAGCGTTTTGGTTCGGGGATTCTTTCATCATCATCATCATATATTTACGTACGTATTTTGGGAGGGGGAGGAGGGAGGAGGAGGAAGAAGAAAAAAAAACTATGACAGTTGACAGCTCTGGAATGAAAGGAAGGCGTGTAGAAAATTTCATCTCAATCGGATGGGCCGTTCGCGAACAAATAAAGGACATACATATTTACATACATACATATTTACATACATGCACTTTGTTTTATAAATATAGAGTAACATATAAAGGCAGGAAGTCAGACCCCTTCCAAATAACATCTGGCCTGAAACAGGGTGATGCACTATCGCCGCTACTCTTCAATCTGGCTCTAGAGAAAGTTGTAAGGAAGATAAAGGAGGAATGTGATATTGGAGGAACATCCAAGCTGCTTGGTTATGCAGATGATATAGATATTATAGGGCAAAGTGAACAAAAGACATTGGAAATATTGACTCACTTAAAGGAAAAAGCCCAACAGATGGGGCTGGTTATCAACCAAGATAAGACAGAATATATGGTAATTTCAAGAGACGGAATGGCTAAAAACTCTGGCCACATACAAATAGATAATATGACCATTAAAAGAACGGAAACATATAAATACCTGGGTACAATCTTCAACTGCTCCAACATCATAAGGGAAGAAATACAAACTAGAATCAACTCTGGAAATAAGATATACTATGCACTACAACATCTACTAAAATCAAAGGCGCTATCTCATAACACCAAAATCACAATATACAAAACACTGATCAGACCAGTTGTGCTGTATGGCTCTGAAACCTGGAGTACAACGAAAGCAGACGAAGCCTTGTTACAAACCTTTGAGAACAAAATTTTAAGACGCATCTTTGGACCCATTAGGGATACACAAAGTAGAGAATGGAAAAGAAGAAGTAACAAAGACAATTATGATCTGTTTAAGTCCCCGCTAATCATTGGTATCATGAAGGCTAATAGACTACAATGGCTGGGGCATATAGAAATAATGGAAGATAATAGGGAAACAAAACTCGCTTATACTCAGGAAATAAATGACCTTAGACCCCAAGGTAGACCAAGAAGACGATGGAGAGATAATACATTTACAGACCTAAAAGCACTTGGAATCAACGACTGGCAAGAGAAGGTCCACCAGAGAGACGAATGGAGACGGATTGTATTTGCAGCAAAGAACCTCAATGGCTCGGAAAGCTGAAGAAGAAGAAGATAGCTATATGACTGACTGTTGGTTACCCCTTTCTCCACCCCACACTAACATTCGACAAATCGTTTTACCTCAGTCTTTATGAAGACAACAACATTCAATAGTGTTATACAACAATCAATATTTACTTTTTGAAAAACACTGGTCACATTGTTTCAAGAAGTATGTTTATTCAAGTGGATCGGTTGTTTGAAAAATTTGAACATTGTGTTTTTAAGTGACGTCTTTAGTCAAATGAGTCACTGGCGCTTCAAGTGCTCATACATTTTAACAGTATGTCTCGTACTTCAAAGAGGTCACTTGAGGTAACACATGTGATCATGCTTTTACCAACGGTGTCGCTCTTCAAGGTCACCACTAACGCGGCAGTATGTGAACATAATGTTTCAGAAAGTACCTTCTTAGTTGAGAACAGATATTCACAAAATACATGACTAACGTGGCAGTATGTGAACATATAGTTTCAGGAATAACCTTCATAGTTGAGAACTGATACTCATAAAATACATGACTAACGCGGTAGTAAGTGAACATATTCATTGGCACCTTGCCGTCTTGACAGACGATAGTTTGTGCTCTAAAAAGGCATAATAACTTTTAACTATGGCGGTAGCGAGTGTGACTGATAAGGCCAATTTGCGCTGTAAATGTCCGTTCACAGTGGGTGCATGTGAACACGTGGTCATTTCCACCATCATGCACCATCTTACGTCTCAAACGCTTGGTGTGTGACTTTTCTGCAATAATTTTCTCCTTTGACTTTATTCCATTTCTGATATTTGCCCTCCATGCAACACGTTCAGCGGCGACTTGCTCCCAATGTGCATTATCAATGCCTGTATCAATCATGTCCCGCTTACACACATCTTTGTATCGTAGTAGAGGCCGACCCTGAGATCTCTTACCCATCTGTAATTCACCAAAAAAGATATCCTTTGGTATTCTACCATCATCCATCCTCCTAAGATGTCCTATCCATCTAAGTCTACGAAGACTGAGCATGGAATAAACTGTCACACAACCTGATCTTTCCAATACTTCAGTATTTGTGATTTTGTCTTGCCACTTAATACCAAGAATTCTTCGCAGACACCGCATATGAAAGCTGTTTAAATTGTTCTCTTGGTGTGAGTAAGTTGTCCAGGTTTCACTGCCATAGAGAAGAGTACTAAGGACACAGGCTTGATAGACAAGGACTTTTGTTTTGGCAGTAAGCTTCCTGTTCTCCCAGACTCTTTTTCTTAACCTGTTCATTGTTGTTGCTGCCTTACCAATCCGGATGTTGATTTCCTGATCTAGGGATAATTTGCTATTTACCACTGATCCTAGATATGTAAAATGGTCTACTATCTCTAGTTCGGCGTCGTCAATAAAGATTGATGGTACTCCATGTGCACCTTGTGACATAATCTGTGTCTTCTTTTTGCTAATTGTTAAACCAAATTCAGAACAAGCATTGGAGAATGCAGATAGTAGACATTGCAATTCTTCCTCAGAGTGGGTCGTAACTGCAGCATCATCTGCAAAAAGCAACTCTCTGATCAGTACCCTCCTAATTTTGGTCTTAGCCTTCAATCTCTGAGCATTGTAGAGGCCGCCATCTGAGCGTGAGTGAATGCATATACCACCATCCTGATCACGAAATGCATATTTCAGTAGAAGTGAAAAGTATATTCCAAAGAGGGTGGGAGCTAGTAAACAACCTTGCTTAACTCCACTCTTGATTTCAAATTCTTCAGAAGTTGCACCATCAAACTTGATTATACCCTTCATGCCTGTGTGGAACGATTCCACAATGGACAGAAGAGTTGGTGGGCAGCCAATCTTCTTTAGTGCCTTGAACAGACCCTCACGACTGACCAAATCAAATGCCTTTGTGAGGTCGATGAAGGCAATAAACAGTGGTTGATTCTGTTCACGGCATTTTTCTTGCATTTGTCGCAATGAGAATATCATATCAGTGGTAGACCGGTTCTGTCGAAAGCCACACTGTGATTCGGGGTAGACTTGATCTCCTAGGACTTGAAGTCTGCGCAGAACAATTCTGGCAAATACTTTTCCAACAATACACAGAAGTGAGATACCCCTATAGTTGTTACAGTCGCTCCGATCACCCTTGTTCTTGTACAGCGTTATGATGTTTGAATCTTTGAAATCCTGTGGGACTTGTCCTTCACGCCAGCATAGCTCTATTAGCTGGTGGATCTGTAGAGTGAGTGTGTCTTGCCCACTCCTGATAACCTCTATTGGAATCCCATCCTTACCTGGAGCCTTGCCAGATGCAAGTTCATTTATAGCACACTTAACTTCTGTTATGGTGGGAAGTGTGTCCAGGTGGTCAAGAGTTGGCAGAGCCTCTATGGCGTTAAGGGCATCATCCGCTAGTTTGGTCTCACTTGAGTAAAGCTCCAAATAGTGCTCTACCCATCTGTCCATCTGCTGTTTCTTATCAGTGATGATTTCTCCAGTCAAGGTTTTCAGCGGTGCACTTCTTTTGATCACTGGACCACAGGCTTTCTTTATTCCTTCATACATGCTTCTTATGTCTCCCTTATCACTTGCGATTTGAATGGACTCACATAACTTGATCCAATAATCATTTGCACACTGCCTGGCAGCCTTTTGCACATCCTTCCTAGCTTGCCTAAGCTCACTCAGAGTGTTACGCGTTGGTCTTTCCTTGTTTCTTAAGAGAGCTTTCTTCTTCTTATCAATCAAGGGCTGCAGAGTCTCGCTGTTGGCCGCAAACCAGTCCTGCCTCTTATGATCCACAGTGCCGTAAACCCCTACGGCAGTTTTATAAAGAGTTTCCTTAATTTGACCCCACTTTTCATTTACTGTACAATTTTCTGGTGTATCAGTGAAAGCGTCTTCAAGTTGCTGTTGAAACTGAAAGCACTTTTCAGGATCATGAGTGTTAATAATATTAATCCTGGGGCTAGATTTGTGTTTAGCTGTGTAGATTCTCTTTGGTCTCAGTCTAACTCTTGCAACAACCAAAGAATGATCTGTATCACAGTCAGCACTGTGGTAACTACGAGTCAATGATATATGGTTCAGATGTTGTCTCCGTGTGATTATGAAGTCCAGCTGGTGCCAATGGCCGGATCTTGGATGTTTCCATGTGACCTTATGCATCTCTTTTGTTTTAAAAAAAGAGTTTGTAATACATAGGTCATTACTGGTGCAATGCTCCAGCAGCCTTTGCCCATTTTATTCATGCGACCGATGTTGTATTTTCCAAGGGACACTGGCCATGAACTCGAGTCCTTGCCCACACGAGCATTGAAATCACCGAGCATATAAATGTAGTCAGATTTTGGAACTGCCTTGATCACGGAGTCTAACTCCTCATAGAACAAATCCTTCACATCATCAGAGGAATCGAGTGTCGGTGCATATGCAGTAATAATGGTGGCAAACCCACAAGAGGTTGCCAAGCGCAGGGATAATAGTCTTTCATTTCCTCCTGCTGGAATTTCAATCATTCCCAGTAGCGAATTCTTCACTGCAAAGCCCACACCGTGTTGCCTTTTTTCTGCCTGCCCTCTACCCTTCCAGAAAAAGGTGTAGTTGTTTTCCCTGAGTGACCCTTCCTCAGCGAGGCGAGTCTCCTGCAGGCCAGCAATATCAATGTTAAGACGATTGAGTTCGGCATCAATCACAGCCGTTTTTCTCACATCGTCAATATTGGTCAAGTCAGTGGAAAATCCTGGACACATGGTTCCCACGTTCCAGGTTGCAAGCCGTAGCTTGAGGTTTCTATTTTTATTTTTGTTTGTACCTGGTGCATTGGTTTTACAGCCTGCGATTCAGATTTTGTCCTAGCCCCAAGCACCCATTGAAGCAGGCAGGCTGTGGCGGATCAGCACCCAATTGGCTGGGGGCTGCCCAGCTTGAGGCGGGCGGTAGCTGATCAGTGACATCTATAGGTGTCTCCCACCGTCAGAGGCAACGCGTGGCGCCCCATGTCTACGCCAACTGACAAGGACTTATAACCCGTAACAGTTGCCTCTCGCTTTGATTCCGAGACCAGTAAAGACCAGGGATGGAGTTATTGCCTCTCCATAGCACAAAGCCTGGGCTGAAATATAGAGATCATGTGTTGCCCATGCAGCATGATCCCTCTCTCGGCCTGCCTAGTTCACTCCAGAGGAAAGGTAACACCCCTACATCTGGAACAAGACAAGCTGCAGAAGCTGCCGGATCAGCAAAGCAATGCTCTAACTGTCCGACTGTCGGAGCTTCGATCCTAGACCAGTCGCCAACCAAGGCTTAGGGCCTGGTCTGCCCTGCCATGACAATTTTGTCTTTAGGTTGCATTTCCTCGCACTAGGGTAAGGCTTGTACCCTCCCAATTGCGCTCTTCCGCCCGAAGCCGTTGGCACAATGTGGGGTGTCGGGTTTGGTAAGCGCCGCCCAACGTTCGGCGCTAACAGAAACCAGGTATAACCTTCATAGTTGAGAACAGAAATTCATAAAATACATGACTAACGCGGTAATAAGTGAACATATAGTTTCAGGAATTACCTTCATCGTTGAGAACAGATACTCATAAACTACAGATACTGTTCCCGACATGAAATAACCTGGAGACTGGTTTCGCACCGCCGATGGAGCAGAGCAGGTTATTCTGCCACAATGATTCCGGTTCTGATTGTTGGCTTGATTGTAAAGGATTCCCTTTACCCCACGCAGACAGCTACAGTAGTGATTTAGCCTCCTCTCATAGATCAGACACGAATATCCCTATAGTGCAAGAAATCACTGACATCGGCGAGGTTCCATGTGTGTATATTTACCTAAACCAGCATCATCATCCAGTAACTTGCCAGCTGCGCTCATGTCTCTCCATGGATCAACTCTGCTGATAATATTCCTACATACCACCGTCATCATTTCTCTTGGCCTCCCTCTGCCACACTTCCCCTTGATCTCTCAGTCATCACGGTGTTCTCCAATACCTCTATTCTCATCACACGACAAAACAAAGCTGTTTGTCTCATTCTTATTCTTGAATATGTTCTAGCTGCATTAGTCTCCTTCGGACAATCGTTGTTACTTACTCTGACATCCATACCTCAACCATACTGGTTATAAATATTGTTATAGAGAGATGGTTTGGTTCGCTCTAGTTTTTTTTCCATTAAATCAGGGCAGCGCCACTTTCGGCCTGCACCATTTGATTTTCGTGTGGCCAAGGGTTGTATGCCCACAACTTGCACGTGGCTCCCTCTAGTTTTCCACTCTGAGCCGAGAACACTACCCCATGATACTAGTATACCATTAGTAGCGGAGAACACTGAACACTACCCCATGATACTTGTATACCATTAGTAGCGGAGAACACTGAACACTACCCCATGATACTTGTATACCATTAGTAGCGGAGAACACTGAACACTACCCCATGATACTTGTATACCATTAGTAGCGGAGAACACTGAACACTACCCCATGATACTAGTATACCATTAGTAGCGGAGAACATTGAAAACTACCCCATGATACTAGTATACCATTAGTAGCCGAGAACACTGAACACTACCCTATAGTACTAGTATACCATTAGTAGCGGAGAATATTGAACACTGCCCCATGATACCAGTATACCATTAGTAGCGGAGAACACTGAACACTACCCCATGACACTAGTATACCATTAGTAGCGGAGAACACTGAACACTACCCCATGATACTAGTATATCATTAGTAGCGGAGTACACTGAACACTACCGCATGACACTAGTGTACCATTAGTAGCGGAGAACATTGAAAACTACCCCATGATACTAGTATATCATTAGTAGCGGAGAACATTGAACACTACCCCATGATACTAGTATACCATCAGTAGCGGATAACATTGAACACTACCCCATGATACTAGTATACCATTAGTAGCGGAGAACACTGAACACTACCCCGTGATATTATTATACCATTAGTAGCGGAGAACATTGAACACTGCCCCATAATACTTGTATACCATTAGTAGCGGAGTACACTGAACACTACCCCGTGATACTTGTATACCATTAGTAGCGGAGAAAACTGAACACTACCCCGTGATATTATTATACCATTAGTAGCGGAGAACATTGAACACTGCCCCATAATACTTGTATACCATTAGTAGCGGAGTACACTGAACACTACCCCATGATACTTGTATACCGTTAGTAGCGCAGTACATTGAACGCTGCCCCATGATACTAGTATACCATTAGTAGCCGAGAACATTGAGCACTACCCCATGATACCTGTATACCATTAGTAGCGAAGTACACTTAACACTACCCCATGATACTAGTATACCATTGGAAGCGGAGAACATTGAATACTGCCCCATGATACTGGTATACCAATAGTAGCGGAGAACAGTGAACACTACCCCATGATACTAGTATACCATTAGTAGCGGAGAATGGTGATCACTACCCCATGACACTAGTATACCGTTAGTAGCGGAGAACACTGAACACTACCCCATGATACTAGTATACCATTAGTAGCGGAGAACACTGAACACTATCCCATGGTGCTTGTGTACCATTAGTAGCCGAGAACACTGAACACTACCCCATGATACTTGTATACCATTAGTAGCGGAGAACGGTGACCACTACCCCATGATACTAACATACTATTAGTAGCGGAGAACGGTGAACACTATCCCATGATACTAGTATACCATTAGTAGCGGAGAACACTAAACACTACCCCGTGACACTAGTATACCTTTAGTAGCGGAGAACACTGAACACTACCCCTTGATACTAGTATACCATTAGTAGCGGAGAACGCTAGAAGGCTGATTTTCTTCCTCATGATACGGGTATACCATCGGTAGCTGAGAAAGCTACAGTCTGATTCCCTGCCCCATGATACAGGTATATCATTTCCTATTGTAGTAAACATCCGTATTCTGACAGTCGTAAACAGCAAGCTTGTTCGATTTAGAGGTGGGCGTTGTACCTATACGCCATTCCTTCCCCACCACCAAGCTCAGTTGAACAAAGAAAGGCCTTGCCTTGTGCTGCTAATGCTCGTTATCCCAAAATGGGGAATAGACCCTCAGCCGAATAACGCCATACCCTTCTTCTTCTTCTTCTTCTTCTTCTTGTTCTTCTTCTTCTTCTTCTTCTTCTTCTTCTTCTTCTTCTTCTTCTTCTTCTTCTTCTTCTTCGTCTTCTTCTTCTTCTTCTCCTCCTTATTGTTCAGGCTTACCCGTCATGATAGTTATATTGCTATTTCTTTGATTGACTATCTATAGTATTATGGAGTTGCATGTAAAACTCCTAGTGAAAGGTCTCATTAATAAAAACTCCAGAATTAATGTTCAAGGGCTGAAAACAGTAACACCGTGTAGGTGCTTTGGGACAATAATCAATGACGAGAAGACTGGTGCACAAATGGGAACAAGAATTACACAATTCTTGTTTGGATGAAAACAATACGGACATTAATAACACATCACTGGACGATCAGATCTACGTATGCCAGCCACTGGTCATCTCATGGTCGCAGCAAGCAAGTGAAGTGATCATCAAACGCAGAATTAGACAAGAAAACACAAGCAATGTGAATGGCATCCTTCCAAGCACATCCTCACACCAACACACAACAACGACCATCTCTCTAAATCAGTGCGTAGAATATGATTGTGTAATATATGTGAATCACACCATGACGGGAGGTCAGCAAGGCCGAATGACTAAGAACGATCATTTTTAAACATCCGGTGTGCTGATGCCGAGGTAGCGGGTTCAACCGCTACTCCAGTGAGTTGGACTAAAATGTTGATTTCTCGTCCTTGACTTGAAGGACGCAAGTAACAAGTTCCTCTGAAGTTGGAGTGGGTTCATTTAATGGCGAGAGACATTGGTAATAGGGAAAGCTAATCCACACGCAAAAATCAGCCCAGTGCATTAGAAGTAGTAGCATGTGTATGCACTACGATTGAGTTCAAAGCCAGCTAATGTAAACGAAAAAAGACCAGGCTCTCTTTAAGACAGAATCACCAATGGCATGGGCATGTCAAGGTCATATGGCGAATCCATCCAGCATTGTATGTACTGCAACACTCCTGTTGGAAAGGAAAAGGTTACAATCAAATATGTGCTGGACATATCGTATTCAGAAATGAACAAGAAAAGCCCTGCCGAAAGTGAAATGTTGGCAAGGGACAGAGCACAGTGATGTGGTATCTCACCCACTTTCTGGGCTTTGAGTGAAGGCAACAGAAGGCAATGCTCAATAACAGTAAAGAATCGTTTTCAGTGCTTTGGGACGTATTGGGTATATGGTGCTAAAACCATATTTTTGGACGAATCGGCTCTTTATATGTGATATAGACATTATCACACCGGTATCCTTAACCTGTCAAAACCTGTCATCTACTGCCTGTAGTTCCTTGCGGTGTAGGGCAGGGGCAGGGGTCTTGAATTTAAGAAATTAAGGCCGCCTGGCTGGATTACAAGCCTTGTATGTATTATATTGTCAGGATTACAAAGTATGTATTTGTTACATTGTCAGGATTACAAGGCAGGCATGTGTTACATTGTCAGGATTACAAGGCATGTATGTATTACAGTGTCAGGATTGCAATATGTTTGTCTTATGGTGTCAGGATTACAGGAAATGTATGTGTTAAGTGTTACAGTGTCAGAATTACAGGTCATATATATATATATATATATATATATATATATATATATATATATATATATATATATATATATATATATATATATATATATATATATATATGTTATCGTGTCGGGATTACAAGGCATTGTGTGTTACATTGTCAGGATCACAAGGCATGTATGTGTTACGTTGTCAGAATTACAGGGCATGTGTGTGTTACAGTGTCAGGATTACAAGGCATGTATGTCTTACAGAGTCCGGCACCTTGCAGAGGAGTGGGAATAAAGCCATCGTGGCCTCAGCTGGAAAGTAAACTCCTATCTGCACGTCTAGTGGTGGAGGAGCTGGATTGAGAGGGGCGGAAAGAGAGAAAGAGAGAAAGAGAGATAGAGAGAGAGAGAGAGAGAGAGAGAGAGAGAGAGAGAGAGAGAGAGAGAGAGAGAGAGAGAGAGAGAGAGAGAGAGCCAAACGCAATTATGGGCACAGAGTTTTCACCGGACTTAGAGGACATCTCTGAACTTGAGCGGAGCAGGAGACCGACTTCTTCTGACAGTCCGCAACTGTTGACAAACGCGGAAGTCACAAAGTACCGTGTTGGATGTAGAAGATTGGAAGATTGATTGATTGATTGATTTAGGAATCGACATCACAGTATTCGGTGCATTCCCATAAGCGCTCCGTCCCCATCCTCAGCAGCCAGCGAAGAGTTCCAACACTAATAGTACCAGTAGCAATCTGATTATAAGTCCGTCTCACCTTTCCTCTGAGCTTTGAGCGTCGGCCAGATCCCCTCGTCACTCCTCGCTGTCTCATTCTTGCCAGACCATGGTAATCCATTTGCTCCTCCTAGGTGTGCACGTGCTCCCACAAGGCCGCAACCACGTCTGCCTTGTCATGTTTCAATACTCCACCAAGTTCTGCAGAGCCAGCCAATCTGTCCGCCTGCTCATTTCCCAGCACACCGGCATACCCCGGAGAAATATCCAGGCGATGCTTGTCACCAGTGACCTCCGAAGCTAAGCAAGCCACTCCGCACGAAGCCTGCCCGTCCTCACCCTCGTCAGCATGCTTTCTGAGTCAGTTACAATCACGATGTGTGTGTGTGTCGTATTCTCCATCCAGCGTCGACCATTGGCTTTGGCTATGAACCCCCAGCCTCTTTTCTCACCTCTTGACACCGAACCATCTGTGTAGATAATCACATCACCCGAGTGAGCATTGTCCTGAATTAGTTGCTGGATATCCACTTCCGTGGCCCCTGCTGGCCACTCCCTGCACTCCCGGCTTAATGTGATTATAACTCTGCACAATTCTGACTGCTCCGTTGGCACTCTGACCCACTCCTCTCCACGCCTAATGTTCTCCAAGGGGCACACCTGTCTGATCGTATCCTCTGCTGAGCCATCTATGATTTCCCTCTTAACAGTCGCTGACCCTTAACTGCGTCCAGCGCCTCATGCAGTGGGTGATCTGTGTCTGGAGGCTACTCTGAGGTATGCCTTCGCCTGCATCACCTTGAGCCTACCAGCAACACTCGGCAGACCAAGGATGTAACACATACACACTACTGGGGTGTCTCTAGTGCATCCCAGAATGACCCGCATAGCTTCGTTCTGTATGCGCTCTAACTTCACCAGCTGACTCTCTGAGACAGTGAGCAGACCTAATCCATAATCAATTACTGAGAGGATCAAGTGCTGGTATAGTGTGAAAAGCATTCTCTGCTCTGTGTCCATTGCAGCCATAGTTTTAAGTGCACTGAGTCCCTTTTGAGATCTTGTCACAACCGTCTCCACATGGTCCTTGAAGGATAGGCTCCTGTCAAATGGGCTCCTGTCAAATGTGATCCCCAGATACTTCAGTTTGTTCTCTCTGCTGACATTTCTACCATCTATCGCGAGGCTTGGGACATCCGCTCTCACAATCCTGTTGTCCAGAGAGCACCACAAAACAGCCGCCTTTTCCGGGTGGATGACAGCACTCATTTCAGTGCACCAGTCAATCACTTTGTCTACTGTCGCCTGTAGCTCCTGGGCTGTTTGCTCCCTATCTCTCCCCTGCCTATATGCAAGAATATCATCTGCAGATTGGAAGAAAAGGATTTTATTATTTTTATAATATCTGATAGGGAATAGGCCTGGATCATCCAGTTGACGTCCATAAGCCCGGTGCTTCCCCACAAACCAGACGTTTTACGTTAGCGACCATTTACCTCATGGCCATACAGTTCCTCGGCAAGTGAGTCCACATTAAACTAGGGGATACGCAACCTTAACCGGGGTAAGGGGCGTTGTGGAGGATGGGGATAAACAGGTACTCCACCTTGTCCGTAGGCTAGCGGTGGGAAGAAGTCACCTTCTCCTTTGATAAGGAATAGCCCTATTCTGGTAATGTCACTTACACGGATGGCTCTGTGCTGAGAGGCGAAAGACGTGCTTTGGGGATTGTGCCGAAGGTACAGGAGAGCCTAGCATATGAGACCGCATCTAATCTGAGAATGGAGGTGGAGGAAGTCACAGGGCGTTCCGCTGGCTGGAGGACGAATAGCACATGCATGTTGTGATTGTAACGGACTCACAAAGTTTGATGAGAAAGTTGAAGACAGGCACGTTTCGGCCACAGTGGCAGGCTTCCATTCAACAAACAAACATAGTGAACATATGTTGGATTGTTCCCCTAGAACAGGGGTGGGCAAACTACGGCCCGCGGGCCGCATGCGGCCCGCCAAGTGGTTTTATGCGGCCCGCGAGGGCATTTAGAAATAAAGATTTTTAATTAGTTATTAAATTATTTTGTTAAATTTTACTAAATTTCATGTACCGTTATGATGAGTGTCAATAACAAACGTAAGATTGAAGATGAATGCCGTGTTTTTAATGATGAATGGACAACTAAGTACTGTTTTATAAAAGTTGACATCAAATCAGTTTGCTTGTTGAGTCGTGAGACAGTGGCTGTCTTCAAGGAGTACAATTTAAAAAGACATTATCAAACAAAACATTCCGATTTCGGATACAATTTAACGACCGAAGAGAAGGAAAGGAAATGCCTTGAGTTGGTGAACAATTTGGAGAAACAGTAAACTGTTTTCACTAAACAGTCTTCAATTCAAGATGCTGCAACTGAAGCTAGTCTTGTGCTGTCACACAGAATTGTAAAACAGAACAAGCCATTTTCTGATGGCGAGTTCATCAAGGAATGTTTGCTAGATGCAGCAAATATTATGTGTCCAGAACAAAAAAAAACCAGATTTGACAACATTACTTTATCAAGGAGAACTGTGGTCAGACGTGTTGACAAGATCAGTGATGCATAAACTTCAAGGTGCAAGTAAACAATTTTTGTGGTACTCTCTTGCATTGGATGAGAGTACCGATGTACATGATACTGCCCAATTATTGATATTTATACGTGGAATAAACACTTCTTTCAAACTCACTGAAGAGTTACTGAGTGTTGAGTCACTCAAGAGACACAACCACAGGCCATGATATATTCAGTGCTGTTACTAACTGTATTGAAAGAACTGGGTTGGTTTGGAACAAGATGGCAAGTGTTACAACTGACGGAGCTCGTGCTTTGACTGGAAAAAATGTAGGTCTGGTAAAGTTGATAAGTGATAAGATTAAAGCAGAATATCCAGACCACACATTATTACCACTTCACTGTGTGATTCATCAAGAAAGTCTGTGTAAAACTGTTTTGAATATCAAGCATGTTATTGACCCAGTTGTCAGTGTCATCAACCTCATCAGATCAAGAGGACTTAATCACAGACAGTTCAAGGCATTACTTGACGATTTGGAAACTGAACATTCCGATGTCCTGTACCACACCAAGTGTTCGATGGCTGAGTCTCAGCAAGGTGTTGAGGCGAGTGTGGGAACTCAGAGAAGAAATAGTGATGTTCCTAGAGATGAAGGGCATTGCATGTGACTTTAATACTAACATTGTCAATAAAGAGTGGCAGTTAGACTTTATGTTTGCCATTGAAATTATGGAAAAGTTAAATGAACTGAATGTCAAACTTCAGGGCAATGGTGTGTTTGCACATGAATTGTATGTATATGTAAAATCATTTCAGGCAAAACTCTCACTGTTCTCCAGACAAGCAAGTGAAAAAAGATTTTGTCACTTCCCTTTGCTGAAACAAGAAACCATTTCTGGTGAAATGACTGAAAAATACAAAGCCCAATTAGATGCATTGATTGAAGAATTTGGATGGAGATTCCAAGATTTCAAGAAATTAGAGCCATAGTTCAATATTCTCAGTTCACCTTTTAGTGCAGAAGCTGATACAGCCACAGAGGACATACAGTTGGAGCTGCTTGACTTACAAGCAGATCATGACCTGAAAGAGAAATTCAAGACAGATGGTTGCTGGATTTCTATGGATCTTTATCACAAGAATCATTTCCCAACTTGAAAAACTTTGCAGCTAAACTTTTATCATTATTTGGATCAACATACATTTGCGAACAAGCATTCTCTTGCTTGAAGATCAACAAATCTAAGAATAGGTCTTTATTGTCGGACTGCAACTTGCATGCTGTCATGCGAATTTCAACAAGTAAACTTGCTCCAGATTTCAAGAATATTGTCAAAAATTGCAAGCAGTTACATACATCTCATTAGAAATCAACAACTGTAGTGACAATGTAGTCGCTGTGTGTCTAAATTAAAGCCATTGATAGATAATAAAGAATATTTGTTATAATAAGTTGTAAAATCGTGTTAACAAATTAGTAAAATTTTTTGTCCATATTGTCAAATATAATGTTTAAGTGTATAAGTAAAATAAAATTGCAATAATTAGTTATTTATACTGCTTAATAACCTATAAATAATTCAATAATTACTTATTGTGATAGGTTGCTGTAAACAAAAAACACAACCAAATATATATATATATATATATATATATATATATATATATATATATATATATATATATATATATATATATATATATATATATATATATATATATATGCGGCCCGCCAATAGCTTTACATTTGTCAATGCGGCCCTCCGCACGAAAAGTTTGCCCACCCCTGCCCTAGAACATGCTGGGTTGGTGGGAAACGAGCAGGTGGGCAGATTGGCTGGGTCTGCACCGCTCGGTGGATTATTGGTGCATAACATAACAGCCGTGGTCAAAGTCCTAGCGCTCGGTGGATTATTGGTGCATAACAAAACAGCCGTGGTCAAAGTCTTTTGGGATCGTGTGTATAGTGTGGAATAACAAACAGATAGATCACTGGAGAGAATAGTGCTGCGTAGAGTGAACAGAGGACGATGCACAGTTCACCTAAGAAAGGCCAAACACATAATTCGACTGCTACTGATACTATTAGTATTGGGACTCTTCGCTGACTGTTGAAGAAGAGGACGAAGCGCATATGGGAGTGTCCCGAGTTCTGTGGTGTTGGTTGATGACTTAACTCCTTGATTCACATATTTCCCCAGTAATTTAGTCTTCATCACGTAACTGACCGATTTTCTTATTCACGCAAACATTTTTGACAAGTTTCCCAACCTGAAAGCAAAACTAAAATTACACGAACGCCACAGACAATTCCTGGAAGTCCCATTTTCTACACATTAGTCGCATGTTACATATTTAGGTCAGCGAACATACTGTAATGATTATATTTTTAGATGCATTTAGAACAAGAAAATCTATTGGTCTGTTATTTTAAGCAATCATCGACAAGGTACATCCCAACTTCCTGGTTCACTATAAAGCCAAGTTACTCATGTCGAACGTATTGAAAGCTATGAATATTCCGATTAGCTGGTAATATGTCTTTGTCATGTGAGAAATAGGTAATGACTGGTTCGTGTGTCTTGTCTGTGCCAAGTTAATTCACTTTGGACTAAATCCGACTTGTGATAAGTTTTAAAACAGAGCTCAGTGAACAGCTCATTCACTGGCACGTGTATGTATGAGTAGGTGAGTATTTGATTACAACTTTTGTCATCTTCGAAAACTAACGTTAGTCATTTGCTGCAAGATTGTTTGTCAAGATTTTTGGGTTACATTTTGAGGAGATATAAACTTGAAAACGAAAAGACGTCTGACAAATTGATGGAACAGGAGCAAGGGGGATGCAAAAATATATAATCAATGGGAATGCAAAGAGTTATATACAAGGGGAAGGCAAAGAGATATATACAAAGGGAAGGCAAAGAGATGTAGACAAGGGAAAGGCAGAGAGAGATATACAAAGGGTAGGTAGGGATATATAAAAGGGAAAGGCAGAGAAATATCTACAAGGAGAAGGCAGAGAGATATATACAAGGGGGAGGCAAAGAGATATATACAAAAGGAAGGTAAAGAGACAAAAACAAAGGGAAGGCAAAGAGATATATACAAGGGGAAGGCAAAGAGATTTATACACAGGGAAGGCAGAGAGATATGTATATAAGGGGAAGGCAAAGAGATATATACAAAGCGAAGGCAAAGAGATATATACAAAGGCAAGGCAACGAGATATATACAAGGGGAAGGCAGAGAGGTATATACAAGGAGTAGGTAATGAGATATATACAAAGAGAAGGCAAAGATATGTATACAAAGGGAAGGCAAAGAGATATATACAAGGGGAAGGCAGAGAGATATATACAAGGAGTAGGCAAAGAGTTATATGCAAAGGGAAGGCAAAGAGATATATACAAGGAGAAGGCAAAGAGATATATATATAAGGGGAAGGCAAAGAGATATATACAAGGGGAAGGCAAAGAGATATATACAAGGGGAATGCAAAGCGGTGTATATAAAGGGAAGGCAAAAAGATATATATAATGGGAAGCAGAGAGATATATACAAGGGGAAGGCAAAGGGATATATGCAAGGGGAAGGCAGAGATAGATATACAAAGGGGAAGGCAAAGAGAGATATGCAAAGGGGAAGGTAAATAGATGTCTACATGGCATCATAGGAACAAGATCACAAACATGATCCAGTTCTGGGGTGATCGTGTGTGATGGCCAGCAATGACCGCCTATACTTATCAGGGTTCCAGTACAAATGGTTCACTGAAATGAAATGTGCCATGAACAACAAGCAGCAGTCAGTGTAGCAAGTGAAACATAAAACTGGTGTAAGGTGTAAAGGGGAGTAAAACGGGATTGCATTATCTCCCCTATGCCAGTGCCACAACTATGCAGAAGATGTAGTGAGAATCGTCACGGTTGTAAATGAACCCCCCTAAGGGCCCGGACAGTTTACCTGAACCTCTTGTCCCAGACAGTTGATACTGAAGTTACGAGTACTTATGTCCCAGCCGTTCGCTATTTTGCTTGCTTCTCGTATAGACATTAATTGATCAGAGAATTGATCAGTCTGCAGCAGGATATAACAATATAAAATAAACACAACTTAGATACGTGCGACTCCAGTGAACAAGTGAGAGACAATAAACACAGACTCGTTGAACGTACCTTACCATGAACGCAATTCCGGTAAACGGAAATCACAGTGTGCAAAATAACAATGATAATAACGTTAAAATAAGAAGAAAAAAAATAAGTTACACCAGAACACAACGAATAGACGTTTCGATCTTAGTCATATTCATCGGGTACAACACAAACAGATCTAAACATGAAATTATAAAATGAAATTGTAATTAAACATTAAAACGTAACCATAAAGAGTATTGGTATCAAACGTTATTAGGCCATTGCACTTACAAACTGTGATTTCCGTTTACCGGATTTGCGTTGGCTGTAAAGTGTGCATACTGTGTTTGTGTTTATGCAGGAGTCACACATTCCTACATGTTTTCATTGTGTATGCATGAGTTGCTTGGTTGTAAGAAGTAAATTCTGCAGACAGCCGCTAGACATGTCAGTGAAATATGAAGCTACTAATTAACGCATTGTGAATAGTGTGTTGTACAACGAGATTATTTGCATTGTAGTATAGTGCGAGGAAATGGAACCCAAAGACTAAATAAGGATAAGGCCATAAGTCTTAGTCGGCAACTGGTCTAGGATGGAAGCTCCGATAGGCGGACAGTTAAAGCATTCCTTTGCTGATCCGGCAGCTTCTGCAGGTTGTCTTGTTCCAGACATTTTGGTGTTACCTTTCCTCTGGTGTAAACTAGACAGGCCGGGAGAGGGATCATGCTACATGGGCAACACGTGGTTTCTAAATGCAGCCTAGGCTTTGTGTTACGGGGAGGTATAACTCCATTTGACAAACTACCGTCTGTCAAGAAGCCAAGGTGCCCGTTAGTCAGTAAAGTAATCCTTTCATTACACGCGGATATCACCGGGAGTGGCTCCTCCTATAATCACACACACGCACAATTGAATGCACGGTGCACCAACTGCACAACAGCCGCGAGAATTCAAATGTGTATACTGGAATCACGTATGCTATAAATAGTGATCTGTTGACAGAATTTCCGGTGTGAAATGTTGCCTAGGTAGCGACCTATACAGGCTACTCTCTTCGATTCGATTTCCAAATGCAAAGGGATTTTTAACGTGCCTATGGGTCTTCCAAGCTTTGCATGATTTTGCGTGAGTATCCGTTGTCCCATATCTGGCTTAATAATGTGCAGACTGGTAGTTCCTCGCCGTGCAGGCAGATATTCTCCGACTTCGGAAGAATCAGCGGTCCTACTACGCTAGCCAGGACCCCGAAGGGACCTGTTGCCCAGGACGCATGGCTAGGACGTGTTAGTAGGTCTTGGCCAGTATAGAACCTGGCCCTGGTGCCTTGGAAACACCTCTGCATCCCTTCACGCACTCGTCCTTCGCCGTCTCCTTTGTAAATATTCCTATTACTTTTATTGTTTTAATTTCACATAAATTTTCTTATATCAATGTTTGGTTTGTTTTTGACAAAGTGTGTGACTACTGAACCGTCAAACAGCTGTGTTGTCGCGGTGGTGGTGGTGGTGGTGGTAGTGGTGGTGGTGGTGGTGGTGGTTTATTTTTGTTATTATTCTTGTTTATTTCATTGATATTTGTCTTAATTTTTATTATACTATTACATTATTTTCACCTGTTTCCCTGGACGCTAATTATTGTGTTGGTTTCCCAACACCCACATTGTGCCAACAGCTTCGGGCGGAGGAGAGCGACTGGAAGGTTACAAACCTTGTCATAGTACGAGAAAATGTAACATTAAGAAATTACAGGATAGACCAGGCCTTAAGCCTTGGTCAGCAGCGTGGATCGAAATGATCTCTTGTCTCAGGATTGTTGTCGTGTGTCAGTCTATTTTTTTAAAAATCAAATTAAATGAATAAACGTGAACAGTCCAATCAACAGAGGTTTTAATTCTTCTTCGTCGTCGTTTTTCCTGTTTTGGGCGTAACTGTATGGTGTCAATTTACAGCAGAGTTGTGATATTTGCACATTTCAGTCGACATATCCTACTTCTGCGGGCGTTTGTTAACCGACTTAAATTTCCCGGTTTTCCGTAGGACTTTTCGCGGGCCAAATACTTTAACGTCATCTTTGTTTCTCCATCGACAGTTGACGCCGCGGCTAGACTAGGATGGAAGCTCCGACAGGCGGACAGTTAGAGCATTGCTTTGCTGATCCGGCAGCTTCTGCAGCTTGTCTTGTTCCAGATGTATTGGTGTTACCTTTCTTCTGGAGTAAACTAGGCAGGCGAAGAAAAGGGATATTGCTGCATCGGCAACACATGGTGACTACAATTCAGCCCAGACTTTGTGCTATATAGAGGTATAACACCTTTACTAGTCCCCGCCTTCGGTTGTAATTATTGTGCCATTTTTTTAAAGCACAGTTTAACAAACTGTCGTCTGTCAAGACGGCAAGATGTCAGTATAGTACAGTATAATTATTTTCTTTACGTGGATTGAGACCTACTCGGGTATGTACATATTTTTGTGTTTATTGTTCGTCCTCGGGATTTAAAAATACATTTTTGTTTCATTATACATTGGGCACAAGAGAATGTCACAGAAATCTACACAACCAACAAACTTTACACATACACGAATATTGGTGCAATGTTACCAATTCTGAACACATGCCAGTTTATCAGGCTGCCGTTTTATATTTTAAATGGTTGTTGAACGTGAAATGGTCAAGATCGAGCTGTATTGAAATCGAAATAATTCAGGAATTTAAAACCTGTGCTTGACAGTATTGGATAAGCAGTTTACACTTGTTGCATAAATTATGCACGGCGTTTTAGAGATGTTGAATTAAGAGAACTCCAACTTACAGATATTAGATGAAAAACCTCTGGAAATTTCGATATAAGCAAATTAGAGATCTTAAGTGAAAAGAATTTGCAGTTTCAAGATTGTCAAGGATCCAAGGAAACTGCAACTTACATATTTCCCATGAGAAAGAACTATAACTTACAGATAATTGATTAAAAGGAACTTCAAATTACAGGTATTCGATGAAAAAGACATGCGATGAAATGAGAATAAAACTTGCTGACGATCGATTATAAAGTGCTGCAATTTATGGTTGTTCGATGGAAAGTAACAACAGCTTATATATTGATTATGTGGTTGTTTCGGGATTTGAAATTTAAATATTGAGCACAACCCACTACTGGCAACGCCGATCGCATTCTAGTATGAACCTAAGGCCAATCCACGTCAATATGGAAGCACTATACTCGAGTTTCGCCCTCATTTGAGCTTATCAGTAGTGCATATCCCTGACCGGATCCGGAAACTGTTTCCGGATCCGGTCAGGGATATGCACTACTGATGAGCTCAAATGAGGGCGAAACTCGAGTATAGTGCTTCCATATTGACGTGGATTGGCCTTAGGTTCATACTAGAATGCGATCGGCGTTGCCAGTAGTGGGTTGTGCTCAATATTTAAGCTTATATATTGTTGATGAAAATAGACTGTCATCATCATCATCATCAAGTGCCGTGCCAGCTGGCGTAGGCGTTCATGTCTCACCACAGATCTCGGTCTTAGGTGTTCTGGATCAACTCTGCTGCTGATATTCCTCCATGCTACCGTCTCAATCCGTCCAGCATCATTTCTCTTGATCTGCCTCTGCCTCTCTTCCCCTCGATCTTTCCAGTTGTCACGATGTTCTCCAATGCCTCTCTTCTCATCACATGACCAAAGAAAGCTGTTTGTCTCTTTCTTATTGATGTATATAATGTTCTAGTTTCATTAGCCTCTTTCAGGCAATCATTGTTAGTTACTTTGGCAGTCCAAGGAATTCGCAACATTCGTCTTAAAAACTACATCTCTGTTGCTTCTAAGTTCTTCTTAATTTGTTCATTTACATTCCAAGATTCACTGCTATACAGCAAAACTGGTTCTATATAACATTTTAGCACTCTCTTACATTCATTGAAAGCGACTTATTGCATAAGATATTCTTCATTTTCTGAAATGAGGCTTTTGCCTGTCCTATTCTGCTCTTAATCTCTGTTGTACATCTTCCATCTGATGTTATAAGTGCCCCTAGGTATTTAAAATTATCCACTTGGTTGAGAATTTCCCCTTCTATTTCTATGTCACATTTTGGTGTCCCCATTTTCTTTGATATCACCATTGTTACTGTTTTCTTGATATTCAAGGAGAGTCCTTTCTGTGCACTCTCTGATACAACAATGTCCAATAATTGTTGTAGGTCTGCTGCATTATCCGCCACCAATACTGTGTCATCTGCATATCGTATATTGTTTATATTATATCCTCCGATTAGTATTCCTGGCTTCTCTTTCATCTCTCTCATTATTGCTTCGCTATATAGGGAGAAGAGATCTGGTGACAAGACACACACCTGTCGTACTCCTAGCTTTATCTGTTCGTAACTACCCTCTTTATTTCCCATTTTAATTGCTGCTACTTGGTTCAAGTATATACTCTTTATTATTCTTAAATCTTTCCCATCAATGTTGATATCTTCCAACATTTTAATCAGTTCATCATGTTTTACTTTATCAAATGCCCTAGTATAATCTATGAAGCATAAATATATGTCTCTCTGTTTCTCTATTGAATTTTCTATTAATGTTCGTAATATATATATATATATATATATATATATATATATATATATATATATATATATATATATATATATATATATATATATATATATTGTTTGTACCCTTTCCTTCCATAAAACAATACTGTTCCTCACTAATTTTCATTTTCATTTTCTTTCTTGCTCTTCTCATTATAATTCTGAGTAGAAGCTTAGTGACATGGTTTATGAGGTTAATTGTACGACAATCTTCACATTCAATTGCTCCTGGTCTCTTTGATATTGCTATAAATACATATTTTAGCATATCGCTCGGTAAATATCCACTGTTGTAAATATCATTCAGCATTTTGGGTAATATATCTACAACAAATTCTCCCAATACTTCTAATTCTTCTACTGTGATTTCATCTGGCCCAGCTGTTTTTTTCTTTCTTCATATGTTTCATAGCGTCAACGACTTCTTCTTTTAGAACAGGTTGGCCTTCTAAGTTACTTTCTTCTGTTAATTCTTTCCTTTCTCCATTATATAATTCTCTTATATACTCATTCCACCTCTTCAATATAGCATCTTCCTCCAATAATATCTTTCCTGTTTTTGATTTCAAACACCCTGTATTTATTCTTATTTTTCTTCCTGTGAGCTCACTGATTTGTCTGTGCATACTTTTTTGATCTTTAATGGAATTTAATTCAAGTTTTTTGCATTGCTCGTTTAACCAACTTTCTTTTGCCTTCACACATTTATCTCGAAATTTCTTTATTTATCTTAGCATATTCTTGTTTGTCATTTTTATGTTTCCTTTTGTCCATCAGCATTAAGATTTCTTCATTCGTCCATTTTTTCTTAGCTTTTTGGCTTCTCTCCGGTAATATTTCTTTTCTAGTTTGATGAATGGAGTCCCTTAACATTTCCCATTGTTCATCTATACTCTGTATTTTAGTTATTGCATTGTACCTATTTTTCACAGTCACTCTGTATTGTTCTTGAATTTCTTTATCTACTTTCAGAACCTCTTTATTAAGTCTCAAGTTCTTAACCATTTTTTCCCTCTCTTTAATCTTACTTTTATTTGTCCACATAGTGGTACATGATCACTATTACCGTTAGCACCAAGCATTGTCTTTACATTAATTAATGCATTTCTAAATATTTTATTAATAAGTATGTAGTCAATTTAGTTGCGTATTTTCATATCAGGGCTTTTCGATGTGTATAGTCGTCTTTTATGGTGTTTAAACCATGTGTTTCTAATTATCATATCATTAATATTTGCCCATTCTATTAGTTTCTCTCCTCGTTCATTTCTTGTACCTAAACCGTAATTCCCCACTATATCCTCTATTTTTCCCTTTCCTACTTTTGCATTAAAATCTCCCAGTATAAATTTTATTTCTTGTGACCCAGTTTGAGCTATTGTCATTTCTATTTCATCGTTAATGTGTTGTATTTCTTCATCACTACTGCTTGTTGTTGGTGCATATACTTGTATAATATATATATATATATATATATATATATATATATATATATATATATATATATATATATATATATATATATATATATATATATATATTCGTTTGCCTTTGGTTTTGACAATTATAACTCTATCTGAAATACACCAGTATCCATTCATAGATTTGGCTGTTTTTTCATCAAATATTATTCCTACACCTTTTTCATGTGTGTCCCCTCAAGAATAAATTATTGTGTGTTTGTCGGTTATAATTTTGCCAGATCCCCGCCGTCTCATCTCACTTATGCCTAGTATATTCATTTTCATGTTTTCCATTTCTCTTAGAACATTGTTTAACTTTACTAGCTCATTTAATGTCCTAACATTCCATGTTCCTACTCTAAATTTATTTAGTTTAGCTATAGTTTTAGTTTTTCCGATAGACTGTAACTTACGGAATTCTGATGAGAAGAAACTGTAACTTACTGGTGTTTGAAGAAAGGAAACTGTAACTTACAGATGTTTGATGAAAAGAAATGGTAGCTTATAGATGATCCATTAAAGAAAAATCTAACAGTTTGGAACAAACAACATTATGGTGTTTGATGAAAGTTACTCCACTATGCCCTGTCTATTAACCTTTGCTACGAATCCCCAGACACTTCTTTTTCCTCTTAGCACATAGTCATTCATGTAGAACTTTGACTTACAAAACAGATACACACATAAGACACTAGACCATACAAACAAGACATAAGACATACAAACAGATCATACAGCGCAGACTGGGAGAACGGACAGAGAATACAACAGATGAGACAGACAAGGAGTCCAGCAAATAGTTTACACAGAAAGATTACATATATAAACGGACAAGACAGGCCTGGCAATGAGGTCAGAAAAATTAAATCGGACAGATGACAGTTAGAGCAGACAGACACAACAGATGCAGCAGAAAGAAGCTGACCGAAACAGGTGACGCATTAATCATACAGATAACGAGATCAATCAGATGTCAAGACGACCAGGCAAATAGATGCTAACAGACAGAACAAGACCAGATTTAATCAGACAGGTATATAAATACATAGGTAGGTAGGTAGGTAGGTGGGTAGGCAGGTAGGTAGGTAGGTGGGTAGGTAGGTAGGCAGGTAGGTAGGTAGGTAGGCAGGCAGGCAGGCAGGTAGGCAGGTATGTTCTGGATATGTAGATGCATGGCCGTTTTAAAACGGTTCAATCAGGCATGCGTGTTAGTGGGTGCTTGAGAGCATCTGCGCATGAATGTATGTTAGTGTGTGGGTGTTTGTGTGTGTGTGCGTGATTGTTTGCGAAGGAGTGGGTGTGTGTGTGTGTGTGTGTGTGTGTGGGGGTGGGTGCTTGGCTGGGAGGGATGGGGCAGCACAATCCACATGCCTTTAAAATATGAACACAAAGCTGTGCTGAGGGCACGGCGACCATGACCTGCATATAGGTCAGGTTGACGCGTGCTATTTCCTCCGCGAAACACTAGCCTCGTAACCGCCCTAATTCAAAACTGGAAGTTGAACGAACTACTGCGCCGCGAAGAAATTAGGCTGATCCTGTTACAGGATCCTTCTGTTGTGTGTAGCTTTTATTTAGATTGGTTTTCAAGTATTTATTTTTTGTGCGCTTTTGTCCCGTTTCGAAAACGATTACCAACCAGGAAAGTTACAATGACTCCACAACAGCTCCAGCTGTACAAAAACTGACAGATAAGGCATTCTTAGCTCGAAAGAATCATCATCATCACGAGCCCCTGTCAAGTGGTGTAAGGCGTCCATGCATCTCGGTAGGTCTCGGTCGCTGATATTCTATATATTGAAGCCATTCCTAAAATACTCACAGAGGTTCACCTGTCTGTCTGACATGTACTGCCCATATAGTACCTTGCGGTGTGTGGCAGGGGGATCTTGAGCCTGAGGAATTAAGGCTGCATGGCTAGTGCAGTCGCCGAGAACTGTGAAGGTTAGGTTTTTCTTTTTGCCCCCGACATAAAAAATCCACGCTTTACCGAGAATTCGACACCGGGTCTCCCGAAGGAGAATCTGGCATTCTAGCCACTCGGCCAGTCGCTCCTCAACGGTTCAACGGGAAGTTTAAATTCAAGAGGGTCGAATTCATCGCACCGGGTTTATCCCATATTGTTTGATCTCTTTACGCATAGCGGCCTGTCGAAAACGTTACACAAAGTACGAACAACATGGCTCCTGCGACGATCCCCAGTGATCCCCGAGAAACAGCCACCCGTGAACCAATGTCGTAGTAGGAAAACGAACCCAGGACATTCGGAGCGCGAGAGTGACGGCTTTACCTCATCGCCAGGGAGACCCACCACCCCTTAGTATTGTCTTTCTCACACACAAAAATCTGTGTCTTATCGCATTGGTCTGCAAGGGGTGGAATGCGCCTGGCACTGCAGCCAACAGGGTTAGGATCGGCTAACCTCTCCCAGGAGGGGTGAAGAGCGAAAATTAGTAGCCTGCCGATGACCCGCAGACTACACAAGTCAACCCCCACCTCCAAGTGGTGCAGACCGGACAACCATGGCCGCGAGGTCATGGGCTAACGGGGCCACAGCTCGCCATAGGGGATGGACTCCCTGTGGTCAGATTAGTGTCCTAAACCTGCAACTGACCTAGCAAGCCGGCAGGGGATCTTCATACTGCTCGTAGAAAAACTAAGAAGTATAAACGGACTGACCCAAACGGATATCGACCCGGCAATGTTAATGGACTACGAGATAGATCAGCTACTAAAAAAATAGGCACAATGAACGTCTGTGGTTTCAATAGTAAAGAAGAAGAGCTTATAGAAACAATGGAAGAGAGGAATATTGAACTGATGGGAATAGCGGACACCAGAACAAAGGGGAAAGGATGCAAGGAGCTCCACCACAGTTACACGTTTGTCTACTCTGGAATAGAACAGCAAGAAAGGGCAAGACACGGTGTGGGAATAGTCATCGAACCACGGCTAGCAAGAGGAATACTAGAAATAAAATGTATATCAGAAAGAATCATAACAGTGAGAATAAAAGAACAAACAATTTCAACATATGTACAAATATACGCACCATGTAATGCAAACAATAATGAGCAAGAATGCGAGGACTTCTACAAAGACATACATCATAGTTACGGGAGACTTCAATGCAAGACTAGGACATAACAGAGTGGGCATAGGAAAACATCTGGGAGCATTTGGAGTTCAGCATAATGAAAGGAATGATAACGGAAGTAGACTGATAGAGCTTTGCAGCCAACGCGACCTCTATATAACAAACACATTCTATAAACATAAAGATTCACAAGTATACACCTGGTATAAATGGAACGATGTAGATCAGTGTTTCCCAACGTGGGGCCCACACCCCACAGGAGGGCAATTCGATTGTTAAGGGGGGCAATTTGAAAATGGACTCGTCCAGAGTTTAAGTTAACCATATGGCGACTCTCAGTCGCTACTCGAGCTGGATAAACGTCCAGTATAAGTAACTTCTGTCCACCATGTTAGTTGCCGTGATTTCATTGTTAGAAGTTAGAGTTGACCTACTGGTTATACTGGGCCGGCACTAAGTATTTCGCGCTATTTGTTCTGAATGGCGCGAAATGCTTAGTTCCAGGATCTAAGTTTATGCAGTGTTTCGCAGTAACGCTCAGCATTCACTGTTGGTGTTAATTTGAAATAAGCGTCCGTTAAATTGTTATAAAAGTCACGTTATTTAAAAATATACATATTGTATAATATAAGTGATATATAAATATGTAAATTCAATTGTAATTTTTATTAATTTCGGTTTTAGAAGCATCATTTTCCAGAAAAATTTGTCAAATGAAAAAGTATATTGTTTTGCGGTGGGGTAAATGTGCCATCCATATTTATATATGCATTTTTAGTCTTCGTTTACTCCAGTTCATATTATTTTTTTTTTTAGTTTTTAATTGATCTTATATTTATTTTATTTCAGCCCATAGAGAAATGAGTGGTGCAAGCAAGAAAAAAATGTGTCAGTATTCGGAGGAATATTTAAATTTGGTTTCATACCTGCTGTCTACGATGAACGGTCACCTTTTTGTCTTTTATGCCAACTATGCTTGACCAACGAATCAATGAAACGAGGTCGCCTTGAGGCATATTTGAAGGCGAAACATAATGCTCATATTAATTCAGATTTAAATTACTTTCAAACTTTAAAGAAAAATTTTGAAAAAGAGAGTAACATTAAAGTCTCTATTTACTGCTCATAATGCAACCATCTCTTGAGGCTAGTTATCAAATTTCATGACTCAAAAGTCATACTATAGGGGATAATTTAATCATACCATCAATATTAGCATTTCTTAAAACGGTTCTGGAAAAATATGACAAAGACGTTAAAGCTATGCCACTAAGTAGCAATACTGTTAGCAGAAGAATATATGAAATGGGTGAGGATAGCAAACATCAAGCGCAAGGATCTCACTAAATTTAAATAATAAATGATTACTAATAATTAAAATAATATAGAAAAATCTTTCATTAAAATTATTTTGTACTTGAATTTCAGTTCTCCATTATATGTTTTGAAAATTTACTTATTGTGTTTAAACTAGAATCAATTCTGGAAATAAGATATACTATGCACTAAAACATCTACTAAAATCAAATGCGTTATCTCGTAACACCAAAATCACAATAAACAAAACACTGATCAGACCAGTTGTGCTGTATGGCTCTGAAACCTGGAGCTACAACGAAAGGAGACGAAGCCTTGTTACAAACATTTGAGAACAAAGTTTTAAGACGCATCTTTGGACCCATTAGGGATACACAAAGTGGAGAGTGGAAAAGAAGAAGTAACAAGGACATTTATGATGCTAATCACTGGTATCATGAAGGCTAATAGACTACAATGGCTGGGGCATATAGAAAGAATGGAAGATAATAGGGAAACAAAACTCGCTTACACTCAGGAAATAAATTACCGTAGACCCCGAGGTAGACCAAGAAGACGGTGGAGAGATAATATATATACAGACCTACAAGCACTTGGAATCAACGACTGGCAAGAGAAGGTCAACCAGAGAGACGAATGGAGACGGATTATATCTGCAGCAAAGAACTTCAATGATTTGGAACGCTGAAGAAGAAGAAGAAGAAGAAGAAGAAGAAGAAGAAGAAGAAGAAGAAGAAGAAGAAGAAGAAGAAGAAGAAGAAGAAGAAGAAGAAGAAAAAGACGAAGAAGAAGAAGAGAGAAGAAGAAGAAGAAGAAGAAGAAGAAGAAGAAGAAGAAGAAGAAGAAGAAGAAGAAGAAGAAGAAGAAGAAGAAGAAGTAGTAGTAGTAGTAGTAGTAGTAGTAGTAGTAGTAGTAGTAGTAGTAGTAGTAGGAGTAGTTTGCTCAATAATTTCCTAATGATTTCTTCCTAAAACCTATCATTCAAGTTTCTTTAGTGAACATTTCAATTTTTGAATATTAAAAATTATGTATATGTAAAAGGGGGGGGGGGGGAATACGAATGTTAGAAAGGCTTAGGTGGGGCATAGCACAAAAAAGGTTGGGAAACACTGATGTAGATACTAAAAGCCAAATTGATTTTATATTAACAAGAAATAACAGAAAGAGAAATATATTAGATGCAAGGGCAGTGCCCAACTTAAGTATAAACAAAGACCACAAAGCAGTTGTTGCCACAATAAGAACCATCAGAAGAAGAAAACAAAGAGCAGGAAAGTACATGTCATACGAATCAGTAAACTTAAAAACCTTAAGGACGAGGCAGTAAGAGAAATTTATGAGAAAGAAATAACTGTAAAATTACCTTCAGAAAGAAAAACAGTGGAAGAAGAATGGGAGATGTTCAAATCAAGCATTTTAAATACTGAAAAAAATAACATGTGGAACCACGAAAAAACGCAAAAAACGGATAAAGAAAATAACAAGTTGGTGGAACGTAGAAGTAAAGAAAGCGGTAGAAGACAAAAAGGAAAAAATATAAAAAGTGGTTGAAGAGCAAACAGGAATGTGATTACATAGAATATAGAATAGCGAGAAGACATGTGAGTAGAGTAGTAAAGAGGAAAAAACAAAAACATTGGGAAGAGTATGGGGAAACCCTAAATAAAAACTACAAGGAGGCAACTAGAAACTTCTACAAAAAGATAAGTACAATGCGAACCAGAGGAGAGCCCTTTGACCTAACTGAGATAATTAACAGCGAATACGGAGAACAAATAAGTGAACAAAAAGCAAATCCTAATAAGATGGAAGCAGTATTTCGAACAACTTCTCAACATCCCATCAGATGTCACAGGAATTCAAGAGACCAACACAGATGTCACCGAAGAACTAGAACCAGACATACTAAAAGAAGAAATTATAGAAGCCATCAGATTAGCCCCATTGAACAAATCACCGGGACAAGATGAAATACCAAGTGAACTAATTAAAGCAGCAAGAGAAGTAGGAACAGCTTGGCTAAATAGACTATTCAACCATGTTTGGGTAGAACAACAAACACCACGAGACTGGGGAAACGCCATAATTATCCCAATTTGGAAAAACAAAGGCAGCAAAAGAGACTGCACACAATATATAGGCATTTCACTGTTGAGTCATACTGGGAAAATATTTTGCAAAATTCTTGAAAAAAGATTACGAACTACTTTAGAACCCCAGCTAAGCGAAACAACAACTTGGATTTACGAAAAACAAAGGATGCGCATATGCCATTTTTGATCTTAGACAACTTATAGAAAAATCAATCGAATTCAATGAAACACCCCTATTTAGCCTTTGTCGACCAAGAAAAGGCATTCGATAGAGTAGATAGAAACAAGCTGTGGGAAGTCCTTAAATAATATGGAGTGAGTACACATCTAACAAACCAATGTAGAAGTTTATACAACAACAGTGAATGCATAGTGAGAGCAACTGGAGGACACTCAGAACCCTTCACCATAAGATCTGGAGTACGACAAGGTTGTGTCCTGTCCCCTCTCTTGTTCATAACATATATAGACAACATATGTAAAGAAACCAGCCAAGCAGAGACAGCAAGAATACCGCATGACGAGAACACAGAAGAAGAACCATCTGCAAATCTAACCTATTAGAGAACTCCTGTTTGCGGACGACCAAGCACTAATAGCAAAATCAGAAGCTGAATTACAAGACCACATGAATAGTCTAAACGAAATGTGTAGGGAACATAACATGAAAATTAGCACAAGCAAAACAGAGGTAATGACTATAACTAAAGAAGAACAAACAACAACAATTCACCTAAACGAACATCCCTTGAAACAAGTAAAGAGTTTCAAGTACCTAGGAAGTATAATATCATCAAATGGCAGATCAGAAGACGAGATCGAAAATAGGATGCAATAAGGCAAATCAACTCATTGGACAAATGGCACCAATACTAAAGAACAAACATGTATCAATAACTACTAAGAAAGCACTTTACAACACAATCTTCCTACCAACTCTATGCTGCCAATGCCAAACCTGGACAATGACAGAAAAAGAGAAAAGAAAAATCACAACAACAGAAATTAGGTTCCTGCGAAGAATACTCAACGTATCAAGAAGAGATAAGATCAGAAATGAAGAAATCAGGACTAAAGAATAAAAGCATCACTAGATTTTATTAGAAAGCAGCAAGTCAAATGGTTTGGCCATGCAAGTAGGTTACCAGTCAACAGCATACCACAATAAGCAATGATGTACAGACCAGATGGAAACAGAGGAAGAGGCCGACCACGTAAACGTTGGGCGGAGGGAAAGGCAAAGTCCATGGGAATATCGATATATGAAGCCCATAAACGGGCACTCACACGACACCGCAAGGTACAAGATGAACATGATGAGATGAGATATCGCATAGATTCATTTATTCATTCATTCATTCAGTAGCATGTCCTCTGCATAACTTCGCTCCCATAACAACCTCCAGAAAACTTCTCGGCCATAAGCAAGATGTCCAGCGTCGGATACACTGTCATTGATTGATGTATCTCATTTATATCCATCGGATAGATGCTTTTCATATTCTCAACGCAGCTTTAGCTTGTTCCATTCTGCTATTAAACTGTCATGGATATTCCCTCTGATTGTCTCCAAACTATTGGAATTCACTTAAGCATTTTTTCATCTTTTGTAACATCACATGTTGCTGGTATCTGGTTTCTTTGCTATAACCACTGCTTCTGTTTTCTTAATATTCAAGAAAGTCATATTTGCAATGTCAAGTATTATAATTCGTTAGTAGTTGCAGATCTGTCGCGTTTTCAGCTATCATGACTGATTCATATGTGTGGCATAGACTGTATAGATTGAAACTTCCCATTTGTATTCCTAGCTTTTCTTTAAAAGCTCACATTGAAACTTTTCTAAAGAGAGAGGCAAGATCCAGTGACAAAACACATCCTTGTCATCATACTCCTTATTTATTTTCGGGTCTACGTTGGCGGCTGTGTTAATGTTCATGCCTAAGTGCGACTATTCTCGCTTAGAGGATTCATATTTTCATCTTCCTGGTGTAAATACTTGTGCCAGAATGTAGACAATAGGGTCAATTTTCATCTTCTGGTACAAACTACTTGTTCCAGAATGTGGACAAGGGGGTCAGCTGGCATCTTTTGCTATAGAATACCTGTGCCAAAATATATACTAGGTCAACTTTCATCTTCTGGTAGTAAATACCTGTGGGCAGGGGTCCTGTCAGCATTTGGGATGAATCCGATAATTTTTTTTATTGATCTCTCAGCTCGACCCAGCCTAAAAATGTGTCCAAGGAAATATCTAGGGAAGTAAAGGCAAACCCCGTGTTACTGACCACTTCACCCAGGAGTAGCGACTGACCACTTCACCCAGGAGTACTAACTGACCACTTCACCCAGGAGTACCGACTGACCACTTCACCCAGGAGTACCGACTAGTCACTTCACCTAGGAGTACCAACAGACCACTTCACCTTGAGGTACCGACTGACCACTTCACCCTGGAGTACCAACTGACCACTTCACCTAGGAGTAACGACTAACCTATAAGATTATGTGTCCAACAATATATGCCCTTCAAGTGTGTAACAAGAACCTTTAACTTTTACTTACTCAGATAGTTCTCAGTTATTGAAGGTTGATTCTCCTTGCAATCCCCCAGTTACTGAAGGATGATTCTACTTGCAATACCCCAGTTACTGAAGATTGATTCTCCTTGCAGTCATCCAGTTACTGAATGATGATTCTCCTTGCAATTTCCCAGTTACTGAAGGATGATTCGCCTTGCAATATTCCAGTTAGTGATTGGATTATTCTTCTTGCAACCCTCCAGTTATTGAAGGATGATTCTCCTTGTAAGAGCATAAACGGTGCTGCACATCGTAGGGGTATTCCGGACTTTCAAGGCACAGACCTCACGTAGAAAAAGTCGGATGCGGATAAAGGTAAGGCCCTTCTTGCACGCTACATAGAGCAGACTGACCAGAAAGACGAGCCCGCCAGACAGAGGACCACGACGACACTCTCTCAGTTGTGCGAGGGGGTCTGGACAGACGAAGAATGCATAATAACAGCTGAGACAACATGTGCGATGCTCAAGAAATCACCTAACACTGCCCCAGACCAGACGGTATCCGATATGGTGACCAAATGGTGATATCAGATGATGACATGGAAGAACTGGCCAGAGAATTCAACACCAGTATCCAGAGGGGTCAGGTCAAAGAAGAATGGCTACATAGCTACTTGCTGCCGCTGCCAAAACCGAACAAAGACCACTCCAAGATAAGCGGCTACAGAATTATTTCGATGCAGAATACTGTTGGCAAGCTACTGGAGAAAATTGTAGCACACAGACTTGCTTGTGATTTGGAACAACTCAGCTGCTTCCCGCCCACACTTGGAGGATACAGACGCAACAAAGAGTCATGGCTAAATGCGGCGGTCTTTGCTCAAGATGTTTACGAAGGATTTCAGGTCAGAGAAGAGACATGTGCGGCCGCCATAGACTTAGAGGACGCATATAACAGAGTATCGTTCGAGCACTTGATGCAAACCCTCCTCAGACTGAAAGTGCACCCTCACCTTGTACGATGGATAGCTGCAGTTCTACTCCAAAGGAAGGTGGTGCTAAGATGCGGGAGTTGGTCTTCTGAGCCGATAACGATATGTCCAGGATTGCCGCAGGCTTCACCACTGTCACCAGTACTATTCAACATGTATACGGTGCCGATCACTGAACAACAGTTGGACGGGAGGGGTAGGACTCTGTCATTCGTTGACGACATCCTCGTGTATCGACAGGGTCGAGATAGACAGGCGGTTGCCAATGATATGCAGGGCGAACTAGATCGAATTTCCTCATGGTGTGCTGTTGTCGTTGCCCTTGTCAACCCTGCAAAGGCATCGGTTACATGGTTCTCCCTAAACAACCATATTGTAAACACAGATCTGCCGGCAGTAAGAATGGATGGGAGCATTTTGAGTAGAACCCAGTGAATGACATATCTTGGCGTGAGGCTTGATCGTGGCCTATCCTTCAGAGATCATGTCGATTATGTCATAACGAAAGCTCGAAAAGGTTTGTCAGCAATGAGAGTCATGGCGACTGCCAATATCGAGCAAAGACTGCTAATACTTCTGTTCCAAGGACTGGTGCTTTCACGCATCGAGTATGCCCTGGCCATCCTCACTGTCAGCCCTACACAGATTGGAAGATTTGAAAAGGTACAAAACGAAGCCATGCGCATCATTTTGGGCTGCACGGGAGACACCAGCTGTGTAGCAATGAGAAATCTCCTTGACTTCCCGACAATGGAACACAGGATCAAGATCTGGAGAGCTCGTGCATACTTAAAAATAAGTGCAGATAAGCAGCACCCTCTGCATGACGCTATATTCAGTGAAAAGGGTGACAAGCTAAAGCGGGGCAAATCATGGATGGGTCGGGCGGAAGATGTCGTCAGACAGGTCTGCAGTCTTACCAGTATCAACCTCGGCAAGGAATGGGTGCCGGTGCCTCCAGCTTTTAAGAGCACTTTCTCCTGCATTATCACACTTGACAGACGGTTTCAGAGAGCAGAACCCTGCCGCTGTCAATGCAGAGGTCAACTCGCTCATCTATGAACACTCAGATAGCCCCAAAGTGCTCATCTATACAGATGGATCTGTTGTAAAGCAGCAGAGAAGTGTGTGGGCACGTACAGCCCGTTCAGCGGGCCGAACCATTTAAGAATCCAGTGGTGCCCACTCTATGACCACGAGCAGCATGACGATGGAAGTGATGGCAGTTACACAGGCTTTCATATGGCTGGAATCACAGCATTATACCAACTTGTGTGTACTAAGTGATTCAATGAGCATGATTCAGACGGTCAAAGCTGGATCTGTATGTAGACAGTGGACTGAGTCGCTGTGGAAGTCTGTTGTCCGTAAAGTCACCTTCATCTTCGTCCCGGGACATGCGGGAGCCGAGGGAAATGAACGAGCTGACAAACTGGCTGGCTCTGCCCCCCCCCCCCTGTAGATGGCCAGCCCATGTATCGTCCGATGTTATTAACGTCCTTAAAGATATGGCGAGAACAGAAGCCTTTGACGTCAGTGAATCCACATCGCTTTCCAGGATGAAAGACTTTGGAGTAAGAATTGGTACGGCCAGGCGCGAGAGGTACATCGGGAAAACAAAGCGCCTCGTCAACCAACACAGAACTGGCACTATTAGCCATCGGACGCTGATGCATATGCTGGGGGGTGGATCTGAGCACCTATGGACCTGTCCGGAGTGCAAGATACCCCAACTGATAACTCTCCTTGTAATCCCCCAGTTATTGAAGGATGATTCTCCTTTGAGGTTCCCCAGTTACTGAAGGCTGATTCTCCCTGCAATCCTCAAGTTACTGAAGCGTTCGATAGCGCTTAAAAAAAACTGGTATGCTTACTGTCCATGTTGTTCTTTAACAACTCATTTTCTCACTGCAATTAACAACATTTTATTGGTGAGTATGTTTTCCATCTGTTTCTTTTGCAGTGGCGATTCTTGTTCTAATATCCAACATTCCCCCGGCCGGTGTAACTGTTTCAAGATTATGTAACCGATTCATCTATGTAAGAATGTTCCTATTTACATGGATGTTACATTGTGGTAGCTATTTCTCCCTCGAGTTGATTGATAATCGTGTTCTTACCAATTAAGTTTACCTATGGCTTCTCGCTGTGTACAGTAACAGCATCCACCAAACGCTGTCGATCCTGTTTATTGTCTGAAATATATGCTGCATCATCTACATATCTAATACTGTTGATGTTAAAATGTAAGACGGGTCTGTGTGTCCAATTTTTGAACCTTTGGAAATAGAGCTTGTTCGTACGTTCGTTCGATGTTAGTCCACTGATGGCGATTCTCTTCGTATCTTTTAAATTCCTCATATTTTACTTAAATAAAATGTCACATGTCGTTTGCCGGACGTTGCGATCAACCCCAGGATTGACTTTCTAGGCGTTGTACCTTCAGTAGTTTGCCATTGCTTTCTGAACGAGAAGTCAACGTTTAAGTTTAACTGACAGATTTAGGGAATGAACCATATAGGGGAAATGTTATGAAGACATTACACATCCCTGTCGCACATCTCTGTTGATAGGCTGGTATTTACCCGCTGCATTATTAATTTGTATGGCAGCTTGTTGTTTCCAATCTGTTATTTTTACAAGCCTAAGGTCATTTCGTCAATATGGAGACCTACGAGTATTTTTTTCACTCTACGTACTCTGTCGACAATCTCTGTGTAGTCAATAAAACAAAGAAACAGATCTTTGTTTATTTCAATCAAACGGTCCATTAATGTTTTCAGAAAATACACAGCATTTGTTATACCCTTGTCTGCTACAAACTCACATTGTTCTTCCCTTATTTCTGTATGAATTGGAAACAAGTAGGTATATTAAGCTCCTGCGAGAAGAAATGTACTAAACATCAACACATTGCACATACCTTATAAGGAGATCCATCATATCCCGAAATGCAGGTGAAAATCCGAAATCAGAAGCACTCAATAAATATATATATTGAATAATAAAATAAAATACACACAAACGCGTACAATACGACACACAGGACGGTCGACGTTTCGATTCACAGAATCTTTTTCAAGGACAGGACAACACGGATAGATAGGACAACGAAATATAAAAAATCACAAAACAAAAAAGCACAACCACTACGTATCCATGTGGGAGCAGAAAGATCTCAGAAAGGAGCAGAAAGCAGAAAGGAAAGAAAAAACCCTTTCTGCTCCCACATGGATACGCAGTGCTTGTGCTTTTTTGTTTTCTGATTTTTTATATTTCGTTGTCCTATCTATCCGTGTTGTCCTGTTATTATTAATTTTATATATTTATTGAGTGCTTCTGATTTCGGATTTTCACCTGTATTTCGGGATACGATGGATCTCCTTGTAAGGTATGTGCAACGTGCTGATGTTTAGTACGTTTCTTCTCGCAGGAGCTTAATATACCTATTTGTTTCCAATTCATATTGTTATATCCTGCTGCAGCCGCTGCTTTTTCTTTCTACCCCTTATTTATGTGTGTATTTTCTTCCTAACCATTTGCATAATGATTATTATCAAACAGTTGTCTTTTGACTCAGTATGGTAATTATTAGATATCTATCATATGCTAAGGCTCCTGATGTATTCGGGATTGCAGTAAATGTAACTTCACATAGGTCTCCTATATCACATATTCACATAGGTCTCTTATATCACAAATTTATACCTCCGATATTCTACATTATGTTCATTCGCCAGATGATTTGGTCTGTTTCATATTCTTCTAAGACATTGATAATTTTCGTTGTGATGTTGTCTGGATTCTGGGTCCTTTCGGATTTCAAGTTAAGTGCATTCTGAACTTTCATCGTCAAAACTAGTAGTCGGCCTTTATTATTGATAATACCATATGATATAGTTTCTCAAGTGAATTGTTGTATTGATTTTTCGAGTATTCTGACTTGTATCTAAAATCTGATCCTTGGTCATTATAAATTTGCCTGCTTTGGTTTACAGGCAACTCGTTGATGTGTGCGTTGTTTTCTTTTATTAGTGAGGTCATTATTTTTCTTATTATGCCGGCTCCGTGAGGAAGGCGTTACGGATGAAATTCGTAATCCCGCATAGCGCGTTCGAAACACAGCTGCGGGTGATTTGGCAGCAGACCGCCTTGTGTTTGTTTTCATACCATGGTATGCGAGCCCGTCGTTCAGAAAGCAATGACAAACTACTGAGCGTAAACTTGCCAAGAAATCACGAACAGTTAAGAAATGCTGGGGTTGACTGAGACGTCCTGTAAAAGATATGCAGCTAACTTTTTTTCCCTATTTCACTGAAAGTTTCCTCAGTCAATGCCTTTTTTAAAAATCCCTTTACGCACAATTTGCAATTAATACTTCCTTTTTTATTTGTCTTTGTTGTTGTTTCTTCTGTTGTCTTCTTTAGTCGTATGATGTCTTCAGCCATCGATACTCGTTATTCATGTCGTACTCATTGTCCACAATTACCCACTGTAAACCATCTTGTTGGATTCCAAATTTGGCATCAAGGTCTCCCAATATAGGATTTATTTCTGAGATTCCGCGCGTTTTCAAGACAGTATTCTGGTCATCTTTAAATGCATCTAAACCATCTTGACTGCTTTCTCATGTTGGGGGAGTATGCTTGAATGATGCTCCCTCAAAGGGGCAAACATTTAACAGATGTTTGTGTGGTTATTTCTAAACCTTGGACAAAAGCCACCTGTGTTCACATTATGAGACATGGTTGTTATAAGTGGCACGACTGGTTGCAGCAGAAACAAGAGGTCGACAGGAGAGAATGCCAGGTGGGTTTTCAGTATGGCAACCGAAGACGATCAGCGGTCACGAATCTAGAGCATATGACAGAAGGTTCTTGAGGGACGTGATCGCCTGAATAGCCGTCAGTCACACAAATGATCTCGAAAGGCAAAACGGGGATACCAGAAAGGAGGTGGGGACGGGGGGAATATTTCCTAATACAGCACGATAACAAATCATACAATGTGTGTTGAAACCCTGCATGAACACTGTCTAGACAGCAATGTCACTGCCACGCCCACTACTTGGGTCATTGGTGTCACCCGCACTCTGCCACATTCCATAGTGACGCCTCTGTGGGAGAGATACAGTGGAGAGAGAACGGTCACAATAAAAGATATATGTCACATGCCTGTGGTCATTGACATTAAGGTGAGTGGCCGTACAAGATAAACAGTTCACGAGATAAAATAGGGCGGATATTAAGTCCCCCAGAGAGCGTAAATGAGAAGACAGTAATTGAAAGGGGGAGCTGAGAAGAAGTCAGCTGGCTAAAATAAAGGTGAGGCAGACAGTTGGAGCAGTGAGGTTGTGTGTTATGTGGGAGGCAATGTGGGGGATAGAATTGTTGAAAAAGAAAGGGACAAAGACTGACGGAGGTCAGTTGATGTTTGGACTCCGAGCTGAGGGGAGTTGAGTCTAGAAAGGACCAGGAGAAGGCCGTGGTCTGAGAAAGTGAAGAATTGTGACGGAGTTCGGAAGATAACTCCGCACTGTGGGTTCCAGGGATAGTGAGTGGAATTCGAGACCCAGAGTGGGTTACTTTGAGTCGGGCAAAGAGAGAGGCTAGTATACCTGTCGTATGGGACGAGATGTTAGTAGCCTTGAGAGGTAGTGTTATTCGAAGTGTCCCATTGGGATGGAGATATATTCTTAGAGAATTATTGTTCCTGGATTTCTATGCTACATGTGTCTGTGTTAATTCAGAATTAAAGGAATATTATGTGCGCAATCAACGCTTGTTCACTGACTGGTGTTTTGGTGGTGATGCATCTTGGTTAATCGGTTGTTAAACATCACATTTTACAAGGACATACCCTAGACACAACCATAGCCACTCTATCTGTCACTTAGTCAACATTCACTTTGTGTCAATATATATATATATATATATATGGAACAAGACCGGAAAAACAATAAAAAGAGAAAAACAATTCTACAATACAGAGCAAATTAAGCTATCGGGAAATAGAAGAAGAAATAATCAAGTAACAAGCATACAGACTATAAAGATCACAACTTCCGTAGAATAAAGATAAGAAAGACCATTTGGAGCAGGCTTGCCTGTCGACCCAGCGGCCATGTGTTCCAATCCTCATTGAGGCGTGTATTTACTGGAGAATACGGCCTGTCGGGTTTGGAGGATGTGGCACAAATAGGCGAGAGATACACGAGTAATAAATTGCACGGGGTCAGGAACACTTAAGAAGAAATCCTCACGCAATACCCCTACAACAATACCTGAAAGTAAGAGAAACAGAAGAAAGGAAATCAGTCACAACAACTTCGCCAGGTTGCAAAACAAAAACAAAAAGCAAACAGCCAACCTGCGACAGGAGGAAATAAACCATATTTTTCCGGAACCACACCCACTTCACTCAAGCTTATTCAAATAAGACAACTCCCTTCACAGCAACTTGCCTGTCGACACAAAAGAATAATCATTAAATCGTTTTTCGAGGAGACGAAGAAGACCACCACCCTTCGGTGGTAGACCATGTCACAGTTAACACGGGCACTGTGCGATTAGTATATTGTCGCCCAGCGTTTTGTGGTGCCTGAGCACAAGGGCGGATACATCTGTCTAAAGACAAAGGCCTTTCATCAGTTAACTGTGACCTATACACATCCTCCTCAAGATGTGTTGTGCGTTCACACATGTTTATCCTCATTCAAGTTAATTTTTTACAAGTATCTGTTGCATCGTTGTGAACATTTTCCTACGCCTCATATTTATTCCCATCCAATGAATCTGTCATTGATAGGTCCAGAGGCAACTGGAATCATGGAAAGCGGCAAAATGTATTTGATGTTTTGGCGAAAATGTATTGAATTCACGCTAACAAACTTGTTTTACAGTAATTATTGGCGTCACTTCTGGACACTTTCGTTCCATTATGTGATGAGCGTCACATAAGGAAATTCCCGTACACCACGGAGAATATTCATGATTGAACACTGATGTTTCCTTGTGAAGATGTAATACATTTCATAATATGCACTTCATCTCTGACCCGTAAATTATATACAAACATTGCTGTACAATCTCCAGAACAAAATTGTTTTGTTGGGTGTACATAATGATAAGGTTATATGCTAAATCTCATCAATTTCCCTCAGATAATTACTGAGTTATGAATTTTTATACGGGGGAGGGGGCGGGCATTTGTGAACGCACTATAGTTAAGGCGAGACTGATGCTGACATTGTAACAGATCTGGCGTTTCCAGTTACTCTGGGACGAAAATGTATTTCTTGGAAGACCTAACCGACACTGGGTGGCAGGAGAACTACACTTGGAATGCAAAAGATTAAATCGACCCGCTCCAGAAAGAAAGTGGCAGACGGGTATTCAATCAATCAATCACTCAAGCAGGTGCAGTCTCCACAATGAAGGTTGGCTGCAATCGATCCCTAATACTGTCTGTCTGTCGCCCTGACTATCCATTCAGTCAGACTTCTGTTTGCAAATCTCTGGATCTTATCTTCTCACTTGTTTCGTTGTCTACCCCTTGCTTGCTTGCTTTCGAGTGGTATTAACAGTTTCCACATCTACCAAGCCGCATTCAAAAGTGATATGCCGCCGCGTGGTAACATTTAGTAATATTTTCTAAATCGCTTTTCAATTATACAACCTGCATTGTTAGATACCTCTTGAAAAACTAAAATCCAATAGTACCCCATTCAAGTCTGCAGGTCAATTCTAAGCCGAGATATTAATTTTTGTGTTTCAGTTATATCAGTTAACATGAACAAAAAGGAAAATGCTGATTGTGCACTTTGGTAACATGTGGCCAAACACTTAAATCACAGTTTTCCAACGCTTAACATTTGTGTGTATGTGAACAAAGAAAAAGCAACCGTATGTCGTTATGTTCGTGACAATGAGACCTAATTAAGTAAACAATAGTTTTTTGTTTATATATATATATATATATATATATATATATATATATATATATATATATATATATATATATATATATATATATTGTGTCATTTAATCACATTAATAATCAAACTGGCTATCCATTAATATGGTTAGAACCAAGTAAGGTTACATTAAGTTTTTTTTTTTTTAACCCAGTGTCTTGGAAACCACACGTTTCTATTTGGAGATTAATTAATCAAACTGAAAGATCACATTCACGCTGTAATCTTAAATGTTCAGACCTGATTATGTGTTCAAAATGGTTGCCAATTAATATTTCAATGCATTAATCTCTGACATATTAATTGATAATTGAAGAAAGCATGCAGACCATATATTTATTTTCTACCGGCTGGCATACTGAACCTGAAATCACATTGTAGCTATAATATTAACTGTTCAAAGCTCATAATGGCTGCCAATTAATGTTTCAAGTCAATGATCTCTGATATGTTAATTAATGAGAAAACTACACGGTCCGTGCATTTGTTCTGTGCAGATTTGTAAAATATACCAATAGGTCCAAAAATCACTTTAATAATAATAATTAATATTCTACACTGCTATAACATTCATAATTGTTTCGTTCAGGCGAAGAAATGTCTGATGGGTTCACTCAGCTGATTTCCAACCATTATATCATGTATTACCTTGCTAATTAACAAGTGGTTATAATACACTTAAGATATCTGGCAACCCAGTGGCTATCACTGTTGTGAAATTGTGTTCATGTGTGTGTGTGCGCGTGCGCGTGCTATATATGTAAAGAGAATGTTTGTTAGTGTGTGTGTCCTTTATGCGTTCCCAAACGGTCCATCCGACTGAGATGAAATTTTGTACAGATGTTGTTCTCACTACCGCAGATCCAACTGAAATAGTTAGTTTAAAATCAACAATTTTTCTTCAAGCACGAAAGAAAAGGGCATTACGAGCTTAAGAAACAGACGAGCAACGGGAAGCAAAACTGGAAACCAATCAAGTACGCACTGCTCCAGCACGTTCATCTGGACACCAATCGAGTACGCACTGCTCAAGCACGTTCATCTGGACACCAATCGAGTACGCACTGCTCAAGCACGTTCATCTGGACACCAATCGAGTACGCACTGCTCAAGCACGTTCATCTGGACACCAATCGAGTACGCACTGCTCAAGCACGTTCATCTGAAACAGGCGAGCAATGGCAAGCAAGACTGAAAACCGTTCGAGTACGCGATGCTCAAATAAAAGTGTATAGAGATCATGTATATTGCAGTAAAATAGAATCTATTCTATTTAAGACTATTCAAAAATATAAATAAATAAATAAAAGAATTATATTTATTCTCTGGTAACTAATAAAATATCAATAAATTAGCTGCGAGGGCCCAGGGGCAGAACGCGTACTTTGTGCGCTTAGAGAAATGTATTTGAATGTATAATGACTACTTATATGAATTAAATGAGACGCAATGTTTATACAGCTGTATCTGACATGTCCGTCAGTCTTTACTGTCTGCCTTGTCTGATTGTCCTGTATACATGTCTAACCTGCCTGTCTGTCAGTTCTGTTTGTCCCTAAGTCCCACCTGTCTGTACGTAAGTCTTTATGTCTGCCTGTATTTTTTTCTTTTTGTCAACGTTGTCTGTCTGTCTCTGTGTCTGCCTTTTTTTTTCTCTCTCTCTGACTTTGTCTATCTGTTTGTATGATTGTTCTATATGCCTGTCTGTCCTGTGCCTCATGTCTGTCCATTTATTATGTCTATCAGTCCTTACCTTTCGGTCTATCAGTCCTGTCTGTATGTCTATGTGCCCAATGTGTGTATGTGTGTGTATATGTCTGTATGAGTATGTGTGTGTGTGTGTGCGTACATGTATGTGTCTGTATATATATATATATATATATATATATATATATATATATATATATATATATATATATATATATATATATATATACATATGTTTATGTAAATATATATATATATATATATATATGAATGTATGAAAGACAACTGTATAGGTTATGGGTTAAATGAACATGTAGAATAAAAAGACAACTTAAGGCTTCAAAAGGTTAAAAGTCCAGGTCAGCGAAATTGTTCCAAACCATTAGGTAAACAGGAGGGGGAGGGGGGTGAAGAGAGAGAGAGAGAGAGAGAGAGAGAGAGAGAGAGAGAGAGAGAGAGAGAGAAGAACAGTCTGAAGTGCGGCGGTATTTGGTTTTGAAACAGGAGTACTAGAAGGCCTCGCCATACTTCGCTTCGGTTTACGTCGTTTCGCTGTAACGTCGTTGTCACATGGGGGACACAACTTCACTTTACATCTCTACGTTTCGCTATAACGTCGTTTTGAGGCTGGCGATCTGGTTGTTGAAATCGGTAAAGTCCATGGTTTACCTCTAACCACGGTAAGGACAATTCATGCATGTGCTGACAAAATCAAAGAGGGTGCTAAAAACGTAACCCCTTTGAGTGCTTCCAAGATCACTCGTACCAGAAGTACTCTTATGGAGACAATGGAAGCAATATTGGCCGTCTGGATTGAAGACCAGAACCAACGGAATATACCTGTGAGCAAGATGGTTATCCAAGAGAAAGCAAAGTCTCTCTATGAAGATCTAGCTAAGAAAACGGGTGAGAGCAGAACTAGCAGTGGTGATGATAGTTTTGGAGCGAGTCGTGGTTGGTTTAAGAAGCGTTCACACCTGCACAACATTCAGACAAGTGCTGATACGACGAGTGCTGATACTGCAGCTGCAGAGCGATTCCCTGCAGATTTAAAGGCCATGATTGAGGATGGTGGTTACTGTGCAGCAGACATTGGACACATTTTTTGTTCAAGTACAGAAGAGCCAGGAAAAGAGGCAGAAAAGGGTTACAGTTTCATCCTCAGATGAAGAGACAGAACTTAATGCCTCTACGTCCCACATATTCTACCATTCGCCCTCCAACTCACCTCTATTTAGCCAATAAATATCAACAACCATCAAAATAAACTTTACATAATACACTGTATTTCATTGAATTCTATATGAAATAGTGTTTCACTATACGTCGTTTCACTTAAAGTCGCGTTTTCCAAGAACGTAACCCCGACGTTTACCGGGGCCTTCCAGTAATTGGTTCTAGAAATCTTTGTAGTGACATCTAATTGTGAGCGTTTCAAGAACAATTATGAGCGCAGACATAACAGTTTGAAAGGAGACGATCGACAAGACAAGACATGGTTCACGCCGTGTGTCTTGAGCTATTTGTTTTGGACAAGTGAAGTTACAACGTAGTCATCTCCACATTATTGGAAGGACACTTTTTTTTTTCCGCGTTTCCATCCTGTTTCAGGATATTGCGGTCAACACCAGCATCTTTCAGCTGTATGTTGATTCCTAGGCTAGATTACGCTCATCAGCACGCCACGACTTTCTGAGCGACCGGCTCCATACTCTCATAAGTCACTTTTGCGATTCGAACCACTGCTAATTTTCGTCGCGTGACGCGACGAGAGTATTCGGGGTTAGCGGAGAAAGCTGCTAACCCCTCGGCCATGGAGCCGGCTGGAAGGACACTTGGCTTAGTTAGTAAGGAGTTGAAAAGGCACAGGCATAAATGTCATCGGAAGAAATTGTTATTAATGTGGTTTTTCTCATCTTATCTCATCTCATCATGTTCCTTTTGTACCTTGCGGTGTCGATGTAAAGTATAAACAGCAGGAGAGTGCCCGGTTATGGGCTTCGTGTATCGATATTCCCATGGACTCTGTTATTCCCTGTGTCCATCGTTTACGTGGTCGGCCTCTTCCTCTGCTTCCCTCTTGTCTGTACATCATTTTTTGTTGTGGTATACAGAGGAGCATTGGAGACCACCAGTCGGTGTTGCATGTATGTCTGTCTATTCGGCCCTTCTGTGTCAGTATGCGTGTCCTTTATGTCTGTCCATTCTTGCCATCCTTGGACTATGACCAGAAAAACGGCTATTTCCCGCCAATGATATATCATATTGCAGAATGCGATTTTCATAATTTCAGTTTGGAATGAGCTCACGAACCTTAATGGTCGAAATGTACGAAATACACGTTAAAATGGATGCTTAATTGAATAATACACAGTAGAACAGGGGGCTGCGTGTTCTCGAGGTATGGTGTCCGCCTCGAGTGCTGGAGGTCCCTGGTTCAAGCCCCGGCGAGGTCCGGGATTTCTTTTTCACGTTGACTTCTAGTAATAAAATGTCCCCTGGTCTCTGGGTAGTGAGCTCGGACGCCCGTGTGTATTGATGCGCACATAAAAAACTCTTGGCAGATGGAAATCGAAAAGGAGTAGCCTAACGGAGTTCGTGCACTGAGCTGAGTTTCTCAAGACTCAGGTTTGAGTGAGGAGGAGAACGGAGCACTTATGGGTTACACCCGTGTGCCGTGATGTTGATTTATCGACTAAACTAAACTAAACACAGTAAAACAATGAAAACATAGCTTAGAAAACAGGATTTACATCTTAGAAAGATACCCGAGATCTCTGGGTAGAAGAACAATATCAGAAGCTGGAATGTTGTTTGTCCGACAATGGAAGGAAACCCTCATCTCATCTCATCTCATCATGTTCCTCTTGCACCTTGCAGTGTCGAGGTGAAGTATAAACATCGTGAGAGTGCCCGATTATGGACTTCATGTATCGATATTCCCATGGACTCTGCTATTCCCTCCAACGTTTACGTGATCGGCAAGGTGTGGAATGCGCCTGGCCCTGCAGCCAGCAGGGTTAGGATCGGCTAGCCTCTCCTAGGAGGGGTGAAAAGTGAAAAATTAGTAGCCTGCCGATGACCCGCAGACTACACAAGTCAACCTCCACCTCCACGTGGTGCAGACCGGGAAACCATGACCGCGAGGTCATGGGCTAACGGGGCTATGGCTCGCCTTTGGGGATGGACTCCCTGTGGTCAGATTTGTGTCCTAAACCTGCGACTGGCCTAGCAAGCCGGCAGGGGATCTTCATACTGCTCGTAGAAAAACTAAGGAAGGAAACACTATGCCCGGTAATCGTTTTCTGGTTTATCGCGATATCAACATAATCGGGGAATTTAGCATTATTAGTATGAAAAATCGCATGAAGTTGAAGTCGCAAAAGTCCGGTAATCGAATAGCGCCACACCCCATTCTTGTCTCAAGAGTAATTGGATACATACAGACAGCTAAATATGCGATTATATGGTAGTGTCAGAAGAAGGTTACAGAGAACGACAAGTGCTGTTAAACGACATGTCGAAACCCTGAGGACACAAGCATAGGTATTCCTCGATGCTTCTCAGTTTACAAAACATGGGGGAAACCAGCATAGGTACTTCTCGGTGCCTCTCAGTCAACAACATATGGCAGAAACTCGGGGGGACACCAGCATGGGTACTCCTCGATGCTTCTCGATGGGTGATGTGTGGGTGTGCGTGGTTGATGGATGAGTACGTGAGTGGGTGGATGTTTGTGAGAGATGAGTGTATGAGTGGGGGATGTGTGTGTGGGTGGGGTATATGTGGGTGGTGGGGTGTGTGTGGGTTGTTGGTGTGTGTTTTTGGGTGTGGAATGTGTTGATGGGTGAGGATGTGTGTATGGGTGGGGAGATGTGTGTGTGTGTGTGTGGGGGGGGGGGGGGTGAGATGTGTAGTTAAGGGATGTGTGATTGGGGTTTGGAGATCGGGGTGGGATGGTTGGCAAGTGGGTGGGTGGAGGATATGTGGGAGGGTGAGTGTGTGTAGGTTGGGGGTGGGAGGGGATGTGTGTGTGGGGGTGCGAGATGTGTAGGTGAGGGAGATTGTGTGGTGGGTGATATGTGTGCAAGTGGTGGGTGATATGTGTGCATGTGGGGGA